>BCNH02000006.1:1463646-1504930 GCA_001662345.2 Metrosideros polymorpha var. glaberrima
CGGCAGGCCCTTGCCACCATCGACCGCGGGCCACCGAACGCCAGCCGCTGGCCACCAGACGCGGGATGTGGGTCGCCGGACGCGGGACACGGGACGGGGGACGTGGGACGCCGGATGCCGGACACGGGCTGCTGGATGCCGGACGCGAGACGTCGGCCGCTGGACGCAGGACGCGGGATGCGAGACGCCGAACGCCGGACGTCGGCCATGGGCTGCCAGCCACCGAACACGGGACACTGGCCGCTGGACGCGGGACACCGGCTGCCGGCCGCGGGACGCGGGACGCCGGCCCTTACATCGTTTGGTAAACTTGTGAAAAGTAGAATAAGAATGAGAGTGCGTTTGGCAAATATAAATTCTCATTCTCTGCCAGAATTGATTCTCGAAAGAATGAATTCTGGCAAGAATGGAAATCATGCTGGCCCTTAGTTTACTCAAACGGGGTTCACTCAATAATGTCAATTGTCAACTACCCCACCTGGGTATCTTGACCCTGCCTGCTTTCGCTTTCTTCTGTGTGGGAAGTCAACGATTACATTGCTGGTCTTTTCGTCCTTCACCAGCCAGCATCCATAGTCACAATTCACACCAAACGGGGACGACCATCGGACGAGCTTGGATTAATTTTAGCCTAACGGATCACCTTGTCCGGATATTTTCTTGGTTCATATTTTCCTCGAATCATAACTTTAATTAACCGATATTTAGACACCTCCCGGAGAAAAAAAATCGAAATTCACCTTGTCCGGATATTTTCTTTTTTTTTGCCATAATTATTTTAAATTCAAGTCAAGATTGTTAGTATATAAGGCCACACCTCTAAATTCTCTTACCTCGATTATTACCCGATGGCGGTGGAACCGCAGGATTGCCCGAACCCAGCGGACTGATCGTGTGCTCTACGAGTCTCGAACACCGACTAAACAAAAAGAAATAATGACAGAAAAAAAAAAGTGCGTCATCCATTGGGCCCAGATCAATTTATGTTCTATCCGAAAACAAAAGCCCAACATACATATAAGCACTGCAAACCCAGAGATTTTATGTCTCGAGCGACCCAAAAACCGAACCCGAACCCATGAACTCCGAAATGCAAAAACCGGATCGGTTCTTTTCTCGGGTCGTATATAAACCCTAATTGGCCAGGTCCAACCCCATCGCGTTTGCAGATGCAGTCGACGCACGAATCGGCGAAGCAAAAAAGTCCTCTTTCCTTCGACGGGATATTTCTCTCTCCCTCTCTCTCTCTCTCTCTCTCTCTCTCTGCATCCGACGGCTAAGAAGACGTTATCATGGATCTGGAGGTGGTCGGGCGCCACGCGCTCCTCTTCGACGACGACCCCATGGCGGCGTTCGTGAACTCGCCGGACGCCCTCGTCGACTGGCACTCCCTCTCCATCGACCGCTACGACGTGCGCCACCTCCTCTCCGCTCCTCCGCCGCCTCGCAAGGCGCGTCGCCCCCTGCCTCCGGCGGCGGCCGAATCGGACTCCTCGATGGAATCGGAGCTCGATCGCGAGAGGTACCTGGATTTGCCGCCGCCAACCGACGAACAAGGTACTGGCACGAAGAGAATCTCCCACTTTCCAGTTTCCTTTTTCGGTTTAAAGTTGCGATTGTTATAAATTATCGTTGGATGATCGGAAGAAGAGCATTATTTACTTTGGAGATGGCGAAGCTCTTTCCTCTGATGGTGATTGATTTGTCAGTAACGGTGGAGGAGGTGTTGTGGCTTATTTTACATCAATTTAGATGAGGATTCTGTGTTTAATTGCTCTTTCCCTAATAAATGTCTCTCTCTTGGTCGACAAATCAAGAGCTTTTCTAAGAGCCATGGCTTCTTTCCTCAATACCTTCGTGCCGGCATGAAGTGGCATTAAGCTAGCTACAGTTGCTGCCCGCACCTTTTTCTAGTGTTTTTGCCGAAAACTTTGCTTCTTCATGGGAGCTTGTAGCTGTTGGTATGCGAATCGATCCAAGTGCTCGCAGTCATGATTTGAAAATTTGAAAAGAATCGGATATTCATGGTTAGCGGAAACTAGATTTGGCTGTATTAGATTTTTTCTATTGGGCCAGATAATAGATTGAGCCTGAGAGTGTGGTTACATTGGCCGTGTGTTGGGCAATAAAGAAATTCTAAGAGCGCTTAGAGAAATACTGATACTTTTCCTGTATGAACCAAGCTTCATGAGCTCTTTCCTGGATCTATATGAGTAAGATGCATTTGCTTTCGGTCTTTATTTTACAGTCTCTAGCTCAAACATCTGGTCCCTGATGGATTACTCTGTCCACAGCTCATTTCCTTCTCTTGACCATCCGTTTATGATTGGGGATTCCTTTTAATCTCTCTGTTACTCCTTGAGGGTGCAACTCAAGCCTCCCTTTTGAAGTCAATGTAGGGATGGCTATTGCAGTAAAAGAACTTTTCCATGTATGTTCTAGATGCGGTAACATCCTTATCAATACCAAGATTTCTTGGGCTTCTCCCTTTTGGCCTTGCCTGTGAATAAAAAGAAGGAGAAAACCCTAGTAGTGACTGGTTAAGCATAGACATTTTTAGAGTAAATTCTTCATCGCCAAATAAATGGATGACCTTTGATGTTCTCTGTTTCTCCTTGTTCAAATTGTTATGTTTTCTGCATTCATCTCCAAGTTTGCAGGATCGAATGTAGTAAGCGACACTTGCTTCTTTCAGAATGTCAAGTAAGAATATGTTCTTCCTGCCCTTGAGTTTCAATACTCAAACTGCAATTTCTTTCCTTTTAACCTTAGCTCTACAGCAATTCTTCTATGTCAATTTTTAGCAGAGTTCCCTTTTAAAATCTTCTTTCCTCTACATGCAGAGCCAGATGCAGAAACTGGGACAGAAACAGCGAATGATGGTGGATATCGTGCTGTGGCATTCTCATATGGAAAACCTGACGATGCCATGGATCAGAAGACAGCAGATGCTGATTCTGGATACTGTCCTCCATTCCCAGTTCCGGAATCTTTGCTTCAGAACCTGGTATGTGAAATTTTTATCCTTTTACATGCCTCATATATCATGTGATCTTGACATCGTTTCTTGACTGTGTTGCTATCACTCACTGTGGTCAAATGATAGTTGAACGAAGTGCATGTGTCATTCTAAGGCTTACGATGTCTAAGTTTCAGATGCTTGGAGCAAGGCTGGAGTTCATCTGAGCCAAGGTTGCCATTCTTGGGCACTTTGTTTTCTTATGATGTCATGAGCAAAGGGCCTCGCAGGTGGGCTTAGAATGATAGTATTTTCCCTGCATTATCTGGAATCTTACCCACTTTGGAGCTTATCTCATGAAGCGCATCTTTGTAGAGTTTTATTTCTTGATCTTTATGGTGACCCACGTTATGTGAAATTCAGTGGTATAACTTGGTATTGTTCATTATTTTTTTTTTACTTGGTACTTAGCTTACTTCTGTTTTTGAGGAATCTTTTTGTTGTTTTGTCCAGCCTCCGACTGAGAAGGTACATCAGATCATTGCAAGAACTGCTATGTTTGTTGGGAAACATGGTGGGCAATCGGAGATTATTTTGAGGGTGAAACAGGGCGACAACCCAGCATTTGGGTTCTTGATGCCAGATCATCATCTGCATGCATACTTCCGATTTCTTGTTGATCACCAAGAACTTCTTAAGTCTGATGCAGAAGAAAAAACTTTAGAAAGTGAGAATACAGTGGATGGTGGGCAGGAAGACGCTGGTGGTGCACTGTCTTTGCTCGGTGCTACATATGGATCTGGAGAGGATGAAGACGAAACAAATGAGCTGAGGCCTGAACTTGAAGAAGACAAGCCTAAGGAAGTCAATGTTGTTACTGAGCCCAGTTCTGATGGATTGGACTGTAAAGAGTCATCCACTGATGTAGCTGGGAAGGAAAGATCAATTTCCAAACATCCACCACATTCATCTATGAAAGAAAAAGCTTCTGCGGGTAAAAAGAACCACTCAACTTCTACAGTTAAAGCTGGAGATGAATGTGCAACAAAAAAAGGTGGTGAAACCTTGTCCAGTACTGCTGCTATGAAGTCTTCTTCTTTACCAAGTTCAAAGAAGGTTGACCAACCTCTTTTGGAGCCTCCATCTGATGTGAAGCGATTGGTTGATAAAATAGTGGAGTTCATTGTGAAAAATGGAGAGGCATTTGAATCTGTTCTCGTTGAGCAAGATAAAAATGTTGGGAGGTTTCCCTTTCTTCTGCCGTCTAATCAGTATTATCCTTACTATTTGAAAGTGCTTAGAAAAGCTCAACAGGTAAGTTGTTGTTTAAATGTTGTCGATAGTATTTCAATAATGTCACTGCAGTTTTTGTATGAACTATTAAGTACTTTAACTGATGATTTTGAAGAATCCACACTTTTGCTGAGAAGTTTATGAGGATTGAACTTGTACTGTCTTTTTATGGTTATTTTTAATATATCCAGCGAAGGAGCCTTTGTATCCAGTAGTTGTTTCTGCATATGTAAGTGTACATTGTATCCTATTGAAGTAAGCTGATGTTTGATTCAACTTCTTAAAAGTAAAAAGTATCACTTAGGCTTTCCAGCCAAAACCAAAAAAAAATTGAAAAGAAATTTTAAAAACGTTTACGAAAAAATTCTGCATAACACAATTAGAAGTCAAATTTCAAATGCTAAGACAAAAGTATAAGCTAAAGAATAAATGCAAAAGTCAATAAATGCAATATGGCAGGTAAGATACACTAATATGTTGGGCTACCGGTGTTAGAAAAATGTGGATATTTCAAAGCTTTTCGGCCTTAATAAGTTTTCTATTTGATTGAGTGTTCAAATGCTGGTAAACTTAATTTCTATTATTCTGATTTGTTTCTGAGATGTGCTGATACGATAGTTGATTTCTGTGCAAATTTAGATTTTGCAATTGATTTTTTGTGGTCTTGAACCTGTGGTATACAAAAAAGTCATGACCGCAATGTTCTTATCTTTGAATCGTTCATTGATCTTCAATAACTTATTCTGTTCTTATTTTTCTTATATTCTAAATCTTGCTCTCAATCCCAGTCAAAGTTACCAGGAAAGAAATTGAGTCCGGAGAAGACTGATGCAGCAGGTCATGAGGTGGAAAAGAATGCTGCACTCTCAAAGGACAGCGATAGTCAATCAGTTGGATCAGACATACCATACGAGTCAGACCGCAAAGGGAAGTTTAAGATGGTAATTGGCAAGAGTAAGAAGGATGGTCAGGATCAACCTTCCAGAGACGACCAACAGCAAATAGGGGTAAGTGTTGATGCAGCTGCAACTGCCGCTATACTTCAAGCCGCTAGAAGGGGAATTAAGAATCCCACTCTGGGTATTTTCCCAAAAACATCATTAGATGCTAACAGTCATGGACGAGGCAGCGAGAGTGGAGAGGCTTTAAGTTTTGCCCCTCTCCCAAATCCAGATAAGAAAGCTGAAAATAGTATTTCTGTCCCATCTGACGAGGCTATTGCAAGGACTGCAGCTGTTGTGGCTGCGAGTGAGGCGGACTCCTCTGAAGCATCCTTGACTAAAGAACAGAAGCTAAAGGCCGAAAGGTTGAAACGTGCAAAGATGTTTGCAGCCTTGTTGAAGAGTGGAGCTCCACCATCAAAGACTCAATTATCACGAGGCTTGTCGGTGGAGCCACCTGACTCTGGAGTTTCTGGTTCGGCTGGGGTTCCAAATACTTCCGGCCAGGAAAGAGAGGGCAGTTCCTTTCCAGTTGACTTTGGCAACTCAGACATAAATCAGAAGTCTGAAAGAAAAGCATCAGGGAATGAGCAAAATGAACGACGATCAAAGAGAAAGTACCGTTCAAGAGCAGAAAGACACGAAGAAGAGGAAGATGAGGAAGACCAAGAGGGGGAAGAAGAAGAAGAAGAGAGGGGAGATAAAGATGAAGCGAGGGATCACAAGCACTCAAGGAACAAGGGACGATCTCACCATTCACACCGCAGTAAAGAGAGGCATAGGCACCAGAAAGGACATTCTTCTTCTAAGGACAAAGAATCTCGGCATAGGCATAGACATGATAGCTCAGATGACGAACGCCATCAGCATAGACACGATAGCTTTGATGACGAGCAGCGGCATCACCGTCGCCGGCATAGACATGATAGCTCTGATGACGAGCGGCGGCATAGCCGTCGTCGGAATAGACATGAAAGCATTGATGATAAGCATGATGGCTCTTCCGATGACAAGCGGCGGCATAGCCGTCATCCGAATAGATATGACAGCTTTGATGATAAGCATGATGGCTCATCTGATGACAAGCGTAAGCCCCATCATCGGCACAAGCACAATGGCTCTTCGGACGACAAGGAGCAGCGTCACTTTAATAGCCGCAAACGTCGTGACTTCTCCGACGATGAGACAAACCATAATAAATCTGGCAAGCATAGAAAATCTCACTCAGGAAGGAAGGAGTTGGAGGAAGGGGAGATAAGCGCAGGATCAGGCGAGTTGAAAGCGCTTGGGAGTGATGGAATTGCAAGAGAAGCATCGGCGGGTTTATCAAATACATCTCAAGCACCAAGGGCGCCATCGCAGCCCTCTGAGGCCTCTGAGGTTCCCAATGATCTTAGAGCAAAGATTCGAGCTATGTTGATGGCAACCATGTGAATACTCAGGATCTCGACTCGTCCAATGTATACACCTGGCTGTTAAATTAAGCAAATCAAGGGAGGGAAGGTCATCATCATCTGTTACATGTCGTAAGATTTACTTAGCCTCCTTCCTTTTATCAAAATTGTTTGTAATCTTTTTGAGCAGTTTGTACCACTGTCGACATAATTGAAACGAATTAGGGGTCTGTTAATTGGTGCATTAATGACCCCATCCTACCTCGTGAAATGGGCTTGGAGAATTGCGATGCGACAATGCCGGCCCAAGAGAGAGCTTGCTTCGATTCGTTTGTGCTGGAAACTTGTTGACCAGACGAATCATAGGCAGATAGGATGGCTGGATTCTGCAGCTTGATTGAATTTTTCAATAATTAGAACTATATTATGAGAAGACCGATGGATTAAGCTGGCAGATTGTTTTCCTTCTATCTGATGGCCCTGTCTCAGATGTCGGTCCAACAATTGCTGAACCAGGGGAATCCATGAGATTAGTCTATTTATAACCTTAATGATGGATTGTTATATGCGACTCTCTCTGTTCTTGCGTCTTTAAACGTTGTTGGATTCCCAGACTTTTGGAGCATCACAAATACCGTGATGGATTGTAATCGAGGGATACTGAAAAATTGTCAAGAGGTCTGGCGCATCGAAGGAAGTCGGCGGCCCGCACATTGGTTCGTACCTTGTTTAAACTTGTACCTAAAGATCGAGAAAAACAAAGTTAGCATGATCCAAAAGATCACTGTCTCACGAGTCGTGACTCAACTTCTCTCCTTGATTAGACGACAGATTACACCAGCAGCATCTGCTTGTGGCTTGGGGGTCAGCAGAAACAAGCGGGAGCGCTTTGCTCGTCCATTCTAGTCAACGGGATAAAGTTGATTTGGTCATATATAAAAATGCGTGTGGACGGTCTGCGAGAGTAGACGAACATTTGTTTTGTTCGGCTCGGTTCGGTGCGTGTATATAAATTGCAGAGTCGGCGGACCTTTCTAAAAGCCATCCGTTTAATTTAAACTTAGGAGATGCATTCGAGTGCTACGACGTCGAAGGTATGCGAGTTCGGCAGGGCAAGTCGGCCGAACACATTTTACATGCGGGCTGATATATTACGTTGGCTTTTGGCACGTTCACACACACCCGGTCACACACACATCTAAATGGGTGCATAGTTGCTTGTTATATAAAAGATAGATAGACCTTTGTTTGCCGCTAATTACACCTTTCCTTTGGTAACGGCCGACAGGTATGTTTGTGTAAATCACGTGGCAAGAGGCTTGTGAAATAGCTAGTACAATGTGGGGTTCAAGACAAGATCTTGAACTTTATTTATTTCATTTTTTTTTTACTAAAGTTTAAAAAAAGAAGCATTATTTAATTTCCTAGTAGAAACTTTACACATCGAGTTCAAAATTTAGTAAAGATTAGTACGTGCACCTAGTAGCTTTCGTACGATTTTCCCTTAAGCATGTAGAGAAGCGCTTAGGACTTTTTTTTTTTTTTTGGTATGACGGTTTAGGTGAAGAGGAAGTTACCTTGTACCAAAGCCAAGGAGTACTACGGGCCTATTAGGGCACGCATGACAACCATTCTAGAACAGAATTTCTGTTTTAGAAATAGGTTTGGAACAAAAATCCGTTTAGTAATGCAATTTCATTTTTTTTTATTTTTAGAACAAATTTTTGTTCTAGAAATCAGAAATAAAAATTTTCTACTTCTCTATTTTCGGAATAGAAATAGAAAAAAAAAATTCGCTCTCCTCTCTCTCCCGACTTCTCGTCTCCTCCCTCCCCTCTGCCGCTCGCCACCCACCGTTGCCCGCCGCCCACCCACCACCAGCCAAAACCTACCGCTCGCCATCGGCTACCATTGCCCTTCGTCCGTCACCCCCATCGCTGTCGGTTCAATGTCCACCGCCATTCGCTCCCCACCGATCGTTGTCCGCCTCCAATCACCGATCCGATGTCCATCGTCATTTGCTCCCTGCCGTTTGCCATCCACTCCTCGACAATGCCCTCGCCACCATCAATTGCCCTCTGCCGGTCCAACGTCCGCCGCCGTCCTTCGATATCCACCGCCATCCGTTTGCCGCCCTCGCCATCGTCCGCTGCCGATCGCCCACCACCGATCGCCAATCCGACGTCCACCTCCATCCACTCGCCGCCTGTGAACGGCAAACGTCCACCGCTGCCGCCGTCAAAGAAATAAAATTTTATGTTGTTATTAAACAAATTTCTATTTCGAAAACAGAATTTTGTGTCGTTTTTAAATACGTTTTTTTGCTCAGAAATTCATCTAAAAATCAAAAATAGAAAAATCTATTTTTATCTAGAAATTGATTTATGGAACTGAATTGTTGTCATTCGCACCCTAAGTTTTGTAGAGTATTTATAGACCGCCCACTAAAGGGGACTATAGGCAGTTGGAATAGAATTTGAGCATGATGCGCGGCCACTTTGGAAAGCACTCTTGACTTTAGTAATTCCCTTTTGAAGCACTCAGCACAATGTACACTTTCTAAATTTGAGCTGTTGTCTCATAGAAATAGCCAACATCTACTTTCTCTTTTACACTTCAATCAAGGGCAATGTCGGGCTCATCTCTTAATTATGTCAAATCAATATTTTCCTTTCCTCCCTTAGACATTATAACCTTTTCTTTCACGTAATCACATAAGAGACGCTCAAAAAGTCATATTCCAAGTGACACGTGAACATGATTGCTGCTTTGCCAGCTATAAAAAACTAGAAAGGCAATCGAAATGCAAGAAAAAAAAATTCCACCAAAAAATTAAGAGAAGGAAAAAGGAAAATAAAAACAAAGAAATATAGGGGCACGCAATCGGCACAAGCTGTGACTTTTCCTTGCGTTTGGACATGTTATGGTCTTAAGTTTCAACGTTATGAACTTCGAAGTTGGTCCGAAATTGAAACCATCTGGACTTTAGGAGGACAAAAAAATTAATTAGTTTCCAAACTTCGCATTAAGTGACAAAATATAGAAAAAGGACAAAAGGCCATCAAATCTGTATCCACTATTGTCAAGCGGCACCAATAGTTTCACTAAATTGGTTTCATACCTGATGGAGAAACCTATCAGACTTTTTAATATTGCAGCGTACTATATATTTTATTATAAAATATAATTAGCATATTGTATAAAACAAGAAAACGTTTAATCGATGTAGAAAGCTACCGAAAGACAATATATATAAATATATATATCAAATTATATCATATAATGCAGATAAATTGTCTGTTGATGCAATAGAACGCTTGCATTCTTAAGGTTTCTCGAAGACGAGGAATTCTTTAATGTAAGTATATGGTATCGATGCTAAGTTCATGGTCCCTTAATTATTAATTGATTTGCTTACAAGTTAAAGCTATTGACTCAATAATGAAAATTTCCAACACCCAGTTTTAATTACCAATATATGTTGAGAAAATCACTACAAGGGGATACTATCCCAATTTACCGACACAACAGTGTGGACGACTCGTTCAACAAAAAAATTTAGAGCACATCGGTTCAAAATCGATAATTACCAATAGATTTTATTAGAGGGTCTTTGACCGTCACACGCTTGAAACATTCGTAGCTATAGGTTTCTACACTAATCGACGACTTTAGTCTAAGATTAGTCCGGCTAAACCCTAACTAAAACCCTAGAAACTAGAGTATGCCACAGTCAGTCCCATATCCTCCTCCAATTTCAGTCTTTCAGCCTGTTTTGTGCGGATTAGAGACTTTTCTACGGTCAGTCTCACGCTGCTATGGGCATCTTTGTCTCTCTGTGCAAATTTATCATTGAGCTCCAACTTAATTATTCCAACCTTGCGTATTGACCAAATCATGGAGGGCCGGTCAATTTCGAATATCCACCCTATGTTTATAACGTAAGAAGACGTGCATGTGCGCTCGATTTATGGCTTGACCAAAACCCGTCTTCATTCAAAGTCAGTGGTAAATAATCACGGCCATAGACTCCAAGCACCCCCCTTCACTCCATTACCAAAGTACAAATCAAGACTATTGTAATTTCTTCATTGTTTGACTTATATATCTACGCCCACATGCATTAAAATAACCCAAGACTCTTATTTTATAACTAAGAAAAGATGTCTAGATCAGTAGTAGCTAGCCATTTTGTTTGAGGGCTCATTCATAGTTTACTCAGTATTCCTAAACAAAGACCAAAACAACGAAAATGCGATATTACGAGTAATTATAGCATGCACTAGCGGTATGAAAGAAAACTTCCATTAGACGATTTACATGTTTTTTTTTTACGATGTTGGTGCATGCTCTAATTTCTGTGAAAATAAGTGTTGTTTTGATTTCAATTCGAGAAAAGAGACATCTTCTTTTACTATACCGTTCAAGAAGAAATTTAGTCGCATAAACTCGACTGTTCATGTTCATTGTGATAAGGGGTCATGATTTGCAAAAGCCAGCCTTGATTAAGATTCTTCCAATTGAGGTTAGATTCCAAAGTATAGTTCTCTCAATTACTTTGATCTCTTGATACTCATATGAGAGAAAAATTGTCAAAAAAGTTCTAAACCTATTGCATGTTTGCCAATTTAGTCCTAAACATTTTAATTTTGCCAATTCAGTCCTAAACATTTTGCATTTGTGCCAATTCAGTTCTAAACCTTTTAAGTTTGCCAATTCAGTCATAAAACTTTTGCATTAATAGAAATTCAGTCCTAAGTCATTGGCCAGCGCTAACGTGGCACGCCGGCTAGCCAAAATAATATTTTTTAAATATTTTTGATTTTTTTAATTTTTTTCTTTCTTTCTTCTTCTTCCTTGGCTTGTGGTTTCAGGTGGCTTCCTCTGTTGTTGGTTTTGCCGACGAGCTGGCTGACGAGGGTTACTGGAGCTCGCCAGCCACTAGTCTGGGGTTGCGAAGCCCTTGCTTGGCATTGCCCAGATTTAGGCGACACCATGGGATCGCGGGCGAGACTGCCTCACCCAGATCTGGGGAGGCCAGCCTTACCATGGCCTTGTCAGGCAAGGGGCAGCCACTCGCCCGTGGTCCCATGGTGTCGCCCAAATCTAGGCGACACCGGGTGAGGGCCACGACCCTCGCCTAATAGCCAACGAGCTTCGGCAACCCTCACCGGCTAAACCAGCAATGAAGGAAGCCACCTACAACAGCAAGCCAAGGAAGAAGAAGGAGGAAGAAAGAAGAAAAAGAAAAAAAAAATTATTAAAAAATTTGAAAAATAATAAAATATTATTATTTGGGCCAGCTGGTGCGCCACGTTAACGTCAGTTGGCGGCTTAGGACTGAATTGGCACAAATGCAAAAGGTTTAGGACTGAATTGGTAAAAATGCAATAAATTTAAGACTTTTTTGACAATTTTTCCCTCGTATGAGTGTACACAGTTTCATTTACAACATGATAATTAATGACAGCGCCTCCTCCCTCCAAGTCCAAAGAAATCTATGGTTTTTCCGTGATGTTTGACAAATGATGACTATAATGGGCGTAGAAAATTGTTTGAACATTTACTTTCCAAGTTGATATATAAGTTAGAATGAGTTATTCAAGAAAAGGAGGAGGAAAGACAAGAAGAGAACTAGTCAAATCTTGGTCACGACCCTCCCATTAACCTAAAATTCTACATGGCGTGCCTATGTAAATCATCTGATATTAATATAAGAAATTTTCTGTTGATAGAGATATCCTTCACAGCTTGATATAGCTAGAGGGAAACATTAACTCGATATCATTTCCTCTCTATTTAAAAGCTCAATTTAACAAGATTAAGCTAGCATGAAATTAGTCTCATTAAAATTAATCAGTAGAATCCTTGCACGTGCTAGGTAAGCAGAAAAAAGGCCGATTATGTTACTGAAAGGAGCCACCTTGATCAATATAACTTACCATTTTACTCTCCATTGATAATAAGTGAGCAACATGGAAGTCGATAACATTTTAGACTTTTCGGGGATCGAAGTGACGTCCTCGAAGACGTGACTTTATAAGGTAGCGTAGATTCATTATCATCTCTAATTCTCGAAGTTTTGCGATGCATATAGTAATGGCCCTCCAAAAAGTCGGTAACATCTTTCCGACATAGCTAACCTGTTGCATACGCACGAGTGCACTTTTAGGATATGATCGTGAGAGGATTTTATTCCGGTTGAGCAAACTAGATATACCACACATGATCACGTCAATGCGGACATTGATATTAGGCTAAGCAGAAGAAAACATGCCCCTTTGTCCTTTATAACCTAAAATCAAACTAACCCATAAAAGGTGCAAGCTAGTGGAAACACGGGCACGTCTTTGTCATAGAAAAGGAACACTTCTGGAATGTGACTTCTTTGTCTGTAGATTTAGCACTAATGGGAACGTACTAAACTATTGTCAACAGTAGTCTCCAATTCGATTACAAAGTTATAAAGCTATCCTCTTGACAAATATTGAGGTAAAGGAAGACTAGAGGAGAACTTTGGTTGGAGCATCTCCTTAAAGGTCCAAGTCGGCAATTCTCTTTGTAGGCAATAACAAATTAAATGAAAATGGAGAAATCGAAAATCAAAAGGGTAAACAATATTAGCGTTTAGAATTTTCGGGGTGGTTTCTTAATTGGAGAAATTATCCAATCAATCTTAAACCTATTGTACGATTGTTAATTCAGTCCTAAACTTTTTCGTTTTTTTCAATATAGTCCAAACCTTTGCACGAAATTCCGATGTAGTTATTCTGGCCAATTTTCATCGAAAATCGCTGACGTGACGATATGCCACATAGGACGGCCGATAATAACTGGACCATTACATTAGTGATTTTCCAGCGAAAACTTGATCGGAAAGACTACATCAGAATTTTGAGCGAAAGTTTAAAACTAAATTGATAATATTAAATATTTTAAAATTAAACTCACATCCCTATAATTATTTTAGGATCGTTTGGATAATTTTTCCTTTTCTTATCTCTCCATTAAAAACCAAGTAAGATAGCTATGTGATTGGACGTAATGATTTGGGCGCCATGTTGTCTGTATCTTGTTTTGTACATGGATATACGACATGGATGCTGCTGCTAATGACATTTGGGAATGTTCAGATAGGTAGAAGATAAATAGATAGGCCCAGACCATGAAGTCGCACAACGTTCGATAAATAAGTCACAACTTTTGATTCGAGAAGAATTACAAGTTTCGTAATATCAATTAAAAAAGCTTGTTTCAAGCGCTAAGCTATTCTTAAGCAAAGTAACTTTCTGTGTGATTCTAGCCCTTGCTTATTTTTCCAAACTTCTTTATTCCTACTATGTTAATTTTGGCTTTTTTTTTTCATGGTACTTAGAATTTCCAGGGTATTTATATGTTATTTTCGAAGCGTGAAACACAGTATATAGATTAAGAGATCTTTCTCTGAACCATGCCTGTAAGTGTATCGCACCTTCGTGCATGCTGCAGACATATTTATCCGTGTGATCTGTCGTTTTAGTTTCATTATCGCGTTTTGTGTTTTTTTCCATATAATCTATTTACAAAGAAAAGAGAGATAGGGCAAATTGGCGTATTTGTCACTTTAGTCAAACTCTCCCTTTCAATCGTTCTCTATCATTGTTCTACTACAAACCAAGGTGCCAAGTCCTTGGTCCTCATTGTTTTGAGTATAGATAGATAAACACCTAATTCCCACATCTACGTGTCTCCTTCTACAGCTTCCTCCAAAATAAACTACTTGCCAAGAGCTGATCTCATGCTTGGACAGACTTTCTTCATCTCCACTCTTTCTCCATTTCTAAATCTATATTATAATTCAGATGGAAAGACAAAATGATATTTGAGAAGGCATGTAAACGCTTTACATTTACGACTATAGTCAGAACATCCTTATCTATCAATAATATACATCGTCAAGCATTTATAACTCCACACAAATTTGTTTTTAAAAACAGCCGACCTAGTTAGGCAAAATCTGGTTTGGCAACTTTGGTCTTCAGCGGCTGTATACGTTTCTAGGGTTTGCACTTACATGGCGCAGGTAATTCATGGTCAGCTCTTGCAACCGAGATTTAAACCTGAAATTCACATGTTAAATGGTGTACAAACGAGAGAAATTCTTCTGTTCATTCGCTTGGCAGAGAAATTTTCTCAGGTTTTTCTTTTTCACACCAATCTGAAAATAATAATGATGCGGTATAGATCTACAAGAAACGTTAACAGATTAGAGAAGCTAAAGAGGAGGAAAAATGAAAAAGAAGAAGAAGATGAAAATATATGGTTCTCTCTCTGTATGGGCGCCACGTGTCTAATTGACGCACCATCTTACCTCATTCTCTCCGATTTCTTCATGCTAGGAATATAAGCTTTGTTTTCACACTCGGTCTTAGTCCAAACCCTTTTTAAATGCCGAGTCCATTGCATCTCTAGGAAGACTTCCTTCTTCTTTCCCACACACCAACCAACTCTCTCTCTCTCTCTCTCTCAGTTCATGGACAAAAGTGCATACACCCACTTCATCAATATTGACCTGCCAGCTACCAAATTCAATTTCAGGGACGATCAACCTGTGAAAGAGCCATTGATCCTGAGATCGACTATATGGAAGCATGAAATGATGGAAGCCGGGGCGGACCGGAGCCAGCGCGGCGCCGTTTCTGCGGCGGCATCAGCCGCCGGACACGAAGATAGAGTAATTAACGAGTTAAACTTCTTCGCCATTGACAAAAGCTCGAGAGAAGAAACAAGCTCCGCAGTCAAGAGCGAGAACATGGAGGATGGTCTAGAGGAGGAGAAGGAGATGAAACTCAATGTAAGTTTGCCAGTACTTAGAGCTATATCCTTATACGTTTGAGTTTCATTTTACTTTTTTAATCACAAGCCTGAAGTCGATGCATACTCACTATCTGCACCAATTGAAAACTTGTGCTTTTGAAACTGTTGGAAGCTTTCTTCCCCCGGCACAGATTGCGGTCATATCATGTTGAAAATTAACGCTGCCGTTAGTTTAAATCTTACATAACCACCTACTAATCTTATTTCTATATTTATTTATACGAACATGTAGACGGGATTGAATCTTCTCACGGAGAATATCGGTAGCGACAAATCACTCGTCAATGAAGAAGAAGCGCCGGGCAAGGAACATAGGTGCCTGAACTTAACCGAGGTATGAAGCTATGCATGTCTTGATTAATTGGTCGAATCACAGGCCTCGTCTAATTATTAGGTCCAACTCATATAATTATATACCTACTTTGATGGAGTGTCAACCTAACGATTTTTGTCTTTGTTTTTTTATTTATGTCAGTTGGCAGTCTTGAAAGCTGAATTAGACAGGATGAACATGGAAAATCAACGCCTGAAGAGCATGATTTATCAGGTCAACAGCAGCTGCAACGCCTTGCAAGTCCATCTCCTTTCGTTAACGCAAAGGCATGGGGCAAATCCTCCAGCCAAGACCGCCGATTTCGAAAAGGTAATTAAGTTACTTTGGGGTTAATATTACTCTTTCGTTATTATTTTTTCGCGTATTATTTTTAGTGGAAAAGTTGAGAAATTGATGCCATTGATTTGTTTGACCAACATGATCTAAAATTCATGGAATGAGATTGGTGAAATTAAAATGATATTGATTAATCAACCCAGCTATTGTACCATACTGCAGATATTACGTACTACATAAATGTATACATGTATATACCCTAATTACTGTTACGATATTCTTTTTTAGGACAATTGTCTCTTAATTATCTTACATGAGAATATATGTATATGTTAAGGCGATTGGAAGAACACTAGAGGATCGCGAGAAATTCAATGGAAAGGATGAGAATTCACAATCCTTGTCAGTAGATAAACACCAGGATGGCTTGGTGTCGCCTCAGAACAATATAGTGGAATCGATGGAGTACTTCAAGACCCCAAGAGAAAGCTCTAAGAACGAAGTCGTGCCATTCCATGATCCTAACAAAAATGAATCTATTGATCATAGACCAAGGAAGGATGATACCTCATGGGCTCCAACCAAAGTGCAGAATCTTAGTTCCTCCGCCGATCAAGGGGCCGAAACCATGGCCATGATTAAGAAAGCCCGGGTGTCGGTTCGAGCACGCTCGGAGGCATCCATGGTGAGTAAAAGCATTTGTCATCAAAACATTACATTTTTTGTCAATTGTTTACCATATGCAATGTTTGTTAGAATAATATGCAGGCTACATAAGTTTCTCATGAATGTCTTGCTTTCTACTAGCTCAATAATATATGCAATGTCTTACAAGGTCATTGTAGGCATTAGATGCACATTCATCTTCTCATTTTTCATGTATAAATTTGAAATATTATGCACGTTGTAAATCTCCCTGAAATTGCAACTTGAGAGCACAATCCAGAGAGTACTCAAACAATGTGAAATGACTTTAGAATACCATATAAAGAAGCGCATGAAAACAGCCAGGCCAACGACAGGAGCATGCCATTTGTGAAGAGTGCAATGCATATTAAAGTAGAGACTTTGATCGGCCGTGTGTGCACAACTTTTCCAGTTCCTTCAGAAACACTCGATTCGACAAAGCTCACGATGTTCTTTTCCATTTGTCGGACGTTTTTGGTAGCAAAGTCAAAAGAAAAGTGCAAATCTTGCACGTCAAGATTTTGAACAAAATCGAACGCGTGCCTTTCGGAAAAGTCCAGGAGAAAGGCTGATCACAATGAGAATCTGTCCATACTACGTGCTGTTTGACTCATCATCCATGTAGAAGGTTTTTAATGCTTTGCTTTCAGACTGTAGCCACACCGTCTCATTAGGGTTCTTGAGTTTCTGCGAAGCTAATAATTATGATCAATGTCCTAAAATACATATATTTCTACACAGATTGCAGACGGTTGTCAGTGGAGGAAGTATGGGCAAAAGATGGCGAAAGGAAACCCATGCCCTCGAGCTTATTATCGCTGTTCTATGGCGATTGGTTGTCCAGTTCGCAAACAGGTAGTGTGTTCTTGAATTCATGCTGTCCAATGTCCATCGTAATTCTTGCATTATAATGTTATAAGCTTAGCTTTAACATATTCATAATTCTTGAATGGAAATCCACAAGGAATGTGCAGATGATATATATGCTTCCTAAATTGCGTTAGGTTGTGCATATGCACACATTTTAGGTAAGCTCGCCAAAATCGATCGGGCTATTTCATCACATTTTGTGAGGATTTAGTATATTCATAGTGTTATTAGTTTTACTATCTCAAAGTAGCTAACTATATTCATAGTGTTGCTCCGACAACCTAAGCCAAGATCATTTTACTAGATCTAATTAAATCGAGCTCATGTGAATGTGTTTAATTGACAATGCACTACTTAAGAGAATAACGGACCGCCTGAAAATTGGCAGGTACAAAGATGTGCAGAAGACAAAACAATCCTAGTAACAACATACGAAGGACAACACAACCACCCACTCCCTCAAGCGGCAATGGCCATGGCGTCAACCACTTCATCGGCTGCATCGATGATTCTCTCGGGTTCGATGGCGAGTTCAGATGGATTGATCGCCAACTCGCATTACGTTGCTGGAACCACACTGTTTCCTGGTTCACTGCCGAGTCTGGCCACGCTCTCCGCAACCGCACCGTTTCCCACGGTCACATTGGACCTAACACATAATACTCCCACTAATGATACTATTAGCAACCCCATGCAGCTTCAAAGGCCGTTGTTCTTGGGTTCCGCCATGCAAAGCCAAGCAGGTCACGCATTGAACCAATCTGAGCTTCTTCAAGTGGTTAGCAATCAGATGAACCAAGCGCCGTCCAATATGGCCAATACGGTTGGCACCACAACGGCCGCCATCACAGCAGACCCGAACTTCACAGCGGCTCTCATGGCTGCTATTGCCTCAGTTGTTGGCGGCATTCATCCGAACCATGGCGGTGCTAGTGACGATGTGGTTACAAGAAGTTGCATCAATGAGAACATGTGATATAAAGGAATAATTTTGTGGGAAAGCCCCGTTTGGTACTCTCTTGTTTTTGTTCTCTTCCAAGGATAAACGATTTATCTCGTGCAACTTTCATATTTGCCTTTCACTCAAATTTGGAGAAACTCTAAAAATATTTTCTTATGTTTCAAAGTTCTTGCTGCTGATTCAGGCTAATGGTAAAATGAATGGCGTTAGGGGTACTATTTCTCAAAGGGTATAAAAATTAGGATTTTATCAAATCTCACAACTGATTTTTAATTAACACAAAATATTGAAAATATTTCTGGGGTGTAAAAATAGGCCTAAGCCAAAAGAATAAAATTACACATGGATTCTTCGCTGCAAACAGACATTAGTCACGTCTCCTAGGATAAATGGAGCTAAGCTACTAAGTGAATGCATGTCTATAGTATTTTA
The DNA here is from genome assembly GCA_001662345.2 of Metrosideros polymorpha var. glaberrima. Taxonomy (NCBI): domain Eukaryota; kingdom Viridiplantae; phylum Streptophyta; class Magnoliopsida; order Myrtales; family Myrtaceae; genus Metrosideros; species Metrosideros polymorpha. The sequence continues at coordinate 1,482,650 of BCNH02000006.1, forward strand.
TATACGAATATGACTTGTATAATCGTATATAATCTTTTTACAATTTCTTAAAACTGAATTTTTTTTTTTTAATTTGAAGAGAGGTAAAAAGTATGAATAAGTATTTTTTTTGAAGGATAAAGAAACATATCCTTATTTTACAAGGTGATCTATCTAAATGTTCCGACAAATTCTTGGTGAGCATGTAAATAAGAATAATGAAGTATCTAATTAGAGTTTGTCATGATGATAAAAAAAAAAAAAGGGAAAAAATAGAATAAATCTAATTTTCGAGAAGATGTCCTACTACTTAATAAATATTGTAGGGAACCGATGCATTGTTGTTGTGAGGCCCTATTTGTTTTTGGACTTTTCGCATTCTAAATTGAACTAAAGAATTATGGAAATCAAAGACTATATGTAACTTCAGATATTAATATATTTGTGTGAATGATTTGAGGTGTCATAAACAAAAGTGAAACATTAAACTCTAAAATTTGTAGATATAAGTGAAAAAATAAAACGTCAATTATAACCTCATAGTCTTCCAAGCTAATGATGCGAGTTCGACTCCTGCTAGCGGTTCTTTCTTATACTCTCTATCAATATTAGATTATCTATATTCAAATTTGAATATTTTATTGGATTATTTGATTATATTCTATAATTAATCTTTCTTTGAATTGAATATGCACCTCCTGATATTCTCTTATCTCATCATAGTAATTTTTTTTTTTCGAATAAGAGAAGTGATAAGGATAGCAATGTGAAAGTAAAAAGTGTGAACCGATTCAATTCTAGGCACGCGTTAGTGCCCGATTTTGGGAAGAACATCCCATAAGTGCGTAGAGGCAAGAAATGAACTAACCGATTCACCAAGTTCAATCAAATACCAGCATGCCCTTCGGCATGTTGAGGCTAACCTTTTTTTATTTAAAGTGTTTATCATCTGACAGTTTGATTAGTCGAAAAAACAGAGGATCAATGAATCTTGTTCTTTTTTTATGAGTAAAAGATTGACAAAGGAGGATCAAGTGCAGTTACCCCTCTAAACGTTTCCAAACTATTAGCTATAGCCTATTAGAATCCAGAAAAGACTCTCCACACATAGCAAATGCCATATGCACAAGCAGATTACGAATTCACCAACGACATGACTCAATCTCATGATATTAAGATAGCGCGATGATTTTATCACTGGCTATCACGCTTCCAGCTAATCAGTAAATTTCATTCATGTCTAAACAAAATTTGAACCGTAAGATTAGTGGGATTCATAGGATCCGTCATTTTTTGTGATTTAGATTCGAAAGCGTTAAAAAGCGCGATTTTTCCAAGAGCCAAGGCAACAAACAAAAGCTCTCAATTTTTCCTTCGCGAGTAAGAAAAAGAACAAAAATAATCCAAAGAGAAAAGGCCGGGCCCCATTTCACGCCTCCATGGCAATCCAACGGCGAGCCACAGACACGTGGACAGTCCCGATTGCCCGAAGTTCCCGGCAAACCGAGGACGCTCCTCCTCCGTTCCAAAAGAAGTGAAACTGCGCGGAGCTTGGTGCGAAGTCCCACCATTGGAAGTCATCTTCAATCCATTCCTGCCCTCGAACTGGAAGCGAATCGCGTCGAGTTCTCAGCATCGATCACTCCTGATTTCGATTCGGTACGTTCGCCGATCTTCCCCAGTGCCAGCATCGTCTCCTGTTTCGAGTTTTGCTTAGTCTGTTGCTGACCAGTGACTGGTACGGTGTTGGGAATTATAAAAACCGTCACTGAAATGTGGTTTGTTGTTGGAATTTCTTGTCTTCTGGTCGTGGTTGATCGATGATTGGCTCTTGGTTTCGGTGCTCATTCGCGATCCTAGAACTCTTAACTTGGTTTTCGGAATTTATGTTTTCGTTGAAATTTTTTTGAGGTCAGAATCTCCCATCGGCATAACCGCCGCGGAGTACGACGTTGGCGTGAAAGTCGTGCATCTTTGTTGATTATGTAAGCCTGTCTGTTGCTACTGTTGCTGCGAACGATCGTAGACTCCGGGAGCATTGGCTTTGAGAAATTGCTTGCTAGCTCAATTTCAATGATACCGGTGTTTTTTTAACCAGGACAAAGCTAGTCATTGGTTCTTGTGAGTGTTTGGTGACGTGGGCGATCATGTATCCAATGTTTCATCTTGTTCGGTCGTGATCTGAATTATTAATTTGCAATTCTGGGGAGGGTTTAATTCTTGTATCGTCTTACTAAAAGCTCCTTTGGTTTTTCCTCTTGCAGTGTTTGAGATATGGGATTTAAACTGAATCCAGTCGTGGTGACTTTTTTGGGTTGCTTCCTCTTGTTCCCTGTGGTGCATTCTGCATCCGATGATGGATTGCTTCGCATTGGACTCAAAAGGAGGAGATTTGATAAGAACAGCCTGATTGCATCTAGGCTTGATCTTAATGATGGGGAGTTTTTAAGGAGGCTTTCTGCTGGGAAGCATCATCTCAATGGAAACCTCAGAGACTCAGGGGATTCTGATGTTATAGTGCTAAAAAATTACATGGATGCTCAATATTTTGGTGAGATTGGTGTAGGTACTCCCCCACAGAACTTCACGGTGATTTTCGACACAGGCAGTTCAAATTTGTGGGTGCCCTCTTCAAAGTGCCATTACTCTGTGAGTATTGTCTTTTGAGTTCCATTTCTTCACTCCAAGCCAATCAACTTTATAGGTTATCTTAATTACCATTGGTTTTGAACATGTATTATTTTACCTGAACCTGGTGCAGATTGCTTGCTATATGCACCCCAGATACAAGTCGAGCCATTCAAGTACTTACAAGAAAAATGGTCTGTTCTGCCTCTTATTCACTTCGTACTGTTCTCTCTATTGTAATTCAGATGTTTTAGAGTTTCAGAAAGGACGATCTTAGGTAATCTTCAGATGTCAGACATGTTTGTCTATGTATGGTGCATGCATTTCAAACCAAGTTTCATGCATAATCTTAGGTAATCTTCTCCGCATAAATGGTACATTTCCTCGAAGAGCAGTGCACCCACTTCAGTGGATGAGCTGGATACTGTTGACAGCTCCTGGATCAAAATGACTTGTATCGTTATGTGATGTTTGGGCGACATAATTCCATTACTCCTATTCCAGCCTGGCCAAAGAGTTGACCTTGTTTGTTTGAGTATTGGATGACCGGAGAATGATCAATATCTGCATTTTTGTGCATTTAGTTTTACATGATTCCTCATGTTATAAATTATGGTGTCGAACTGCTGATGCACTCATGTTACTTATATAGTGTGGAACTGCTGATGCAAAGAAATCCTTGAAGTAGCATTTTCAAATTATTCCTTCACTCTTGTCCTTCATGTAGGGAAATCAGCTGATATACATTATGGCACTGGATCAATTTCTGGGTTCTTTAGTCAAGATCATGTGAAAGTTGGTGATCTTATAGTGGAGGATCAGGTATCTGATGCCTCTGTTCTTCAATATAATTCATGGTGGCTCCCTCTTTGTTGCTGGATTTTTTCAAATCAGCTGGTCTACTCTTATCTAGGAATTTATTGAAGCAACCAAGGAACCCGGCATCACTTTCTTGTTAGCCAAGTTTGATGGCATCCTTGGTCTTGGGTTCCAAGGAATCTCAGTGGGGAATGCAGTGCCTGTTTGGTGCACATTGCTAAATCCAAATCTCTAGATATTCATTGTTGAATCATGTTGTAAACTTCACTGGAAGAAGAATGCTGAACCTTGTTGTTTTCGTTCTAGGTATAACATGGTCAATCAAGGGCTTGTTAAAGATCCAGTTTTCTCATTTTGGTTTAATCGTAATGTTGAGGAGGAAGAGGGAGGTGAAATTGTGTTTGGTGGGGTGGATCCCGATCACTATAAAGGGGAGCACACATATGTTCCTGTGACCCGAAAAGGGTATTGGCAGGTCAGTATGCAGGAGTATTGCTCTAATTAATGGCACTACTAGCGTGAGACATATCTTTATTTTACTTCTAAGATTGTCTCACTGCTTATTCGCGCTGGCAGTTTGATATGGGCGATGTTCTGATTGATGGTAAAACAACTGGTGAGCGCAGCATTACTACTGCATTCTGAGCATTTTTCTTGAATGAATAACTTCTTATGAAATTACTTTATTTACTTTCTGACATGAATTTTCAGGATTTTGCGCTGGTGGTTGTTCAGCAATTGCAGATTCAGGGACCTCTCTGATGGCCGGTCCAACGGTGTGTATCAGGTTTTATGTGTGTGGTGTCTCTGGTGTCTGTTAATTGCCTTTTATTTCTAGATAATTTACCTAAGATGCTTACCACTCACATGGAGATGAAAAATAATGATCCTTTCCTCCTTTGTCTATCTTGAGTATCCTTTATGCTATGTTTGGGAAAGAGGTACAAGGAGGGAATAAAAGTTTGGGTGAAAAATGGTAAAAAAATTAAAAAGTTTTGTGAGAAGGGAGAGGAGGGAAAATTTAAGACTTAGGCATTTTCCACGCAAATTTTCATCTAACCCCTCCCCTTGCCAACATAGCATCACTGCTTCTTTGAATTTTCTACTAGACAACATAAAGGGCAGAGGGAAGTTACATGTGGTTCAGTTCCTTTTGGGTAGTCTGTCTTTTGTCTTTGGCCAACTTCTATGGTGATCTGTTCATTGAATTCGATTGCTGGAAATTTGTACTTTTGCAACTAGAGGGTATGTCTTCTAACCTAGTTTGTGAATTTCTTGCTTTCAATCCGTTGCTCATATGCTTTTACGAGTAGACTATCATCACCGAAGTCAACCACGCTATTGGAGCTGCTGGTGTTGTGAGTGAAGAATGCAAGGCTGTAGTTGCGCAGTATGGGGAGACCATTATTCAGATGCTTTTAGCGAAGGTTCTTGCAAAGTTTCTATGCCAGTCCTTTGAATGATATCTAGAAATAGTTTATATGATTCTGGATCCTCTTGTTGAAATTCTGACACATAGCTTCATATTGTGGCAGGAAGAGCCGCATAAAATATGCTCAGAGATTGGATTATGTGCATTTGATGGTACTCGAGGGGTGAGGTTAGTTTGGACACCTGTTTTATTTTGTTTTTACTCACAATTTGTGCTAATTCCTTCCAGTATGTTTGTTCTGATTTTTATTGCTTGTTTATTGTTTCATTATTGTGGAATTTCAGCATGGGCATTGAGAGTGTTGTGGATGGAAAAAATAAGAAAGTCTCTGGTCGTCTGACTGATGCAATGTGCTCTACATGTGAGATGACTGTTGTGTGGATGCAGAACCAGCTTCAGCTGAATGAGACACAGGATCGGATAATCAGCTATGTGAATGAGGTGATATGACTTAATTTTCCATTTTCCATCTGTGATTTTATCTCTTCTTTTCATTTATTCCTGCATTTATTCGTGCAGCTTTGCAGTCGATTGCCTAGTCCAATGGGCGAATCTGCTGTTGATTGTGGTGGCTTGTCTTCCATGCCCAATGTCTCATTTACAATTGGAGGAAGGGTATTTGATCTCTCCCCTGAGCAGGTATAGTGCAATCTGTTCTTGGTCTTTCTTTGTCACCAACCCTATGTGTTTCGTGGTTTTTTAATTTACGTTGTTTACGCAGTTCTCTTCAATTTTTTCTTTGGTTATATAGAGTGAAACCATGGACCATTATTCATTTCATTCTAGTTTCTTTTCTGAATAGCTATGGGCAGGTAAATCCCCCGCTTCCAGAAAGTTAATGTGAGGGCAAATTTCACGTAGATGCTATATAGTGGTGGGTGTTAATTTATAATCGACACATACCCTAGGGGGAATATGCTTCTCTGGCAAAATCAGGCAGGGGCTGGTATATCAACTTGATACAGGGCTCATTTGATGTTTGGTTTTCTGAAAAATACACATAATTGACATATCAAGTGGAAAATGCACAATCAGTATGGAGAGACCTATGTGGAAGTGAGGATGGAACTTCCCAGATGTTTGCACTTAGAAATTGAGGTTGTCCAGTGTATGATTGTCTATCTATTGAACAATGGGCTATTGGAGTGATAGAGACCATGGGAAAAGCAGAAGCATTGCATAAAGATAACTGTTTGTTCATAGAAAATGCAGTAACAGCATTGAAGTATGTAATTGTTTTCCTCTCTGCACCTTTAGTAGCTGCCTCAGGTCATGCTCATCTTGTCCTGGCGTATGGTCGAGAAGAGTTCTTACTCAGCAAGGAACACAAAATTGTTTTCTCTCACATGCTCCTTTCTCCTTTTACTCTGGTATTCATGTATTTAACTTCTGCTTTCGGGCCATCAGTACGTTTTGAAGGTAGGAGATGGAGACTCAGCTCAGTGCATAAGCGGATTTACAGCTTTGGATGTACCTCCTCCTAGAGGGCCTCTCTGGTGCGTGTGGTTTCCAACTAATAGTTTCGACGATACTTTTGTTCTTAAATAATCATAAAACTTCAGGATTGCAATGGACTGGGCAAATCCTACCTACTTTTTGATAGACTTTTACTCACCAGCTAATTACATTTGATGCAGGATACTGGGCGACGTTTTCATGGGTCAGTATCATACTGTCTTTGACTATGGCAACCTGAGAGTTGGATTTGCCAAAGCTGCATAAGGATTTGGTTTTCTTTTTGGGTGCTTTTGACCTGATGTTCCAAATAAGTGATGTACATATTTGACATCGTGGGTACGCTATCTCGAGGATTTCACTTGGCCTGTTACTTCATGAGAGAACTGTTTAATATTGCTACTCTTTTTCCTTGCAAGTGCAGTGTAACCCAAGGTCAAAAAGACACGGTGAATGATTTTCGGTTGTAATTTCTTTTCTTCTTTGGGTGGTGTTGAGTTGGAATTGGATTGACAATGCAATAATCATTTGCGAGGGACCAAGAGAGATTCAACTTTGTGCTATAGTCGGAGCACCTATTGAATCTCCATCCAATTAAAGGAGGGAGAAAGAGATGCCTAATTTTTCGTTTTTATTTCTCATTAGAGCTGGCAATTTACACAAATTAATATGTTTATACATGATTATATTGCAAATTCAAAGCTGACATGAAATGATCCGAAAGCTTAACAAACAAATGAACTATTTTTCAATGACACGACTTGATACGATCACATGATTGTAATAATATTCGGTTATAATAGAAGAACATGAATTGCCCATCCTAATTCTTTTCCATCACCAAGAAGAAAATTTGACACAAAATACTATAAGTATCTTATTTTCACATTGAAAGAAATAATAACTTAAGTAGCATCATTACTAATAAAGACTTATATGCATCCATACAAAAACTCGTTAAGAATATCTCTTATCAAGAGATTTATGAAGACTTATATTCATACACATCCTGATCAGTATCATTTAAGTCTTATTTGGAATATAAAAGTGTCAAAATTGACTTATAATCCCACCAACAAATGATATGAGGATTCATACTGTTATAAAAATGAAATACGTGGATCAAATTCGAACGTTCAATTATACAAGGAATAGGAATGCAATTTTTACTTAGAAGTTTGTGCACGTAAGACCCTCGTGGTAAGTTGGTGTTGATTCAACAAATTGCGATAAATTAAAAATAAATATTTTGATGAAATCATTTAAATTGTCATATGAAAATAGTACAAGAAATAGAATTTTATCCAAAAAATGTACTAGAAAAAAAAATGAATTCTCTTCCACAAATGAAAAATGCTACTTTTCCTATAATGAATGTCGTACTTTTTTCTTTTTTTTTTCTAATGGGACTCGCGAGGAGCAAAGTGTACAGTGCCCTTCGGACCAATATTATATTTGCAGAGTCCAACTTAACTGTTCTTCTCTTTCAAGTCTACTTGTGGCAAAATCAAACCAAGCAGCTCAGAGAGAGAGAGACTACAGACAGCTTTTTCTGCAAATGGAGGCGGCGCCGTTTGGCTCGGCTTTCACATCTAAATCTCTCTCGCCACCATCTGCATCCTCTTCTAGTTCGCAATCCCTCCTTTGCTTTCGCTTCAACAGAGCCCGCCTCAAGCTCAAATCACCCAGAACCTTCTCTGTTCGCGCCGCCTCTCAGGGAGGAGATTCTGGTGCGCTCTCTCTCTGTCTCTCTCTGTGACTATATGGTTCTCGGTGTTTTATTCTTGTGTTGGTGTTGTTACAGTGGTGACTCTGCTTGATTATGGTGCTGGCAACGTCCGTAGCGTCCGGAATGCGATTCGCTATCTCGGCTTCGACATTAAAGATGTAATCTTCTTGTCCTATCTGGTTTGGTCTTTTCATTTGATGGAGATTGGGTACTTGGGTACTCGCAATCTTTCAAGTAAAGCGCCCCAACTGCAATTACTTCTACAAGTAAAGCGAATCACATCATGAATGGCCAAAGATTTAATCTTTATCGTTCTCTTCAACCTTTTTTTCCAGTGTAATGCTGGGCTGCATTGTCAGGATTCTAGTTTTGCTGCTAATTTAAGGATCACGCGATTGCTAAATTTTGGCTTCCATGTTGATATAATCCTTATTATGGGACTTTCCGTGTCTTGAACTTTCTTATCCTTCGTTCATGTCTAGGTGCAAACTCCTGAAGATATTTTGGGTGCAAATCGCCTCATTTTCCCAGGCGTCGGGGCATTTGCTTCTGCCATGGATGTGTTGAATAAGAAAGGGTATGCACCTATTTTCACCTTATCTCTTAATTGTTACACATTGAAGATTTGAAGGACCGCCATTCCTTTCTATCATTTTGGAAATATAGTCCAGATAGCTTGTGTTCTTTGTGAGAGCATTTAAATATTAGAATGCACCATAACCACTACGGTAATCTATGAGTTTAATCTTTAAGATTGATCAACAATGGTTCTCAAAATTTTTCTCTTATGTGATGCAACGGAGATAGTAAACTTTTGAAGTGAAAGACTGCTAGCAAGATTATCTTGAACTGTGGACGATTTCATGTATTCTTTCTGGAGTTCTCTGTCTTAATTATTGTGCGAGTTGTGCGAGAGTCTTCCCAAATTTACGTAATATGACTATTGAAGGTTAGCTTGTATACATAAAATCACGTGACTCAGGTGTTAGGACCAGATAACTTTTTAACATTTGAGAACTTCAATTCCAGGATGGCTGAAGCTCTCTGTACTTATATTATGGAAGATCGCCCCTTCTTAGGCATATGTCTTGGACTGCAACTACTCTTTGAGTCAAGTGAGGAGAATGGCCCAGGTCAGAAATCGTGCTTTTGTTATTTCTTCTCTCTTCTTTTATGTTTCGGACAGATTTTTTTCTTAGACAAATTTAGGTGGATTTTAGTCTCGTCATTGATTGCAACGCTTTGGACTTTAAGATTGAGAGCAGCATGGCTAAACGCTAGAATGGAGTGTCATTCTTGAGTTGCATTGCATAAACTATGCTAACTAAAGAGCATATTAGCTCATAGTTCATGAATCAGAGGTAAATGATGAGGACAAAAATTGAAGAGCTGTGGCGAATGTCTCAGAGAAATGAATTGGCTTTTTTTAGTATAGATATGATTATTTAACTAGATCTGAAAGTTCCTATTTTCTAACTTGCATATTATTTTTATGCATCATCAACAATATAATCTGTCAATACCCATCTTGATGATGTTACGACAGTCCGTGGTCTTGGAATAATCCCTGGACTGGTTGGTCGCTTTGATGCATCCAGTGGTTTGAGAGTGCCTCACATTGGCTGGAATGCCTTGAAAGTTAGAGAAGGCTCTGAAATTTTGGATGATATTGGAAATCGCCATGTCTATTTTGTTCACTCCTACCGTGCCATACCAGTATGCTTCTCTTCATTTTCTGATTTATTCTATGGTGTATGTTGCTAATTTTAAAGGTTTATTGTGTCAGATTGTCTAACTTATCTCCTTTTCTTCTTTTTTTTTTATGGTTTTGGTGGGTTAGTCAAACGACAACATGGATTGGGTTTCCTCTACCTGCAATTATGGCGACAACTTCATAGCCTCTGTAGGGAAGGGAAATGTGCATGCAGTACAATTTCACCCAGAGAAAAGTGGAGGTAAATTGTCATTGGTCTTGAGTTGCTTCACTTTAAAATCTTTTAATTTACAGTGTCTGTATTTACTTTGAGGGAATGTTCTGAGCTGCAATCTTTCTCCTAGGAATGTGTAGGAAACTCAATATTAAGATCCTTACCTTTGGTTCATATTCTTGGACTAATTGATGTGCATGGACAGAACTGAATGGCTAATTTGTGAAATTCTCTTACTAAGCTATGCTATAGACTTATCCTTCCAAAACTAGCTGCATCCATTGTGGTAGTTGTAACAGCAAATAGAAATCTGACCAAAAAAAAAAAAAAACAGCAAATAGAAAATCTTCTTAATTTTTCATATCAAACCAGCATTGACAAGTTTAGTCTGCATGATGCATAACTATGACATGGTAAAGGCAATCTCATTTGGATTTACCCTATTACTTTGATATGGAATATTCAGATGTGGGTCTGACGGTATTGAGAAGATTTTTGTCTCCAAAGTCACACATAACAAAGGTATATTTGTGCCTATGAAATCTGCTCTTCTAATGCATTGAGCTTATCTGTCAAATTATCTAACAACTGAATAATTATGTGAAGACAGAAGCCTGCAGAAGGGAATGCCTCAAAACTTGCAAAAAGGGTAACATTCTTTGATTTGAGGATTTCTCAATGCCTTTGCTTTTCCCTCTTTGAAAAACGACCCTTGAACTATACAACTTGCTGTCACCTTAGTTTGTTGCAAATTGTGTGGGTGTTGAGCATTGTATCTCTTTTATGATTGATTCTCTAACATGGGGCTTAGACTTTTTATTGACGACTTTTCTCAGGTAATCGCTTGTCTTGATGTGAGGGCGAATGACAAGGGAGATCTCATTGTTACCAAAGGCGACCAATACGATGTTAGAGAGCATACGGAAGAGAATGAGGTGTGAAAACTAATCAGCTCTCCTTTTCTGTTGGTTGAAATACATATCACTAAACGTAAAGGGGTAAATTCTTGCACGAAAAATTGAGGAGAAATAAAAAAAGAAGAAGAAGATGAACTAAGACATAAACAGAAGCCCAGTTCACCAAAAAAAGAGCAGTATTCTCTGTATTTCCATACAGAGATATTAAAAGTTACATTACACCTTCAAAGGGGGATATGGACTGGACTACTAGGCAATTTGACGTTCTCACTTTGCTGAATTATGCGTTCATGGTACTTTTGACAGAATTTTATGTGGTAGAAAGATCACACTTTGCTACTTTTAGGCAATCATAAAACATTTTCTTGCAGGTGAGGAACCTCGGCAAGCCTGTGGACCTTGCTGGGCAGTATTACAAGGATGGAGCAGATGAAGTATGATTTCTCAACTGAAGATTCATTTTGATGCTTATAGTCCACTGGTTGACTAGTAATTTCGTTTGAATAATGGTGGCAGGTCAGTTTTCTGAATATTACTGGTTTCCGTGACTTTCCCCTGGGCGACTTACCGATGCTGCAGGTTCATTTCTTTTGGATATGACTTGCGGTTGCAGTATTTATATGGAATGCATGGCAAATTTCTTGTTTTCCCCCCTTTAATATTGTCATTTTCTTCTTTGTTTTCACAATGGACTTTAGGTATTGAGATACACATCAGAAAATGTTTTTGTACCATTAACTGTTGGAGGTGGAATTAGAGACTTCACAGACGCAAATGGCGGGTAGGTATTTACTTGGAGGTGTTCCAAGAGTAATATACACTTTAAGTGGGTATCCATAACTATGCATGTATTCCAAATCCTCTGAATTTTGGGCCCCTGATCCGGGCATGTTTCAGTTTTACTGCAGTTAAAAGATATATGACAGTTATGTGACATTTCAACAACTCCTCAGGTACTATTCCAGTCTAGAAGTGGCTTCAGAATATTTTAGATCTGGGGCAGATAAGGTTTCTATTGGCAGTGATGCGGTTTATGCTGCTGAAGAATATCTAAGAACAGGAGTACGTGACATTTTCTAAGTTTCTTGACCATGAGCATTCTTGATAGAGACTGATACGTAATCATGTTTACTCCTCTGCTAAATATTTGTGGACCCCCTTTCATAGATGAAGAGTGGAAAGAGCTGCTTAGAACAGATATCTAGAGTCTATGGGAATCAGGTAATTTCTTTTTTTAATTACGCACGTAGTTATGTTTGTTCTCAAAACGGTTTCATATTTGGCCTTGGTTTGTGTACAAATGCTTGGGATCACTACTATGAACTCCAGGAGATTCTGTTTGTGGTCATATATTTGTGACCAATACTTTTGACTGATAAGCACCCAGTATTGCAGCGTAATGATCTCAATATGTATGACTCATGAACATGGAAAGCCTCATGTTGATGCCTTGTTTTGAAGTGCGCTGGAAAGTCATTTGATAGGGCAACCATTGTTGAACTAATTTTACATTTTTGCCTTCGAGCTCGTGTTGGGTTTCTTTTTTTTTTGTCGAACTATCTATAGTGTAAACTTATATAACAATAGATCAGTTAACTCCTACCAGCTTCTTTTATTCATTGGTTAGTTACTGCAGCAGCAGATTGTCATCCATTTAGCGTCATCTGTTAAAAGAGATTCTTAAGAATCTTCTTCTACTTCCTTAAATTGTTTCAATACGATTAAATTGGATGGACCCATGGGATTCTATTGTTGTCTACGACTAAGAGCCTACCCTTTTGTCCCTTGTTCTTGCTATGGGAGTACAAAAATTTGGCAATTGACAGTTTATCAAGTGAAATAGCATTCGAGCATGTACACTAATGTATTTCAAGTAATCTTTTATCTGGTTCTTTTTTGCCAGGCAGTGGTAGTGAGCATAGATCCTCGTAGGATGTACATCAATAGTCCCGAAGATGTGGAGTTCAGATCTACAAGGGTAACAAATCCAGGTATACACCTACTACGTAATGCACCTTTTCATATTGCCAACTTTTGAGTACGCAAGTCATTTGGTTGCACGAAACCCTGTCCACTCTATTAGATATTTTGCCTGATAGTTAATTAGGAGATCCTTCTGTGTCATGGAGTAGCCTGGAACCAGCCAATAATGGAATTGTGTCTTTGTTGACTCTTTCGAGGTTGACCAAGATTTGATGAACTTTTTATTCCCCTACGCAGTAAAGAAACGTTTTGTGTTAAGTGGTTCTTTTTGTCTGTGCATGTGACTACCTTAGGGCTCCATTCAGAGGGAGTAGGAATGTTCATGTTTGTATTATGTTTGTTGTTACTTAAATATAAAGTTCTTGGTACTTCAATGTTGTCTTAGGTCCAAATGGAGAAGAATATGCTTGGTACCAGTGTACGGTAAGCATTTCTTTTGCTACTTTATTGTCACTTGTCAATATTTAGCTATCTAGTTTGAATTACATTTTTCTGTTTACTTTGGTCATCATATACTGAACTAGAACGACTGTCTTTGAAGATTAAGTTGGAAAATGTGTGCAATTTCAAAATATGAACATTAATGTAAGATGTGATGACTGAAGCAGAACTGGCAAGAAAGTGATCGAAAACAGATGCCACGAAATATGGGTGAGCTTGGAACAGATGAAAATTAGATTCTCTTTGATATCAGTGAACATCTTAAATTAGTTAAGGCAAGGATCCTGCCAAGGGTTATTAAGTGTTTCGTGATCATTCGAGTGATGTCTAAGGATGTTTGCTTACTGTTATTCTCAAGATAATAATAATTTCGTTTGCATTATGTGGTCACAATGGCCGCTCATAGGATCAATTGAGTGAATTTTGATTGTTTTTCCAAAGGTCAATGGAGGACGAGAAGGTCGGCCAATTGGAGCTTATGAGCTTGCAAAGGCTGTTGAAGAGTTGGGTGCTGGAGAGATATTGCTTAACTGCATCGATTGTGATGGTGAGAAATCTGTGCTCTATTCCATGTGTTATTTAGATCCTTTCAGAAGCTGGACTAATAAGTAGTACAAGTGTTTCCTTGGTTATCGGGTCTTATTTGCAAATTTGTACGTGTATCCTTTGGTTAGTTTCTCTTGCAACGTTCTTTGTTTTGTTGCGCTCGTGATGCAAATGCTCAAATTGCATCCTTCTCAGGTCAAGGAAAAGGATTCGATATCGATTTAGTGAAGCTCATTTCTGACGCCGTGAGCATCCCCGTGATAGCAAGTAGCGGCGCGGGCACTGTGGAGCACTTCTCGGAGGTATTCGAGAAGACCAATGCATCCGCCGCACTTGCTGCGGGAATATTCCACCGGAAGGAGGTGAACTCGCGAAAAATGTTCCTGTTTATATCCAGATTGAGATGACGGTCTAGAATTTCATGTACATCTCACTTTGATCTTCCGTTTTTCATGTCTTGGCATTTCTTCGATGTTGTGATTGTAGGTGCCAATTCAGTCTGTGAAGGAGCACTTGCTAAAGGAAGGCATAGAAGTAAGAATCTAGAGGGAGAATTGCTGATCAGATTCACGGAATCGAAGGCAGGTGGCGAGTATTTTGCTCGGGCGGAGTCATGGTGGGAACAAAAACCATCTTAGATTATCAGTCTTATTTTAACATCACTTCTTTTGTATTCACGTTTGTCGTTCACGAGATAAACATTGTGAGATGGATGGCTCATTATTGCACTATTGCATGGCACGCAACGAAATAATTATTTTTCTCGTCACCTTTTGCTTAGCTTATTGCCATTTAACACTTGAACCACTTAAAACTCACGATTACTATTTACGTAATTAATCATCGACCATCATTGTAAGTAGTAGACTCTATAAGTAAAAAGCTTTGATGGCTAAAAAAGAAAAAGCTCTAAATAAATCGGCTCAAAGTTTCATAGAGGGAGCTGGCTAACTTCGAGAAATTCCTCTAGGTTCAAAGCGATTAAAGACGCTCAAGTCCCAACGTCGTTTATTAGTCTTCAGTACGTATATGTTACATGGAATCAAGTGATTGTTTCTATGAAAGTTCAATTTCATTTTCTCATGACGTGAATGCTGAATTTATTTCTATTGTACGTACGATGTATGATAATCCGTACAGTATTATGATTATGATGTCGAAACATGACGACGGTGATCCGAACTATGCTCGATAATCTCTGAGGGGGTCCGTGAATACCTTTTAAGGTCATGACCGATGTAAGTTTCGTGCAAGTGGCCTACAAGGAATTGGCGCAGCGAGTAGAAGAAATCGAAGTCGTGACGTGACGACATGCGCTCGAGCCCGTTGCTTATCTAGCAATGTAGACCCTTGAGTTGGGAGGCTATCTTTTACTTTCCTAACAGAAAAAAAGAAAAAGAAAAATGCTAGATATACGCATGCACACGACTGAGTCCGCCACCATAATTACATGCATAGACGAAACATATCATTACTATGAAATGCATGTCTTGTACATTTAATTTGCTGTCAAAAGCTTATTTAGACAGAGAAATTAAACTTAAGGTGCAAGAGAGTCCAACACACACTTCTCTCCGGCCGCCCTTGCCTTAACATTTTAAGCACTAATTAAGCAAAATATATAGAGTAATCATTTGGAAAGACACATCTTTATATTTGGATCTCAGTCTTTAAGGGTATCCACCACCAGCACCAACTCCACCACCATACCCTCCACCAGCACCAGCTCCTCCACCAAGCCCCCCGCCGCCGCCGCCGCCGCCTCCAAACCCTCCACCACCACCTCCTCCAGCTCCACCACCTATCCCACCGCCAGCACCAGCCCCACCACCATATCCACCCCCGGCTCCCCCGCCGGTGCCACCACCTAATCCTCCACCACCGCCGCCTCCAAAACCTCCTCCACCCCCTCCACCTAGACCACCGCCTGTTCCGACTCCCCCACCGGCACCAGCTCCTCCACCATAGCCAGCTCCCCTGCCAGCACCAGCACCGCCACCCAATCCTCCTCCACCCCCTCCACCTAGACCACCGCCTTTTCCGACTCCCCCACCGGCACCAGCTCCTCCACCATAGCCAGCTCCCCCGCCAGCACCAGCACCAGCACCAGCACCGCCACCCAATCCTCCTCCACCACCACCTCCAAAGCCACCAGCCCCTCCACCACCTTGACCACCACCATATCCAGGAGGACGGTAGAAGTTTTTCTCCTCCTCAAAGGACCCCTTCTCACCCAAAAGCACCCTAGAGTAGCCAGAGGTGCAAACTAGAGCACTGAGAAGCACAAGAAGAAGCAACTTGGAAGTGATCATCTTCAATGTGAAGCTGTTTAATCAAATTCTTTGAGAGATCTTGATTTGTTTGGTGAGAAGTGGAGGGACGAGAGAGGGCTTTATATAGAAGTGAGCATGAGTCTAAAGATGGAGGAGGGGTCTTAAATTTGGCTCATCTTCTCATCCGAAAACCGTGTTGAGGCACTTAAATGCACTCCCCAGCTATGTAACTTTGAATAAGAAGAAAAGAAAATGCCTTCCTCTTTCGTGCATGTCCCCACTAGCTTCTGACATGGAAGACTAAAGCTCAATTTGCATGGACTTTTGCTTCGACGTTGCGTGGATTCGAGCTGTGTTCATCATTTTAGGGTTTTCCTCTCTCTCTCTCTCTCCTCCTTTATTTCAAGGCAGCGAGATAAGAAAATTACGAAATGGTGACTTAATTTTACTGGACCAATACCCATTTAAGGTGGCAAATTTCATGGACGGGAGATTTGCCTACCTAAAGTTCACCTATCTTTTTAATCAAGAAATATTGCACAAGGTTCTTGGACAACTGAAGTTCAGGGCTATATGAAAATCCAGAAAGCACATTTCAGATAATGTCTAATTCTCAATCATTAATACTAGCATAACAAAATTTTCACTTAAGAGACTCGAGGTCACATATTTGAATCCTACCAACTATGTGTAAACTATTTTGGGTGGGAACCACCTTTCAAAGATCGCGAATAAAATAGTTCATAAACTTGCAGGATATTTCATATCTTCCAGGCAGTTGTGTGCTTTTACCCCTAAATTAAAAAAAAAAAGTAAATTATATATAGTTTACCTCTTATGACATAATAAAATTGCTAACTGCAAGCAAAATGGGTTATATATTAATTAGACAAACGAACTTGTTTAATTGAGTTCTTTGGTGCAAGTTTATTGCTTTGACAATCATGTGACATCCTTAATTTTGTATTGGTGGACAGAGAGCATATTTTCTGGAAAATGACACATATGTTCCATGAATTTTAACTCAATGTGCAATGATGTCCCTAAACTTTTAATTTGTTCAATATTGTCTAAAAACTTTTGGTACATGTTCAATTAAGTCTCTGGACTATATAGAAATATTAAATGTTATCCCTGGACTTGAATTAATGGAATGATAATCTTGAATATTTTCATATAGTCTAGGACTAGTTTGAACATTTTCCAAAAGTTCAAGGAGCACATTAAGTCTAGAAATGACATTGCACATTGAAAAAAATTCAGGACCGCATTGAACAAATTAAAAATTGAGAAAAGACATTACACATTTGGCCAAAGTTCAAGGAACATTTGTGTAATTATCCCCATGCCGATTGAGATTAATGTTCATTTATTTATTTTACGTGTAAAGTAATTGAACGCTAATACATATAGCAAGCATGATTGTTAGTTTATAGGCCTGTGAGTGCCGTTTAACTAAGGGGATGAGAAATGAATTTAGGTAGCTTTTCTACGTCACGACAGACTGGTAATATACTTTATTTACCTTGCTCTATGGATCGAATATTATTGTCCTAGCTAGAATTCGGTTAGATGTCTACCGGGGCTTCCAATTGAAGGTTTCCACTTTTGGAAGTGACATTTAATATTTCCTCTTATTGTACGAGCGAAGTAAGCGGAGAATTCCGCGTGAGTTCATAAATAAACAGGATTAAAGAAGGCGTTTGTGATTAATTTCTTAGCTGTTGGCTAGTTGGCCAAAGATTTTTAATTTCTTAATTTCTTGACGTAGGGGGAAATTACCAAAAAGACCTAAACCTATTGTACTTGGGCTAATTCACTCCTAAATTTTTCAATTTGGTCCTAAAACTTTTGACAATTTGCCAATATAGTCATAAAACTTTCAATTGTGTCAATTTAGTTGCCTCAACCAAGCGAGGGTCACTGGCCCTGCCATTCTAGGGTTAGGAAAAGAAAATAAAAGAAGAAAACCAAAAGATTAAAAAAATTTTAAAAATCAGAAAAAATATATGTCCACGCCAGTGATTCCTGACCAAATTGGCCCAAATGACTAAAATGACAAATAATAAAAATATTTAGGATTAAATTGATCAAATTAAAAAAATTTATAACTGAATTGAGACGAGTGCAATAAGTTTAAGATTTTTTTGGTAAATTTTCCAAGATATGGAGGTTTAACAAGCCCTAGGATAAGAAATTACCGCACTAGCTAAGTATTGTTGTTGACCGAGTAGTCGCATTTCCTGCAGATTCACGTCTTAAATTCACCAACTGATACGGGAGAAATAAATAAGATGCCACTATTTGCAGGCCCAACATGTGACCGTTGACCTCAATTGTTTATCCTCCACAAATTGCAAGTTTCCTTTTTTAAAAAGTAATAAAGATTGCATTGTAAGTAAAAGAAATGGGGGCCTATCATAATCTCTTTCTTCAGTTGGGCATATTAATTTAATTTAAGGAGTGATAAAGACGGAGTACTATACTCTACAACCCCCAGTACTACCGGGCAAGTAGAGATAAGATCATATCAACAAATGTTCATGTATAACTACAAGTTACGTTGTAAATAAATATAGTGAACATGGTATAGTGAACTTTAGGACCATTGAATCTCCCCCTTGAGTTACCGGTAGGAGGCATTTTGATTGGTTTTGAATACGTTTGTTTCGTAAAAAATAAATGATTTAATAAATACTTTCTCAAAAATGATTATTTTATCATTTAAAAAAGTTAGATAACGATAAATCATTTTATATATCAACAACAATTTATATTTATGTTAATTTTATAAAGTGATACAAGCTATCGTAGTAATCACGTCGCCGCACACCGCCACGTCTCGGATTCATCGAAGTCTGTCGCTTGTAGGTGCTTTTCCATCATTTTTCGTTGGTTATTTTCAGAAACAAACGCCTCCATCAGGTTCACAGTCCTCTGACAAGTTCGACCGACCAAACGCCAACCTCGCAAAAAGACTCTGTATGTATCCGCATGCGGCACCTGTAGTATGTACCATCTGCTCGTGAGATCCAGGCACCCACGTGCTGCTAATGTGACCGGAAGCTTCTACCGCGTTTGTTGACATCACTTATGACGTCATCTCACACGTACTCTGATGTCATATTTGATGTGATTAATGCTCTAGGCTGAGAAGCAATTAAAAGCGGGATACTAAAATAAATAATCATTGAACTTTGGCATAATGTTCTTTAAACATTTAATTTATTCAATGTGACGTCTCAACTTTAGCCTAATATATAATATGGTCTCCGAACTTTCAATATGTTCAATATAAGTTCATGAACTTTTGATACATGTTCAACTTAATCATTGACCTATATAAAAATATTCAATATTGTCCTTTCATTAAAGCCTCATTTGGTTCAGCATTTGGGGAATGCACTTGAGAAAATGCAAATGCTTTTAGCCTAAAGACGTTTGGGCAAATGCAAATACTGTTTGATTGTGTATATTTTAAAAACACATTGAAAAGCTATTTTGATGTACAATGTTGTTTGATAAAAACTATTGTAAAGGCTTTTGCTTCTTCTTTTTTTCTCTCATATGAACTCAACTGTTTTGAAAAAAAAAAACCTCAACTGCTGCAGGCCAAAATGGTCGTCAGCTCGCGACCCTAGGTGTCATCGCCTGGGTCGCCGAACCCCAGGCAATGGTCGCCTACGGATGCGCCTGGGTTTACGCGACCCAGACAAATAGTCGTTAGAGGCAGGCGACCCTAGTGGCCGACCTCCGACAAACCTCAGGCAATGGTCATTGTCATCGGCCTCCACCTAGCAACGCCGAGGTGAAGATGAATAGTGCAACTTTCATTCTGAAAATGCAACTTTCCAAAGTACCTCTGGACTTGATTTGGGCTAAGGGACCTTAGGGAGCTTTCGATATGCAATTGCATTTCCCCAAAGTGCCTCAAAAAAAGTTGCCAAACGAGATTGTATTTGCCCAAGTGAGTTTACGGCCCCAAAGCCCATTCTAAATGCTGAACCAAACGAGGCCTAATTCAAATTCAAGAACAACATTGAATATTTTTTTATAGTTCATGAATTAAGTTGATCATGTATGAAAAGTCAATAGATCACATTAAACAAATTAAAAATTCAATGATCACATTGCATATTGCGTCAAAATTCAAGGACTATTTGCGTTGTTTTCCCATTAAAGCCGCTCAAATCCAACATAGATTATTAGTCTTTAGTATGTATATGTTACGTGGAATTAAGTGACAATTTCCATCCAACTCAGTTTCATTTTTTTCACAGCGAGAAAGCCGATCATAAGTACGTAAATTTGAGCCACAAAACGTCTCAATAACCATAACGATCGGATAATACCTCGACAAACTATTGTCTCTTTCTCTTGCACGTACAATGTGTGATAACCCATGCATTATTGCGATTATGATGCCAAAACACGACGAGAGGTATTATTTGAGGAAATATACGTAGATCGTGTGGAAACGTGGTGGTTCCGAGCGATGAAATTGTTGCTAAAATGCGGGGAATTTATCGATTGTTTTAAAGGTGTACTTAGGTGAGTATCTTCCCCCATATCAATTTCCTCGAAATGCATAAACTGCAGTGCCATCCCTGGAACAAACTCGAGAAATACCAAGTGGCCTTCTTCGTGTTTACTTAACTAGTGCATCTGTAATCCATCTTGTGCAGGGACATGCTCGCGTTTGTACATAGTCCATTCTTATCAACGCCCGACACACAGAGAGACCTGGGTTAGGGAGAGGCGAGATAGATACCTATGCTTGCAATCCACAAGGAGTCGGCGTAGCACGCAGCAAGTAGAGAGGAGAGAGCTCGTGATGTGACGACACATTTCCGAGCCCGTCCCTTCTACATCCTCACCAATCTCTTGAGTTGTGAGGCTATATTGTACATTCCTAACAAAAAAAGGAAGAAGAAAAATACTATATACACATATGCACACGCCCGGGTCCGCCAACTTTGTCTGTGTGCGTGTGAGAGAGAGAGAGATATGCCTGTAGACGAAACATATGATTACTACGAAATGCATGTCTTTGACAGAAGTCGCCAAGCCCAGAGATAGAATAAGCAAGAAGGGAATTGGCAAATTTTCTTGTATTTCTTGTATATCTAAATTGTTACAATGTACAAGTATTTATAACATATGCTGTATAAATTGAAAAGGAATGAAAAGAATAAGATTTCTCTAATTGATATTGCAATCAATCTAGATCCCTGATTAAGGGATTTCCGTAATCTCGCATATCTCCAATACTCCCCCTCAAGCTGATAGTTTGTAGATGTCTAAGACGCTGAACTTGCTTAGGAGATATGTATGCTGCCTTCGACATAGAGGCTTAGTGAAGATATCAGCAAGTTGCTCTGAAGTGTTGATCCCTTTTGTTTCGATTGTCCCGTCTTGAATTTTGTCTCGAGTGAAGTGGTAATCAACTTCAATATGCTTCGTTCTTTCATGAAACACAGGATTGGCCGCAAGTTTGAGTGCTGCATCATTATCACAGTATAATGCGGTTGATCCATTGACTTGTACTCCAAAGTCCAGTAATAATCCTCGTATCCATACTATTTCACAAACGGTCTTAGCCATGGCTCTGTATTCGGCTTCTGCTGAAGATAGAGATACAGTAGACTGCTTTTTTGTTTTCCAGGAGAGTAAGGAATTTCCAAGCTTAATACAGAATCCTGTTACAGATCTTCTGCTCATGGGACATGTAGCATAGTCCGTATCACAATGAGCTGTCATTTCCATATTGCATTCACGAGACAGAAATATCCCAAGTCCTGGACACCCCTTTAAGTATTTGACAACTTTGAGTGCTGCATCCATATGAGATTGCTTTGGGCAATGCATAAATTGACTAAGTGTTTGAACCGCATAGCATATGTCTGGTCTCGTTATGGTTAAGTAAATAAGCTTCCCCACAAGTCTCTGATAGCTGGACGGATCCTCAAGTGGTGGATCATCAATCTTCTGTGAAATTCGCGTGTCATAATCAATCGTGGTTAACTTAACATTTTGCTCCATAGGAATGATTGCTGGCTTACATCCAAATAACCCTGCCTCTGATATAATCTCTAGGACAAATTTTCGTTGGCTGAGAGAAATTCCCAATTTTGATCGAGCAATCTCAATA
>BCNH02000006.1:1505141-1516288 GCA_001662345.2 Metrosideros polymorpha var. glaberrima
GTCGAGAACGGCTTCATGATAAGATGATGGTTCCACTTCCTCGGAAATGCGGCTAACACAAACCATGTGTTCGGGTGATAACCAATCGAACGTAACATGGGAAGAAATTGGGTAATGAATACCTGAAGAATTTGAAGCAGCACAGACATAATCCTTAATCCATGTCGGTGGTCGGGAGACACGAGTGGATCGTCTAAATGGCATTGGTTCGGCCGTCATAGCTAGAGTATCAGTAGCTACAGAAGAGGGCAAAGCGGAAGCAAGATTTTCGTCAATAGAATTGCCATTGTTTTCAAAAGTGCTGCCAGTAGCAATGTCTGTGGGGATAAAAGGAGCCGGTGGTGTAGGAGTCGAGAAGAGCAAAAATTGTTGTCTGACAGGTGAATCATCTTCGTGGGAAATTCTTTGAAGATCACTCGAGGCTCCATTAGTATTCTCCTCCTACTGGAAAGAGAACTGGTTTTCATGGAAGACAACATCCCGACTTACAAAGAAATCTCCAGTGGAAGGATCATAAACATAAAAGCCTTTCTGAAGGGTTGGGTACCCCAGAAAAATACATCGACGAGCGTGGGCAGCCATTTTAGTATGAACACCTACGGTAGTGACATAGCATAGACAACCGAATATGCTCAAATGATTAATCGCCGGTCGCTTTCCAAAGAGAAGCTCAAACGGAGTGCGTCCTTCCAATACTTTCGTTGGCATGCGATTGATCAAGTAAGTAGCTGTGACCACACAGTCCCCCCAAAAATTATCTAGAATAGAAGCTTGGAATTTGAGTGCTCGTGCAACCTCTAGAAGGTGGCGATGTTTCCTCTCAACTACTCCATTTTGTTGCGGAGTGTAGGTGCATGATTGTTCATGAAGGATGTTATGAGATGAGAGGATTGAAACAAATTCGTGACTAAGGAATTCACTTCCATTGTCGGTACGGATACGCTGAATGGAAACTTGGAACTGATTTTTAACGAGAGATAAAAAGGTGCCAAGTCGAGATGGAACCTGAGTTTTTGATTGCATTAGGAATACCCAAGTTCCACGTGAAAAATCATCGACAATAGTGAGGAAGAAGCAGGAGCCATCCCGATGGGGAATGTGATAAGGTCCCCAAACATCAATATGTAGAAGTGAAAAAAAAAAATTCCGCACGTGAGGTACTTGTGGGAAAAGAACTACGAGATTGCTTTGCTAAAGGACAAATAGGACATTTTGGATATAGAAAAGAAGCGCTGTGTCCCAATCGACAATGAGAGAGAAAATTCTTATCATTAGAAACAGCATTACATGATGATGCCTTATTCATAGGGATGGAAAGTGAATCGAAATTACTGGGTAAATCCATCCAGAAAAAAATAAAGCGCTTCCGAAACTCTACCCAATCCCATCAGTTTGCCAGTCGAATGAGCCTAAAAGAAGCAGTTATCAAAATAGAAAAGACGTGACAGGAATTATCCTGACAGACTTTTGAAACAGACATGAGATTAAATTGGAACTGAGGAACGTATAAGACGTTTCTCAAAATGATTGATGGGCTAAGATTTACAGTTCCAACTTTGGTGACACGGGTAAAATGTCCGTTTGGAAGGCGAACAGTAATAGGAGAACTCAGATTTCTATGTGTTTCTGAAAAAAAAAAAATCGTTGCAGACTATGTGGTCACTAGCACCTGAATCAATAATCCACGCAGCACTTGATATAGAATTCATCATGCAGTAGGAAGTACCTGAGAAGCTTCCAGTTTTTTCAGAAATATTCCAGTGCTACAAAGCCTTCATAAGGTGCTGCTATTGATCAGCTATGATCATTGGATTTTCTCCATGATGTCCAATGACCTGATGAGCTGAAGATTCTCTTTTTTCTTTCTCACCAAGTTTATCATGCAATTTCCAACAAGTATCTATTGTATGGTGAGGACGCTTACAATAATCGCAATATAATTTACCTTTGCCCTTTTGATTTTGTCCCCTTTAATTTCCAGCTGTGTGGGGTCCGCTGATCCTATACGCAGGAGCTGACGTGGCGAAGTGTGGGCGCTCGGATGCGGCTGCCTCTATTCGTTCGATCGCAACTGAGGAAAGAGGATAAGGGCCATCAGATCTCTTCAGCAGATCGTGGCCGTCCGTGGTCCTTAATATGTCTTCCTCTCCAGAAAACCCTAGGGCAGCTCGGGCGATGCTCCCTTCGCCGCTCGCTCTCCTTGGACCGAGCGAGCCTCTCTGTTGCAGTCGAGCTTGAGCGGCGAGGACCACCGAGTCGCCGATTTTGACGTATTCCAATGACGCCAACCGTTGGTTTTCTTCCTGCACCGCAAGTTGGAAGATCCGGCCAAGGGATGGTACCGGTTCCATGGCCAAGATCTGGGAACGAAAAACCAAGTAGGTTTCGTTCAGAATTAGAAGGAATCTGGTGGCCTTCTCTCGGTCCTGGATCCGTCTGTATTGCTCCAAGGTCGCGTGGGGCCCCCCAATTTTTCTTCAGCTGCATCCAATTCGTGCCATAGTCCCGAAAGCTTGTTAAAACACGCCGTGACAGTCATATTCCCTTGCTTCAGTTCGGTGAGTGCTTGCATGAGTGAAAAAATCTTTGCTCGATCTAATTTCCCGTACATTTCTGCAATGTTGTCCCACATTAATTTTGAATCTTCGGTTGGGGGAAGTCCGGCCGCGACCTCCGGCGAGATACAATTCCCGATCTATGTACGAATGAGCTAGTTGCATCTACGCCAGTGTCGGGCCAGACGTTCGTCGGTGGGAACGGGAATGGTTCCATCAATAAATCCATCTTTGTCTTTGGTTGCTAATGCTCGCCGGAACTCTTGTGACCATCGGGAATAATTATCTGCGCCGGTTAACTGTTGTGCGATGAGGCGAAGTTCTGGGCCGTCACCGGCGGTTGTGTGGAGCGGGTCGCCGGGCTCCGGGCGGCCAATGACGACGGAAAATGGATAGGGCAAAATCCCGGGTTGAGGAACCGGGTAGGGATTCATGCCCGAACTCGAGCTCCTTGGGTCTGTCCCGTGATCCAATTGGAAACCTCCGGGCTGAGAACTTTGGTTCGGGCTTCTCGTGAGCCCAATGTCTGAGGCCCCTTGAGACAAAATCCCAGGGCCCGAGCCCATTCCGCTCCCTACAGCCCCTTGGGGAAGGATCCACGAGCCCATCTGTGGCATTCCATAGATCCATGGTCCTGCTGGGCTGTGTATGGGCAGCCATTGCATGGGCTGGCTCAGATTTGGTAAGATTGAAACAGGTCCTCCTTGCGTAACAAATTGATCTCCAGTTTGCACAGCAAGGGCTTCTGTATTTGATTCGGTAGCATGGGGCTCTGAATGAATTGCTGCAGTAATCTCTTCGGGAGTTCGATTCTTTGCCATGGCTTTGGTAAGTTTTTTTGGTTTATAAACTGTGACGTTGATTTCTGACTGGAGTTTTGGCTCTGTTTTGCATATGTGTTGTCCATAACAACAGGAACAGAAACGTCCAGAGGCAATCAAGATGGCGGAAGCTGTGGTTTAGAATGGTGGCTCTGATACCATGACAGAAGTCGCCAAGCCCAGAGATAGAATAAGCAAGAAGGGAATTGGGAAATTTTCTTGTATTTCTTGTATATCTAAATTGTTACAATGTACAAGTATTTATAACATATGCTGTATAAATTGAAAAGGAATGAAAAGAATGAGATTTCTCTAATTGATATTGCAATCAATCTAGATCCCTGATTAAGGGATTTCTGTAATCTCGCATATCTCCAACAGTCTTGTACATTAATCTGCTGGAAAAAGCTCGTTCAGACATAATAGTCAAACTTTAGGTGCAAAAGAGACGAAGGCACACTTCTCTCTGGCCACACTTGCCTTAACATTTCAAGCACTTTCAAAGTAAAATATAGAGTAATCATTTGGAAGAAACATCCTTTCATTGGGTTCTCACTCTTCAAGGGAATCCACCACCATAACCTCCACCAGCACCAGCTCCTCCACCAAACCCTCATCCAGCTCCACCACCAAGCCCCCGCCGCCTTCACCGAACCCTCCACCACCGCCTCCTCCTGCTCCACCAGTTATCCCATCGCCGGCACCAGCCCCACCACCGGCTCCCCCACCATAACCACCACCTAATCCTCCACCGCCACCGCCTCCATAACCTCCTCCACCACCTCCCCCTAGACCACCACGTGAGCATGAGTCAAATGATTGAGGAGGGTTCTTAAATTTGGCCCATCTTCTCATCTGAAAACCGTGTTGAGGCACTTAAATGCACTCTCCAACCGTGTGCCTTCGAAAAGGAAGAAAAGAAATGGCCTTCATCTTTCCTGCATGTGCCCACTAGCTTCTGACATGGAAGACTAAGGCTCAATTTGCGTGGACTTTTGCTTCGACGTTGCATGGATTCGAGCTGTGTTCGTCTGCACCTTTATTGCACCAGTACTTATCTAAGGAGGCCAATTTCATGAGTCCGAAATTTACCTACCTAAAGTCTGCTCATTTTTTTTATTAAAAAGATTGGACAAGTTCCTATGACAACCGAAGTTCAAGGCCCTATGAGATTCAGAAAACACATTTTAGATAGTATCTAATTCTCGATCAATACTAGTGTAGAATGAATTTAGTACAAATTTTTTTTCTTGTCAAATGTACGCTAAGAGTAAATCATATAACTCCTAGATTTTGCGCTGTTCAACAGTGCATTAAGAAACTTCTAGTTCAAGAACTTAAGGTCACTCATTTTGAATCCCACCAATTGCGTGTAAACTGCTCTAGGTGAGGGCCACATGCCCAGGTCAAAGATTTTGACTTAACTGGTTCATGGGATATCAGAGTGTTTCATAAATCTCCAAGTAGCATTGTGCCCGAAACCCTCAACTAAAAGAAAAGAGTAAATCATACACAACTCCCCTCTTGGCAACATAATAAAATTGCTAGCTACAAGCAAAACGAACCTGTTAGATTGAGTTCTTTGGTGCAAGTTTATTGCTTTGACAATCACATCACATCCTTAAATCTGAACGCAATTGTGTTAGCTTATAGGCATGTATGCGCGCGACGTTTAACTAAGGGGATGAATAGGTGGCTTTTCTATATCACGAATATACTGAATTTTACTTGGTCTAAGGATCGAATGTTATTGTCCTAAGCTAAAATTTGGTGAGATGTCTTTTAAAGCTTCCAAGATTTACAGAGAAACCGTCGGGAGTTCATGAATAAACAGGATAAAATAAAGTCGTTCGTGAATAATTTGGCTAGTTTGCGACAGATTTTTAATGACGGAAAATATTTTCTGATTAAGAGGTTTAATAAACCTTAATATGATGAATTACCCCGCTAGCTTCATAGGTAGTTTGCGATACATGAAGGTACAAATTGCAAAAAAAATATTTCATCTCCCGGAGGTTATATATGTTTCCTTTGAACCCAGTGTAAAGTTGACCGAGTAGTCGCATTTCCTGCAGATTCACATCTAAAATCCATTAATAAATGAGATACCACTATTTGCAGACCCAACACGTGTCCGTTGACCTCAATTTTTTAGCTCCATAAATTGCAATTTTATTTTTTAAATTTGTTTAAAGTAATAAATATGCTTTGAAGATCAAAGAAATGGGCACCTATCATTATTTCTTTCTTCAATTGGGGACATTAATCTAATTTAAGGAGTGATAAAGACGGAGTGCTGTATTCTGCCACCCCCATTGCTACAGGACTACAAATAGAAGCCAGTAGAGATAAGATCATTTTAAGTAATGTTCATGCACAACCAAAAGTGGGTAAGTAAACATAGTATACATTATTAAATAATACAGAAATAAACATGGTATAGGGAACTTTAGGGTAACTGACTCTCCCCCTTATATATAGGTAGGAGGCGTATTGATTGATTTTGAATGCGCCTATTTTACGAAAAATGAATTATCTGGAATATATTTTCTAA
This sequence comes from Metrosideros polymorpha var. glaberrima, assembly GCA_001662345.2. NCBI lineage: Eukaryota > Viridiplantae > Streptophyta > Magnoliopsida > Myrtales > Myrtaceae > Metrosideros > Metrosideros polymorpha. Next base: position 1,511,072 of record BCNH02000006.1, read on the forward strand.
ATTGATTGTTTTACCATTTAGAAAAGTTAGTTCACAGAAACTTTTATTTATCAATAAAATTCTATACCAACATTCATTTTAATAAGTGATACAAATGATCGTTTTTGGGAAAATATCTTCTAAATCATCGATTTTCCGAGAAAAAAAGATATATTTTCAAGTTTTTTTAACAGAGTAATGCTTTAGAGATAGTGAAAATGCAGTTAGAGTACAAAAAGCAGAAAATGTTGAGCAAAATTTTTTACAGGAGAAATGATTATATGACTGTTTTTAATTTACTATGAGAATAACAGTCTATTTTGGATCACAAAAAAAATAAATAACAAATAATTACAAATTGTGGTGGGTTCCACTCTTTAAAGAATTTGTGGCTCTCAAACATGTTGTTATTCTCACGGTAATCCAAAGACCGTTATGCTAGCAAAGCCCTTCTTATAGAGAGTGAATGAAATATTTCCTTTTTTGAACTACGAGAAGCTTTCTAGCAAAGTTAGTATTGTTGTTCCTTTCAACCATGAACACAGGCAAAAAATGAGGACAATAATTTCTCTCCTCCTGTCCTCTAGTCCATGCACTAGACTTTGTTCCACAAATTCATAGAAATTTTGCAATTTCAATATAATCTTATTGTTATCCAATTTAATGGCAGTAATTTCTGTCGATAAATTCCTTTTGGGTATTATTCGATTCTAGAGTTCGAACCAAAAGGTATGTTTCATGTTTGCTGCCAGCAATAATCTGGCAGGCCTCGCAGGGAACTTCATTGTGCTAAATTGAAACAATTCTACTTTTTTTAAAATTTACTAATACATTCCTGAAGTTGCCGATAAAATGGTAAAACTCTCAAACATGTTTGAAATGGTACCATTGACTACCAAAAAAAAACCTTCCACGTGATTTCAGCTCAGAGATTTGCACTCGGGTTAATTGATACATTATCGTAGACGGTTCAACAAGGGTAAGGACGAATTTTGACTCTCAGGCGAACTGCTCTGTTAAATTGCAGTGAAGCTCTCAAGGAATGAAAAGAATCGATGCTTCTTTCTAATGAAGGTCCCTTGACTAGACATTCGAGATAATTTACATTCATCACCTAAATAATGTAATAAACAACCCATGAATTAAGGAGTGTGAATCATTTTTCATCTGGACATGAAGGCTTTTCAGCTGGGAATGCACTTCCAACCATCGGAGGCTGCCAGGGAAAATGAAGATGACTTGTTAGCAAAAAAACTCACAAATGATTGATGAGACGGGTTATCTTCTGCATTCTTCTGGTTCTTCATTTTCTTGTTCTTTTGACGGTCTATCACGTCGCCGAAGATGAGACTCAAGTCCCTTGAACCAGTGCCTTAATTCACCAGTGTGGTGCTTGTATTTTCAAAGCTTCCTCGGGTTTGAGCAGCATCATCTCCACCGTTTCGTATACCTAGGAAGAATATAAGCTCTTGACTGATTGGGCTCTCTGGAGAAGTGTCCAACACAAGCAAATCCATAGGACAAGTATCAAAATACTAAATTGACTACTCAAGGCATTGACAACTCAAACTCACAGAATGTTTATATGCGCCTGCTACGTATTTAGACAGAGCTCCCAATGATCCCAAAATAGACCATGGATTTAGATCTGCCAAATGATAAGAATGCCTCTGAGATTCAATCATTAACCACGTTGCCGAACTATTGTTTCTTTTTCTTTTTTTAACGTATGATGTATGATAATTAGCACATTATTGCGATCATGATGCCAAAACATGATGAGGGGTATCAGAACTTTGCTCAATAATTTTCTAGAGGTCCCTGAACACCTTACAAGATCATAACTACTATAGGTTTAGGCTCCAACCGTGCAAGTGGCTCAGAAGGAGTTGGCGTAGTCAGCAACAAATAAAGGGGATCGAACTTGTGATGTGATAACATAGTTTGAACCCGTTGCTTGTCGAACTATGTCAACCCCTTAGTGTCACGGGCCAATAAATTCTAAGCCCAATAAACCAAAGAAATAGGCCAAGAGTCCAAACTCAAGCCTTAAAACTTCTAGAAACCCATAACTTTAGATATTTCCAAGGGCATTATAGTAAATGTATATGTCCAGATATTTGTAGGAATAATATCTAGATGTTTCTAGGGATAATATCTAGATATTTCTAGAGTATAGATATTTGTAAGGGTAATATGGTAAATGTATTCTAGATATTTCTTAAGATTTGATCTCCACCGTTAAATCAAGGGGAGATCCAACTGTTGTAATTAAAGGGGTCCAAGTATAAATAGGGATCCCCTCAATATAAAGTACTCTTGGGAGCTCTTCTCTTTATACATTCTCTTGAGCGTGAGAAAATCAGAGTGAGAGCTAGTAAGGCTAATTTAGGCTATACAAAAAAAAATCATGGCAAATTTCATGGGCGGGAGAATTCCCTACCTAAAGTTCACTTATCTTTTTAATCATGAAAAATTGTACAAGGTCCTGGAACAACTGAAGTTTGAGGCTATATGAAAACCCAGAAAGCACATTTCAGATAAAGTTCACCTATCTTTTTAATCAAGAAAAATTACACAAGGTCCTAGAACAACTGAAGTTCAAGGCTGTATGAAAATGCAAAAAGCACATTTCAGATAGTGTCTAATTCTCAATCATCAATATTAGCAAAAGAAGTATAGTACAAAGTTTTTCCATCACCAAGAACAAATCACGTAATCCCATATTAGACGCAATTGGTTAGAGCATTAGAAAATTTTCACTTTAGAAACTTGAGGTCATACATTTGAATCCCACCAACTAAGTATAAACTACTTTGGGTGAGCCACCTATCAAAGATCGCGAATAAAATAGTTCATGAACTTGCAGGATATTCCATATCTTCCAAGTTGTTGTGTGCTCTTACCCCTAAATTTTTTTTTAAAAAAGTAAATTATATATAGTTTCCCTCTTATGACATAGTAAAATTACTAACTGCAAGCAAAATGGGTTATATATTAACTAGACAAACGAACCTATTGAATTAAGTTTTTTGGTGCAAGTTTATTGCTTTGACAATCACGTGACATCCTTAATTTTGTATTGGTGGACAGAGAGCATATTTTATGGAAAATAACACAAATATTCCATAAACTGATCCTTTGACTAGATATTCGAGATCATTTACATTGATCACCTAAACGGTGTAATAATAACCCCATGCATTAACGAGTGTGAATCATTTTTCATTTGGACATGAAGGCTTTTCAGTCGGGATGTGCTTCCAGCCATCAAAGGTTGCCGGGATTATGAAGATAACTTGTTAGCAAAGAAACTTGCAACAATTGATGAGACGAGTTATCTTCTACATTCTTCTGGTTCTTCATCTCTTATTCTTTTGACGTTTTGCCGTTGCCGCCGAAGATGAGACACAGTCTCTTGAACCGGCGGCGTAGTTCACCAATGTGGTGCTTGTAGTTTCAAAGCTTCCTCAGGTTTGAGCAACATCATCTCCACTGTTTCGTATACCTTAGGAAGAATATAAAGCTCATGACTGATTGGGCTCTCTGGAGAAGTGTCCAACACAAGCAAATCCACAAGTATCAAAAACTGAATCGACTACTCAAGGCATTGACGACTCAAATTCATAGAATGTTCACATGTGCATGTAACATATTTAGACAGAGCTCCAGTGATCCCAAAATATACCATGGATTTAGATTTGCCGAATGATAAGAATGTGTCTGAGATTCAATCATTAACCACTTTGCCGAGTCATTGTTTCTTTCTTTTGTACGTATGATGTATGATAATTAGTACATTATTGCGATCATGATGCCAAAACATGACGAGGGGTATCCGGACTTTGTTCAATAATTTTCTCGAGGTCCATGAACACCTTACAAGGTGGTCGGACTCCAACCGTGCAGGTGGCTCACAAGGAATTAGTGTAGCACGCAGCAAATAGAGGGGATCGAACTCGTGATGTGACAACATAGTCTGAACCCGTTGCTTTTCGAACTACGTCAACTCCTTGGCCTGTGAGGCTATATTTTAGCGTCCTAACAAAAGAAAAGAAAAATACTAGATATATGCGGCACCCGAACGAGCCCGCCAACAAAATTTTATGCATGAGAGAGAGAGAGAGAGCGCAATCTGCATAAACTAAACATATGATTACTACGAAATGCATGTCTTGTACATTGATTTGCTGGAAAAAGCTTATTGAGACATGAAAATCAAAATTTAGGTGCAAAAGAGACCAAGGCACACTTCTCTCTGGCCGCACTTGCCTTCACATTTTAATCATTAGATAAGTAAAACATATAGTAATCAATTGGAAAGAGGCATCTTCATATTTGGTTCTCAATCTTCAAGGGAATCCACCACCATACCCTCCACCAGCACCAACTCCTCCACCAAACCCTCCTCCAGCTCCACCACCAAGCCCGCCGCCGCCGCCGCTGCCGAACCCTCCACCACCACCTCCTCCTGCTCCACCACCTATCCCACCGCCAGCACCAGCCCCACCACCATATCCACCACCGGCTCCCCCACCATAACCACCACCTAATCCACCGCCGCCGCCGCCTCCATAACCTCCTCCACCACCACCCCCTAGACCGCCACCGCCTCCTAGTCCCCCACCCGCACCAGCTCCTCCACCATAGCCAGCTCCCCCTCCAGCACCAGCACCGCCACCCAATCCTCCTCCGCCCCCACCCCCAAAGCCACCGCCCCCTCCACCACCCAGGCCCCCACCATATCCGGGACGACGGAAGAAGTTTTTCTCCTCCTCAATGGACCCCTTCTCACCCAAAAGCACCCTAGAGTAGCCAGAGGTGCAAACCAGAGCACCAAGAAGCACAAGAAGAAGCAACTTGGAAGTGATCATCTTCAATGTGAAGCTGTTTAATCAAATTCTTTGAGAGATCTTGATTTGTTTGGTGAGAAGTGGAGGGACGAGAGAGGGGTTTATATAGGAGTGAGCATGAGTCTAAAGATTGAGAGGGTTCTTAAATTTGGCCATCTTCTCATTTGAAAACCGTGTAGAGGAACTTTAATGCACTCTCCAACTGTGTGCCTTTGAAAAAGAAGAAAAGAAAGGGCCTTCCTCTTCCGAGCATGTGCCCACTTGCTTCTGACACGGAAGACTGAAGCTCAATTTGCATGGACTTTTTGCTTCAACGTTGCATGGATTTGAGCTGTATTCATCTGCATTTTTTAGGGTTTTCCTCTCTCTCTCTCTCTCGCCCCCA
>BCNH02000006.1:1516304-1571454 GCA_001662345.2 Metrosideros polymorpha var. glaberrima
CCCCCCCCCCCCCCCTTATTTCAAGGCAGCGAGATAGAGAAATATGAAATCAAAACTTAATTTTATTGCACCGGGGCAAATCTCATGGGTCCGAGATCTACCTACATAAAGTTCGTTTAGCTTTTTCATTAGAAAACAATTGCAGGTTCCTAGAGCAGCCAAAGTTCGGGGCCATATGAAATCCAGACAGTGTCTAATTCTCGATCATCAACACCGGTCTAGATTGAATCTACTATAAAGTCTTTTCATGGAAAACGTACAATAAGAGAAAATCGCAAAACCCTTAAATATGGCGTAGTTGATTGAGGTATTAAGGGATTTCCAATTCAAGAGCATGAGATTATCCATTCGAATTTGCGTGCAAACTACTCAAAATCAGTAATTATGTGCCTGTACCCATGAATTAAAAAAAAAATGTGAGCCATATATAATTGCCCTCTTGATAACATGATAAAATTGGTAGCAACAAGCAAAACTGGTATATATATAAACGAGACAAACAATACCCAGTAAGATTATTTTTTAAGCAAGTTTATTGCTTTGACAATCACGTGACATCCTTAATTCCGTAGGCTAATAATATAGTGAATATTACTTGGTCTAAGGATCGAATATTATTGTCCTAAGCTAGAATTTGGTGAGATGTCTTTTGGGGCTCCAAATTCAATGTGTTCAATATTTTAGAAGCGACATTCAAGATTTCCTCTTATACAAGCAAGATTTGCAGAGAACCCCACGAGAGTTCATCGATGAACAGGATATTGAAGCCGTTCGGGATTTATTTCTTGATCGTCGGCTCGTCTGCGAAAGATTTTCTGATATAGAGGTTTAATGATCCCTAAAATAATAAAATACTCCTCTAGCTTCATAGCTAGTTTGCAAAACATGGAGAAAAGTACCAAAAAAGTCATAAACTTATTATATTGGTACCAATTCAATCTTACACATTTCAATTGAACTAATTTAATCTTAAATATTTTCACCCAATTAAGTCCATCCGGCCAATTTAGGCAGGAAATTGGTGATGTGGATGCCGATCGTCTTACGTGGTCCGATTGGCCCTAACGTAGACATTTTTATTATAATTTTTAATAATTTTTTTTTGAATTTCTTTCTTTCTTTCTTTCTTTCTTCCATGGCTTGTGCCGATGGCCATGGCCAGCGAGGGCTAGCCTTGCCTGAGCGAGGATAAGTGCCGGCAAGGCCACCCTCGCTAGATCTGGCCAGGCAGCCTCATCGACGCCCGCCCTCGCCCAAGCGAGGCCGACCCTCGCCGACACAGGCCATGGAAGAAAAAGAAAGAAAGAAATTCAACAAATTATTATATAAAAGAAAATTGTCCACGTCAATGCCCATCATGCCATGTAGGGCGGTCGGCATTCACATCAACAATTTCTTGCCTAAATTTGTCAGATGACTCAATTGGTACAAATGTGAAAAGTTTGAGGACTGAATTGGTACCAATGCAATAGTTTATAACTTTTTTGATACTTCTCCTGCAAAACATGAAGACCATAACACGTTTAGAAAGATATCATTATCTATAAATAAAATATTACAAATTACATATGATTTCAGCTCCCGGAGGTTATGTATGGCTTCTTGAGCCAAGCAACCTAAAACGAGGGCCCAATCAAACATTGCAAACATAGGATATAGACAAAATGTGTTGCGTGTGCAAATACATTAGTATATAAGGTATTGCTGTTGACCGAGTAGTCGCATTTCCTGCTGATTTACGTCTAAAAGACGTTTATTTATTTATTAATAAATTCGGGGCCATTATTTGCACCCAACAGGTGTCCGTTGACCTCAGTTGTTTTAGCTCCATAAATTGCAATTTCCCTTTTATTTCTTTGTTTAAAGTAATGACTATCGCATTGTAAGTCAAAGAGATAGGCCCTTCAATTAATTTAATTTAAGGAGTGATACAGACGGAGTGCTGTATTCTACAAACCCCATGAATACAAGGCTACAAGTACAAGCAAGTAGACATAAGATCGTATTAATTAATGTTCATGCACAACTACAGACGTAGAAAGTGGATGAGTAAACATAGGATACATTATCCAAATAATACAGAAGAAGATAATCACGGTGTAGTGACCTTCAGGATCACTGAGTCTCCCCCCTTACGGACCAAATAAATAAAAGAAGTCTCCCCCTTGACATACAGGTAGGAGGCATATCAATTGATCTTGGCTGCGTCGATTTCGTGAAAAATGTACGAGTTGGAGATATTTTTCTGAAAATGCTTGTTTTATCACTTAGAAAAATTATTCAATGAAAAATATTTTCATTATCAATAAAAGTCTATGCCTACATTCATTTCTATAAGTGATACAAGACATCGTTTTTTTTTTTTTAGGGCTTGCCGTTAAGAGAAATTTTTCCTCAAGGCTCTTAAAGCAGTAACACTGATTGATTTAGAGATTATCGGAATGAAGTTAAGGTAGGAAAAGCAAGAAAATGTGAAGAAAATTTTTCAGAGAGTGAATGAAGTATATCCTTGTAGTGAATTGCGAGAAGCTTTCTGTCTCAATCTTTCATAAACCTATTTTCAGTAGAGAGTTAGTACTGTCTTTCCTTTCGACCATGAATAACTTCTCACCTCCTCTCCTCTAGTCCACGCGTCGTTCTCCATTTTGGTGGCAGTAATTTGTTTTCTCTTTGGGTATATTTATTCAAGATTTCGAACCCACACTGCAGTAATAATCCGGCAGCCCTCACAGGAAACTTCATTGCGCCAAATTGAGACAATTATGCAAATTCGTAATTTACTGATACGCTTACAAAATTACTAACAAAGTGATAAAACTCACTAATGCATTTGAAATTTTACCACTCTGTAAAAAAGATTTCGACGTGGATTCAGCTTGGTGATTTGTAATTGGCTAAATGTTTTATTGTACACGGTTCAACAAGGCAAGGACGAACTTCAACTCTCAGGTGAACTGCTCTTTTAAATTGCAGTGTGAATCTCAACGGGGGGAAAAATTGATGCTTCTTTTTAATGAAGATACCTTGGCTAGATATTCAAGATAATTTACATTTATCAACTAAACGATGTAATAAAACAACCCCATAAATTAAGGGGTGTGAAAACACCAAAAAAAAAAAAGTGTATACAGATATTTACACAATTGTCCAATCATTTTCGTCTGGACATGGAGGCTTTTCGGCCGGGGATGCACTTCCAGGCTTTGGAGGCTTCCGCGAAAATAATGACGACTTGCTATCGAAGAAATTGGCAAATGATTGACGAGACGGGTTCTCTTCTGGATTCTTCTGGCTCTTCGTTTCTTGCTCTTTTATTTGTCTGTCCTTGCCACCGAAGATGAGACTCAATCTCTTGAAGCGGCGCCTTGGTTCACCTGGTGTGGCGCTTGTGTCTTCCGGAGGCTGCATCATTTTTAAAGCTTCCTCAGGTTTGAGCAGCATCATCTCCACTGTTTCATACACCTAAGGAAGAAAATAGGCTCTTGAGTGATTGGGCTCTCTAGCAAAGTGTCCAACACAAAGCACATCCATACGCCAGGTAGAAAAAATTGAATCGACAACTAAAGGCAGTGACAACTGAAATTCATAAACTGTTCACATGCGCATGCGCATGCAGAAACATATGTAGCAAGCTACCTAAGGAACCTAAGGAAGTCAAGGAAATGAGATGACCCCATAGGATTTGAGAAGCTTGGCCTATATACCCCAACATTTGATATCTGTCCCAGAAATCATTGACCATATGAAAAGGCTAGATAGACTCCTTCAAGAAAATATGCCTTGAATAGATGCATTGGTTTGAGAGGCTCGCTCAAGAAGACATGCCTCCAAATACTCCCCAGAAAGATCAAGAAATGTATGCTCCATCTCAGGATCATCAAGTCAGAATATTTAAATGCTTTGGTAATCTACCAACCTATATCAGTAACTGCATGATACTGTCAGAATAGTCCTTGACTCTTACCTGCCAAAGATCATCGACCTTCTCCCTGATGCTCCCTTGACAAGTGGAAGTTACATAGTCTTTGCACTCATAAAACAGCTTCGAGAAATTAGGATCTGCTGAAAGTGAAGCCTCGGCAATCACAAACCCCACTGCAAGCTAAAATCCAAAAGATAATCATGTTTGCACCACATAAGATATTCTCATCAATGCATTATCTCATCTCTCGGAGAAATACAGGGGGACCAATGACAAGTACTTAATACTGGTCAAAATGATGCCTCGTGATAAAACAGCATTCCAGTATTGGCCTCAATGTGTACACAATACTCTAAATCTTATTGTTGCCTGAAATAACTGAAGAGACTATAGTTTCCACAATTCAAATCATGACCTCACATCCAGTCTAATAAATTAATGTTTACAAAGCAGAATTTAGGCGGAGGCGTCGTCTATAAATGCAAAAGATTTTCTATAATGACAACACAATGGATAAACATGTCCATTCAATAGTTAAGTGCCCATAAGACCAATAACTTTAGATTGGATAGTGTAAAAAAAAAATACATTTATCTCAAAGCCAATACCATTTGAAAGTGACTCCTACGTAATTTCTACCAAAGTCAACAAACAAAGCCTGAAAAGAGACCATGATTTCTCATATCTTCAAATGCTTCTTATATTGTTTTAGACTACTCTATAACAAGGAAAGTTAAAATTTGTCATGTCATTCCAAAAACAAGACTTTTCAATTTTTTTGACAACTCATAGTAAAATATGGAAGTTGGAGTTGGACTAGTGGTGGTCTACCCCTATCCCAGAGGTCTTAGGTTCAATTCCTAATTTTCCTCTCCCATATTATCTCTGCAATCAATACACAATAAGAAATTTTCAACAAAAATGTCAGCTTGTCATGGGTCACCTTCAATTTATGGAGGTGATTCTTCAATAAATGGTTACTTATCAAGAACATCATAAATAGCATAACCATACTTCATTAAGTCAGAGTATCCCAAGCTTAACAGACAGAATTCGGATGGTGGTAATCTTTGACCAAATATGACAGATGCCGGTTTATTGGAGAAACGTCATCTCTCTCTCTCTCTCTCTCTCTCACACACACACGCACGCGCGCGCGCGCGCATGCGTGCGCACAACATACAAAAGGAAATGTTTCTACTCCCTAAAATTTTATATTTTCGGATGACTGCTGTAATTTTTAAGATATTCATTACTGATAATTGCAGATATAAACAATAAACTCATAAAGAATTTGGAGGCACTAATATTACCAGTTTAACGACAAAAAGTATAACCAGAAAAGCTTACCAAGGAAACAAAAAGTTGTTCAAACAGCTCGATAGGCGGAATGTCCTCAAAGAAATCCAGAATTCCTTCCCTGTCCAAGACACCAACTTTTTAGAGAAGTACAATCTCAGAAGAGAAGGCAAAGATCTTATCAGTAAATCTTTCAACATACACTGCCAAATCCTCGTCGTATAGAGGCGCTTGCTTGACTGCTGGAACTGGTTTTGCTGCTTCCCATAGTTCGCGCCACAAATTACCTAACACCAAGGAATGACTTTGTCATGAGAATTCAAGGCTCCACAAAGTGACAGCACGTGAATAAGAGTTCCACAGTTAAAATATTCAGTTTTTACCTTCATTAGATGGGATTTAGGAACTGTAACAGCTATCATAATATTAAAGGACATGCAATGACAATGACCAATAAAAGAGAAGGACATCATTATAAATACACTCCGCTAGTGATTGTCCATTAAAAGCCGTGACTCTTTCAACCAAGGGTTTTTAATACATTGATAACCCTATGTACAGGCTTGAGCTCCAAAGCTCTTACCATGAATTGACTAGTAAGTTCCCTCTGGATCCAGGTAAAGCCACAGCTTGCATGTTCAAGTTTTGAGTAAATGACCATATAACAGCAGATATATGGGTATGAGACTAAAAATTGTGTGAAGAAGCTTTTCCTGAAGTATCTGAACATTTGATTTCTTCTTTGCACTGATGCAAGATTGGAGATTGCGTTAAAGATTACCCCAGCAATACAGGTTTTACCTTCTTTTTGCATTCGACTGCTTAATTGGCCTTTTGTTGATGCATTCTCATCCTCATATCCTAGGTCAGATTCGGTCCAGTCTGGAGGAGAGTGCCATCTTACAAAATCTTCTAGAATGCAACCAGGATTAGCAGCCTAATGCAAGAGAAAAACACACTTGATTTAACAGGAAAGTAAAAGATCATTGAATCTATTGACAAAAGCAGCTGGCATATCCATAACATGATGAATATTTTGTCATCATAACCTTGAAAGCTTGCATGTCAGAGAGGAGTTGAGAGCACCCAGCACCAACACTGGTTAGACAACGTAAATAACAAATTGTCAATAAATAGGATTTGATCATTCATCATTCATAAGGCAACAACAATTAAAAAGTAGCTATTTATTTTGTAAATCCTAAACAAAGGTAGTAATTGTAGTCATCAAGTCAAGTATGAAATGCAGACGTGCTGCCCAAGAAGATACCTCCTCAATCAGTCAAAGAGTTCTAGCAACCTAACAAGATAATTGTGTAATCTCGTGCATCTTATGACCCAGTAATAATAACACAAAACTGACCTACTACAAAAGCAAATACTTTCACAGACTACAATGGAGAATTAACCCAACAACCATAAGCACAAACAAACTTAGGAAAGAGCAAAATTGGCCTTTTCGAGTAACTCATATCTGCAAGAGGAAAAGATTGTCTGTTCTTGTTCCTACTAACCTCCCTGTCCGAAGTATGAATTCTTCTGTTTCTTTGACGAGATCTTCCGTAAGTAAAGGAACTTCCTGCATGTAAACAAAGCACACAGGATTGGTTTTGATAGAAGGAAAACAATCCATATTCAGTAGAATAAAACACTACAAACCTGGGTCACAGGAGAGTACACAGGTTCACCGGTTTCCAACATGCATAGATCATCACACGGGTGATCTGCCCCCAGACGCAGAACAAGCTCCCCTGTGTTTAATCTTGCATACAAAGCAGGGCTGTCCGAAACTGTATTTGCAGGCACATTGGATTTTTCAGTTTGTGAACTGGCCTCCCTTATTGTGGTGTCTAATGATTCAGAAGTAACCATGTGGCGCCGTTTGCGGGATATGCAACAGTTGATGACCTGCAGCTGCTGATATAAAAGACAGCAATTAAGATCCGGAGTCTGGTCCGCCGGAATGCCAGCTATATGTTGCTCCTCATACCAGCTTCTGCGCAGCTGCATTAGAAAATGAATATCATCAGCTACAGATGAAAGATGGCACAGATGCACGACTTTTCCATCTCGAGATAATGAAAACTGAATATCAATATACTGAGAAAAATTGTCAGGAAATAGAAAAAAATGCTTTGTAATATTTGAGTGACACAAATTTCCAGCCTATTTCATAATGTAAAATTCATGTAATGTAATGGACTGATAATTTTAAAGCTATAGGAATAATCCTTTTATCTAGACAATATATTTTCAGCATCAATGAGCCTTAATTTTCAAGATAAAGAGTACATTTCACAACAATCGAAGAACGTATTCTATTGATTGGTAATCTAGTTTATGCCATTACATGATTCCAGCCAGCCTTACCTCAGCAACAACCCTGCACCAAAATAAAGCCATATCCCTCATTGTTTTACAGCTTCCAATGATTTCAGAAACTTTAGCAACAAAGCTTTCAGGTGGAGCTGCATGAATATCTCTTGGCAATGTTGCAGCGGTGGTGTCTGAACCAGAGCTGATCTTTCTTCTGAGAAATTTTCCCTCTGCAAATATCTTGTAGATATTACAACAGAAGTGAAAGATCATCATAGGATAATTTTAAAAAAGAACCAATAAATTGTTTATATTGGATACGTAATATTTCATGAACTAGTAAATTTGATTATCTGATTATTGATCTACCTGCATCAAACAGCAAACTAATCAAAGAATAGAGCTTCACTTCATCTGGAAACTCAGATATGTTTTCTTCCTTTTCACGAAGCACAAGCGACCTCACAGCCGAGAGACTTAATCCTGCCCTTTCCTTGATAGGGGAAGAACCTTTGTTTGTCGCCAGAAAATCTTTCATTGAGCTAAATTTCTTCCCATTCCTGCAAAAAGTTTCCAAGAATATCTAAGTGAAAGAAGAATTATATAGAGCTAAAATTTATAATGGCTATCTTGTAGATAATAAAGACTTACTCTACAGCCACAGCCAGTTGCCTGATAACTGGTGATGGAGGAATTTTTTCTGTGTTACCAGCAATTAGACCGGCCAATGTGCATGTAGACTCTGAACCCTATCAAAACATTTTTCATCCAAATTAGACATAAAAACCATAAACGTGTCATCTTAAACCTTGAAGTCTCATCTTCTGCTGAAGAAAAAGATATTACTTGTCGTCCTAACTATAAACTATTTGCAGCCATTTCTAATTTTTACACGAAAAAAACGGCTCGAGGCATTATTGCCGCAGACATAATAGGATATGAGAAAGCCGAAGAAAGATTGGAGTACAAGATTTTCTCTGAACTGCAATGAAAAGTTGGGGTAAATGAATTGTGAGCAGGCAGTTGGCTTCTCCACTGATGATTTTGCCGATAAGTGAGGACTATCTCAGTTCTCAATCAATTATAGATATTTGAGGAACAACAAAAGCTTCACTGGTTTCCCCCAAAAAATTTTGATGGTGTTATAGTAGATGCTTAGACAACAAGAACACAGCTTAAGATTGGTCAATCTGCTGTCCTAGATTCTCATCTGACATTTTCTATTGGCCCTTCAGGGACATCTGATGCAAAATATTTACCCCATATAAGCGAGTTGCCTCTGAAATCACATTGATGACTTCTTAGATGTCTATGAGTGATGATAATTAGAGCTAGTTGCAGCCCATGAGTTAACCACTGGGTCGTCAAACTTGATTACTATAACACATGCAGAAAATAAACAACTGAGAGTGTAAAAGAGTTAAAAGCACCAAAAAACTCTCACCCTTGATTCAGCATCATTCTTCTCGTTCACTATGTACAGATTTTCGTCAAAAATTGGAAAGGACATCTTCGAGTTCTCGGATTTCTCAGTGTCATCGGCTCCTTTTCTCCCTATTCTTATGTTTCTCAATCTGTCCTGCCAATCCTGCTTTGTCCCTAAAGTTATTGGTGGAGGTCTCCACCTCAAGTTCTTCGACTCATGGTATACCTGAGTGGTAGAATTCACAACAAAGAAATAATCAAAAATTAAAAAGATGCACGAGTGATAATAGATGAAAAGGAGACATTTTATTTCAACAAATCGAGTGCAAAGTGAAAAGTCTCCCATTTGTTCCGGCTCCCAAAACAGACATCGAATTCGAGGCCTAACATCATCAGAATCGAGAAACTAGTTGTGCTTCGATAAGATAATCATATTGGGTAAACCAGAAGATGCCCATAAAGGAGAGCCATTCATTCCCAAATTCAGTCCATCTAATACAATGTTTCTCTATTTTTCACAGCATCCGAGGAAGATATCACAGAATGTACGTATCGCTCGACACCCGAACAGCTCGATCTTACAATTCCGCTCGATCAACATGCAAGTCAAACCGGAAAAGGGTCCGCCAAGAAAACATAATCAAGCAAACAAGTCAAGCGATTTTCAAATTACCTTTGACTCTGCCGAGCCACTCGGACATTCATCCTCCGTCGACAAACTCGCGGGCGATTTCCTATCATCATCTGCTCGACAACACTAGGCAATCTCATTACCTCGCTTAGGATAAAACGAAGATAAAAAACTTGGTTAAATACGGTCAAAATCTAATTTAAAGCAATCCTAAACAAGCGGACGAGCGCGAGAATGGAGATCGCGGGGGCACGAAGGACTAATTTGACCTCGGTCGTGCTTGAGATCGGACTTGATGTCCGCGAGCACGCGCTCCGCTTTAGCCGCCGCGGAATGGAGCGCGGTCCTCGCTTTGGAGACGAAGGAAGGCGCCTCCATATCCGCCGAAGCGCACGGCGGCTCCTTCGTGAGGTGACAATCGAGGCGTCGCTAAATCGGGGACGGAAATGCCGCCATGTTTGTAGCTGCTGCTCGCAGAGAGAGAGAGAGAGAGAGAGAGAGAAAGTTGAGTATGAGAGAGGCGAAGGGAGAAACCAGGTAAGTGTATACTAACGACGACCAGAGCGAGAGGGGGGTGCTTTCAAAAAAATAAATTTAAATTAAAAATGATTTTTATTGGCGTGTTTGTTTTTTTTTTTATTTGATTATTTTTTATTGTGTGCTCGATTTGTTAGGTTTCAATTTTTAATTGACGTGATCCGATTGGCGGGATGACGCGTCCCCGTGCGGCGATTCTAATTTCTTTACTAACTCATGCATGACGAGACGGAAGCAATGGCGTGGATGCGTAATTAATTACATTAATCTACTCTTATTTTGTGACCATACTTTGCTCGTGATTTGACCGTTTTAGATAACAAAGATAGTGTTCAAATCATCTACAATCGATCTTATGTACGGATGCGCTAAGCATATATATTAGTTGACATGACAAGTGACGGTATAAAAATATAATGACTCTCGAATGAGAAAAAAATGCTTTGAAAATTGCTGTTTTTCCTATTAAATGTGTCGAAACACTCGTTTTCATCAAGTCTATATGTACTAAATGCTTAATTTAATGCCCATAAAAGAAGAAGAAGAAGAAGAAAAGTAGATGATTCGACTGGATAACGTCTATTTTAGAAGTGTTGGACTCAGCTGTGAAATTGAGATTGAGTTGACTGAATATCAATTGAAACTGTAAAACTTTCCATTTATTGCTTGCTGCGTCATTTATTAACTGGCAGAAAAATAACCATGCATTTATTAACTCTTTATTTCATGATGGTATAAAAAGTTGCAACATTCGAAAAATGAATGACTCGAAAAATATTTTTTAAAAATCAATCACTTATATCGCTAATAAAAATGAACGAATAAGAAATATTTTCATCATCCATAAAAATATTTAAACATAAATTATTATAAAAAAATGAAAAAAAATTTCAATTTAATTAATTATTTCAAACGATATAAACGATCATCTAATAATCCATTTTCTTCATAACAAACAAAGCCTTAAATCGCTATTCTGTGTGTGATTTAATTCGTTGTTCGCGATTATTTCATCCATCGACAACATGCACGTTGCGTATGTTGCGAATAGCGATTAGCACTTCCTCCCTATATTTTCTTAATGCTTGGCGGAAATGAATATATACTTCAGCTCTGTTTATTTCGTAGGTAAATGAACGATATGGTAAACATTTCTAGAAACGATCGTTTGTATTGCTTCAAACAATTAGTCAATGGACAACGTTTTCATTATCAATAATAATTTATATATAAATATTTTCATCAACGATGAAAATATTTCTCATTCATTTATTTTTGTTAGTGATACAAGTGATTATTTTTACGAAAATATTTTCCAAACCATTCATTTCTCGCAAAACAAGCGCCTTAGAATTAGGTGAACAATCACAATGAAATAGAGATTAAAAACGAGAGACACACACACACACACACACACATAAAGTTTTATCTCGATTCATCCTCAGACTAGGGCTATATTCAGCAGAGAATTTCATTATAATTAGCACATTGCACATTTCTATTATATCATTCAATTACAAGCAAAAGAAAATATATACATGCAGTAGCTATTTATATATCAAGTCCAAATTACTAATAAAATACTATTAAATTTCTCTTGCGTCTAGGGGGTGATACACCCTTAAGACTCCGCCGAGGCGACTCTCTCGGACCCCTGCCCACTCACCGGGGAGCGGGACCCCATATTATGAGAAGTATGAATCACATCCTAACAAAATAGAGCCTTCAAAGAAGCAACATTGAAGCATGTTGGAGCCTTGTGTTTGGAGCATATGAAATGTCGAGTGATTTGCTCTACTACCCTATCCATCTCCAAGGATAGTGTAGAATTAGCAAAATGCCCAAAGAACCGTACGTTGAATACGCTAAGGACGTCAATATCAAATATGAGATATGTTCATGATAAATCCTAAAATTTGTAAAAAAAAGTGCATTTGAATCATAAAACTTGTAAAAAATTTAAACAAGTCATAAAACTTGTCACAAAAGTGCATTCAAGTCATAAAATTTTTAAAAAGTGCAATCAAGTTTTAAAACTTATTATATTTGTCCAATCAAGTCTTTTTTTTAAAGTTGCATTTTTTTTTAACTTTTATGACTCGTTTATACTTTTGTGACAAGTTTTATAACTTATTTGAACTTTTTATAAGTTTTATGACTCAAACGCACTTTTCTTACAAGTTTTAAGGCTTATTATGAACACATCCCTATTAAATATTTTGAAGAGCTTTTCTCTATTCGCTACTCCAATCAAAGGTAATCTGCTTTTGTTCTCGTTCGTTAGCAATGACTTTTGTGTATCAAATTGCTAATTCTAGCGTGAACAGCTGCGACAAAGTTTCTTATGAAATTTCTAATTATATATATATGTGAGATTGTTCGGTTACGTCCACTCTTGTTTTAAATTTATAGTAAGAAAATCATCTAAAGTGTTTCCAGTTTATTTAAAGTTTTTTTTTATTGAAAGGAACGTATGATTACGCCTAATAATAGGTGTTTGCCTAAACGTTATTTTCATTAAACAACTTTTTGTCGTTTCTGATTGCTGCCTATAACTTTTCCATTTTATTCGACTAATTAAAAATCATAATAGCCACACATGATCGAAATTAAAGCGAGCAACGCATTTTGTCATAATGTTAAACAAAAAAGTACTTATATTTCTTTTTTATTTTTTGGTAAGAAAATGGGGGCGAAACTCAAATGTTACACTGTCACTCTTCTAATAAAACCTAATCCGGTCTGATCTCTCATGAACAAAGGAAGTATACCTCTCATTCGCCTATCTAATGCTAGAGCATCAAAAGAACCCAATTTGCTAACTAATATGTACATGAATTTTTTTTA
Source organism: Metrosideros polymorpha var. glaberrima (assembly GCA_001662345.2). Taxonomy (NCBI): domain Eukaryota; kingdom Viridiplantae; phylum Streptophyta; class Magnoliopsida; order Myrtales; family Myrtaceae; genus Metrosideros; species Metrosideros polymorpha. The sequence continues at coordinate 1,529,282 of BCNH02000006.1, forward strand.
AAAAAATATGTACAATTTTAACCCGTTGAATAGACTCTAATGGTTTCCTAATACGAGGAAGGAGAATGTAACCAAAATCGAGAGACGAAGCTGATTTCTGAAGAAGGGAAATGGGCTCGCTAATTCACCTCCGCAATAAGTTTGAAAATGCATAAAGAGATGGCCATTTTGAGACAAAAAAAAAAAATTACCCTCAAAGTTCCGCTTTGAGCGAAAAGCAAACTTCCATCATTTGCACGAAGCCAACAAACTGATTGCGAGATGCATTATGAAGAAGCCCATCAACTAGAGCTAGACCTAGTCGAATTGAGTTTGACCCAACCCGAAGAAGGGAACATAAGCATATTCTAATTATTAATATTAAGAAAAAAAACAATGGCCAATTTGTTTATTCTTTTTTAAACTTTCCTAATATAAACCAGCGGGGGAGAGATTACTCTCCTATTTAAACTCAGCGGGAAGGCATTACCGTTCTGTTTAAACCAGCGCGCTCATGCTCATCAATCTCTCTCTCTCTCGATCTTGATCTCGATCTCGAGTGTAGTTCTGCATCGCGAGAGCTCAACAATGGAGGAAGTGGACGAGACTGAAGCCGCACCTCAGGTCGATTCATTCCTATCTTATCTCGTCACTGTACTTCCCGTCTGTCGCCCAGAAAAAAAATATAATGGAGTGGAAGAAGAGAGAAAAGAGCGCCATAGAAAGTCCGATCACGTCTCTCGAAAACCTAGAACAAATTAAGAGCCGAGTTTCGCTGTATTTCTCTGATCCGAGTAGCTACAAACTCGCGGATTCGTACTCTCAGTCGATGGTTTCATCGCCACTAGTACGAGAAAATGTTGAAGTCCATCGGTTGGCTTTGATGTCTCTGTGGATATGGAAAATTTCCCCAGTCAATCAGGATGATCTTCCGTCACTTTGTTCATTTGACTGCAGTATCTTTTGCTCGATCTTCCAAGAGATACAAAAATCAACGAACATGAAAATTGTTATCCATTTACGTTCTTTTCGTTGTTTTGACGGAGTGAAGCTTATAGTCTCACCAGGATTAGGGAGATTTTATGGTGTAGGAGACTGTAATTACGGTACTGAGTTTGGATTGTAATTGCTTGCAGTTCTCGCTAATGTTTGCGTAGTTCATTGATGTTTATCAAACGTGATTTGCCGTGTTTTCACATTGGCGTGGATTTCGGCACATTGGATACATCCCTGTCCCTCTGTACCTCATGATTTAGTTATGCGGTACTTTGAGCTCGACTCCGGAAAAGGGAAGTGATTATTGTGTTTAGTTCTATGAAGTCCCTACGGTGTTTTTGTGTTGTGCTGCATTTGCGTTTAACTTCCATAGTGCAAATTTTGGATTGGGATATCCACTTGGATTCTTGAGTGAGTCCTCAGAATCTCCATGGAATGGTAAAAACTTGTAAACTGATGATTTCAATGTAAATACAGATTTATATGGCATGCATTCTCCAGGGTAATCAGTAAGTTTTCTTGCCCTATTAGTTCAATACAGTGAATTTCTACAGCGAGTTAAAAATTAAATCCGAGTTGTCTGCAAAACTATAGCAAACGGTTGTCACTTTAAGGAGAGGTCTCCCTACTGATGTACATTAATTAGTTCAGTGCATTCTGCTAGCAGCCTAGAACATGAGGATATGAGGTTCGGATATAGATGATTGCTGACTGATATCATGATTCATCTTACCAGATATCAGTGTTCCGATGAATTAGACAACATCTTTTATGACTCACGTATCATATAGCGCTCATACAAAAAAAAAAACTGGAAAACTGAAGATGACTGAGTGTTCCTTTCACTTCTTAAAAACATTGGTATTTATTGGTAATATATGTAATGAAGCGAGCAAACTCTTCTGACGTCGTACTGCTACAGTAAGGTAAATAAAATCGATATTGCAGTCAGAGGGTCATTCAATACGTTAGCCTGAAAGCATATTATGTGATCAAGCTACTTCAAGCACCTGCATTTATCCAAATGCCCCTGCGCTTGACTACTCATATAGCAAGTGCTTGTGCCTCTGGGCTGCACTATAACAACTGAAAGGTGGACCTTGCTTTCAGCTCTCCCTGGTTATAGTTCCAAATTTGAGGAGTCAAGTTCGTCTAGTCTTGACAATTCTCACTATGGTGTCCCTCTTTTTTCGCTTGTGGGGTTCATGACTTTGTCACCATCATTAAGTTACTAAAGCTGACTTTGTCGTCCTTGAATGATCTATACATTGCAATCAAGTAGGGATTTTGCACTTTGTTCAACAAGTTTTTACCCTTCATGAAATATCCTGTTTAAAATGGGCTCTGCATGTTAATTATGATTGAAAGAAAGTCCTATTATGCGGGATCAAATTATAAGCAACCCAAGCTGGTAACATGAGGAAAACAGGCTTAACAATAGTATAATATGAGCTGGATAATTAACAGTGATTAGGAATTTGTTGGAAATCTCATGATTAGGTAGCGTGGCCAATAATGAACCCTATTTAGACATTATTATTTCTGTTTATCTATTACGTTGATCATATTACTCTGATAAATTGTCAATTTGTTCTCAGCATTGGAGTTTCTTACTATGATTCCAACATTCGCCAACTTCATGTGCTGGAGGTATGGGAAGATGGAAGTTCAGATTTTCCCCTAATTGATCTAGGTATGATCTCCTAGTGAGGAACAATCATTATTCTAGACATTGCACAGTCCTTTGAGTTTTATATATGAAAGACAAACTTTAGGTTAGTTCTGAATGGGTTTTGTCAGCTCATGATAGTGCTTCGTCCATTGTGTGACCGATGAATCCTTTTCTGTATTATTGTAGCGTCTTCTTTGTAATGTTCTGTTGAAGGATGATAAAATTGTATCACATTATCTTTTATGTATGGATTTGATGAATTAATTACTCTTCTTGTCCAGTTAAATATCAAGCAACGCCTCTCTTCATTTATACCAGTACTAAAAGTGAAGAGTCTTTTATATCTGCTTTACAAAGAAGTGGTACGCTGCTAAGTTTCTCTTGAATTATTACATATTAGTTTTTCCATGCTTATTTTTTAAGAAGATGCAGATGGGACAGCTGAGGCTCCTACAGTGAAGCTCGTAAAAAGTTCAGTATTCAGCTATGAGCAAGCATGGCACAGGTGGGGGAGACATTACTCTACAAACACCTTTTGTTTAAAGTGGCTTTCCCGAATCTTATGCTATTAGGGCCTCCAGAAGAATAGAGCTGTCTATGATCTTCTTTTAATACAATCAATAGCAACCTTAGAAGGGGCTTGATCTCAACCAACCTGCTTGTGTAATTGAGCTTATGGAAGTACCTTCTTTGCTCATTCCGTGAGTTTTCGATTGGCAAGCAGTTCGTGCTTTTTAGGTCTAACCAGGAGCAGAGAACTCAAAACAGCTGGTTCCACCCGCTATTCCAGATGAATTATGCAACTCAAAGAAAATTCTTTTCAGTTCACAAGAATCAGCATTAAGTTGGCTAATAAAAAACGGCATATGTAAGACAGACAGTTTACTTCCTACTTGATTTAACTATATTTGGCTGAGCTGTAACTAATATATGCGTGTTCTGATGTAAAAGATATATACCTCTGTCTTCTAGATTTTTTTTTTAATTTCTTCTGCAGATTGATGTACCTTCGAGTTACAGGAATGGACGATGGTTTAAGCATTAAGGAGAGAATCTCTTATGTAAGAATCTATAGTCCTTTTTCACCTTCTAATTGGATGTGTAAGTTGAGGCAGTGTTCTACAATTTGTAATGGAGCACGTAAGGGTTCAGCACCGCATCGAGGGTCAAGACTAATTTCTCTCTTCTCAAATGACGGATCAAATTTATAGTATGTTTAACTATATTTAGTCAGATTTGGAATTGCTCTCTTAGGGAATTTCCTAGAGGGTTATTGAATCCAATTTCCAATGTAGTTAGATGAGGCCTGTGGACACAATTTACTTATGAATCTACTAAAATTTTTGCAAGAATGAGAATAAAAAGCTACTGAATTTCTGCCTCTTCTACATTTCTTCCACTATCTTTCCTGAACTTCTTTTGAATTACACCCTCTCTTTTTGTCATCCTGCGTTCGTCCTGCATCACCTACTCCTTTTGCACAATTTGATCTAACGATCATGTATGTGAAGCGAAAAATGCATTCCCTTTTGTTTGTCCTAATATTAAACTTAAAGCTTTCTTTTGCACTTGAACTTCCAGTTAAGTTCCATGATGGACATGGGAAGTGATCTTGAAGTTCGTGCAAGTGGAGGACTTCTTGCAATTTTGGAGAATGAAAGAATTGTGGATACCCTTGAGCAAAAGGAATGTGGGAATTCATCAATCACCATCGACTCTGTCATTCAGATTTCACTGTATCTATTTCCATATAGTTCATAAAGTCTCTTGCCCCCTCCCCCCTGGTGTTGTTTTATGGAAGTAGACTTGCATTTCCTTCACTTCATCAACAGAAGCAATTTTCTCAAACTAGATGCAGCTTCCCATGAAGCATTGCAGATTTTTCAAGTAGACAAACATCCAAGCCACATGGGCATTGGTAGAGCAAAGGAAGGGTAATGAAGAAATACCTGAGATGTCATTTTACTGGCCAAAGTCTGAAGATCCAAGCTGATATTTTCAATTACAGGTTCTCAGTTTTTGGCATGATGAACAAGGTCAGTGAAAGTCGTCTGTCTTCTTTATTGGAAATTTTAATATGGGACTGACCCATGCTCTCGATTCAGTGTGTGACGCCAATAGGTAGACGGCTCTTGAGGTAAATTTTGTTCATGAGATTGTAGCACTCTTCTTTCCTGAGCCACGTCTGACTCGAGCTTCTGACTGATGGCTCTTGTCACTTCAGAAGTTGGTTCCTGAGGCCTATACTTGACCTTGAGCATTTGAACAATCGTCTGAATGCTGTATCCTACATTGGTTTTTTACATGCTTCAGCTAAAAGGCCTGCATTAGTATATGAACCATAGTATTGAGACATAGTATTGTTACATTTGGGGCCAGGAACTCTTCTAATAGACTTTTAGTGTAGGGAGGTTTCACTTTAGAAATGGTTCTTGAATGATACATTTTTACAGCTACAAGGACCGATGGTGTTTCTTTAACAAAATGAAGATTTCATTTTTCCTTTTCTCGGAGGAACTGATGGATTCTTTGCGTGAAACTCTGAAGTCAGTAAAGGACATTCCACACATTCTCAAGGTACAGAAGCGCATGTCTCTCTTCCTATGAACGTGATTCTTGTAAAGCATATTTCTTATACTTGTAGAAAGGACTTCTTTCCCATGCTTTTTCTAGGCACTAAGTTAGGTTGTCTAGGATAAGATTCACTTGATTATTTGTTGATGAATTGTTTCTTGGGTTCTGAGGTTTAAAATTCTTTATTCGTTTTGAAAGAAATTCAACTCCCCAAGCTCCATATGTACCAGCACTGATTGGTCATCTTTCCTGAAGGTAAACAGACACCTTGTTTGCATCCAACTTATCTGTCCTTAAATGGCATGGCGGGCATTCTCCTCTGAACTCCTCATTTGTTTTAGTCAAGTGGTGATGACGTTACTAAGCCATCGGTTACATGATGAATTCCTTTGTCAACTAATTAAACAAGTGGTCTCATTTATATAGATTCAGTATCATTGCTTATACAACATACTATCGTCATAGATTTTCTTATTTATGAGCATTTTCCTGAGTAATCATCATTGTTGGATCTCTCTCTCTCTCTCTCTCCTCTCACTCTCTCTCTCTCTGATCACCCAAATTTAAAGTGCCTCTACATCCTGAAACCAGTACATATCTTTTGATGTTAATGCCTTCTCAGCATGCCAAGAATATAAAAAGGAGGGCAATGAACTTGCTGAGTGTGAATACATTCAACGAACCTACGATAACTCAAATTTAAAGTGCCTCTGTATCCTGGAATGAGTACATACCTTTTGATGTTAATGCCTTCTCACCGTGCCAAGAGAATAAAGAGGAAGGTCATGCATTTACTGAGTGTAGATTCATCCAAAGAACCTCCATATTCCTCCTTGTGCATTCAGAAAGTGTCCATATTATTGATATCTCCATGAGAAATGTTCACCCTTTAATCATTGAGATATCAGAACCGACAAAAGATTCTTTCCTCAATTAATGGTTTGAATGCAAGACTGGCTTTAATGACAATGATTAATGATTATTGTGCTTCGTGTGTTCTGATTTTTTTTAGGCAGCTCCTGCACGCTGCACCTTGATTAACTTGTAACTTGAAACCGGTTTGGATCACTTTGCTTCATCTAGTAGAATACATTTTATGCTATGGGTGGTGTCATGGTACTATGCGGCATGCAATTATTTTAAGGCACCAAAAAATATGCGGTAATTATGTTGTGCGATAGGAGTTTCAATCACATGATCAACAATATGCGAAAAGCATTTGTTCCATGGATAAATGCAAGTTATAAGCTAGAGAAGATGTTTAAGTGTCCGGAAATGGAGTTATATGCTAATCTTACTGCTTCAAGCATCGCTTTTTTAATGCTTTGACAGTTCATCTCATACTACAAGCTCACAATGTGAAATACCCTACAATTTTTACTGTATGCATGTCGCAGAGTGTTTCTTCTCTCTTGCATTTGAATAAGATACTTGAGGTAGGTATTTCTGAGGGCCTACGTGAGCAAGTGAAGTACTTGAACACAGACATTATTGAAAAGGTACAGTACAACTTCAGCTGTTGTCCTCCTTTTTTCTCTTGCTTGACTGACATGTCTAGGTAACATTGCTACAGGCTAGTTCATGCATCACGACAGAGCTGGCTTATGTTTATGAATTGGTCAGTTTTTTCTCTAGTATGGACTCTTTCTTCATGTTTTCTAGATTTCCTGAATGGAATTGGATAAAAGAGGTTCTACTGGTGAAAATTTACTGTATGAAGTTTAGGATCAGAAGGAAACTGGTCAAAGTTATTCCGTTATCTTCTGCAATTCTCTCAGGAAATCTTGGTATATTCCTTTCAGGGTCTCAGATTGTTTGCTCGTCTCAGGCATGTTACTAAGATGTTTCTGAATTGATGTGATAAAGTCAACATTTCGTGGTTCAATACCTATAGATAAGGGACAGTGGCATCTTTATGGCCCCTTTTAGTTTTTTGGGTTATTTTCCCTGCTACGATCTTCTTTGCCTTTTCTAATCTGGAAACTTTGTCTCTCTGTTTAAGCAAAAGATCTCTTTTTCCTTAATTTTTCCTTTTTCTTAGTACTCCACTTTATCATTATCGTGAAGTCTCCACTTAATCACCTTCTTAGGCTACTTTTATATCATTCTATAACTTTGTTTTCTTCTGTAGGTAATTGGGGTTATTGATATCAGCAGAATTAAGGAGAAGGGCTATGAGACAATGGTGAAGGAGAGTTTCTGTGATGAGGTAAGCTAATGCTATTCTTCCTCTGTCTAGGTCACTTGGTCGAAACTTTGCTTCCTACAAAGTGATGTGTTAAGACCTCCTTTCTTGAGCTCTTAATCTGGATTTTTGAATGCTTAGACTGAATGTATTAATATTATTCTTTCTATTTGCATACAGTTGGATGAGCTGAGGCAAATTTATGAGGAACTGCCTGAATTTTTGGAGGAGGTTCCTGTCATTCGAAGTCTCTGATACATCAATTGTAAAGTAAGGAGAAATGAGTCCACATAAATGTTTGTCTTGATTGAAGTAGTGCATCCAGGTGGCATCTCTGGAGCTTGAGCACATTCCTGATGTGTTTAAGGACAAACATGTTCCATGTATTGTCTATATTCAACAAGCAGGTATGCCTGCATTTTCCTGACCAGATGCTGCTTGTCAAGTTCTATTCATTTTACCCTACATCTTTTTATGTCTTTTTTTTTTCTTTTTGATTCATGATCACTAGATGCTATATGTAGATGTGGTCATAAGGATTGTTGATTGCTAATGCATCAGGCTTGTAGCTTATGATCAAAGCACAAAACTACTACTCAAAGCAGATTGGAAGATGAAAAAATATCGTTTGTTTGTCATTTTTTGACTTCCCAAGGCACTGTGATTGATACTGGAATGAATCTTAATGAAGATTTCATGTCTGTGGTATCTCTAGATCATCCCGTCCTGTCATCACCATATATTGTTAAGGATGCAACAGCCATTGCATTGGCATGTTTGTTAGACCTGAATCAGGATAGTTCCTTGCTGTACAAGTTTCAGCTGGGAAGACTAGACATGTTGCTGCAGATTTTGATAAAACAACCCATGAATTCTACAATGGGGCGCACACATTTAAAGACTAGAAAATGAAGTATCTTGACATTAAAATAAGAAATTTTAGAAATAACAAAAGATTCCTCGGCTGAGTTAAATTTTGGGGCACTTTATCCTTATTACTATGCCAAATTTCCTTGGTTCTCTCTCTATTACTGTAGAATTACCTTTTAAACCTACAGATTAGCATTCCATATGAATTATCAATTGAAACTGTCAATAATTCCTATTTTTATTTTCAGGATACTTGATGTGCATTTTTGAAGAGAAACTTGATGAAATGACACTAGAAAGGCTTGAAGATTTTGAATATGTTGTGAGTTCATTCTCCATTAGATGCACAAGTCATCCAATTGCACAAACTTATTCATGTGTAACAGAGGACTTCTTAGATTATCTACAGTTCTCTGACATGGATGGAGAGATGACGAGGTTCTTCTATCGTACCGCAAAGACAAGAGAATTGGATGACCTACTTGGGGATATTCATCATAAAATATTAGGTTCACAAGATCAACTACTTCTTTTTTAACTACTTCTTTTTTATTTCTTTTCCCTTCTTCTCTTCACACATTTTCCGCTATGTGGAGTTTTGACAATTTGCTCAAGGGAAAAAGTTAATTCCCTCAACCACAACAAGAAAGAAAAGGTTGAGGAGTCACGCTGCCCTTTCATGGGTGAATGGTCAGACCAAACCTTACTGTTGCTTATGCTGGAAAGACCCCTATTTAGGATGCTCCATTGAACCTGACCCAAAAAAGAAGAAGATGCTTTATCCAAAAATATCTAAAAAAATAAAATGAAACTTGCAAACAGGAAGTAAACCATTTTATATGGGAAGAGCCAGCCAGATCAATCTTTTGTGTAGTTGTTAAATATTTAGTTGCAAGCAAGAAGTAAACTCACCTGCAAAATTAGTGCATTATCTTTCTGATGCTGAACTTTTTCTTTCCTCATTTTATGGATAACAGACATGGAGAGGGCAATCATCAGAGACTTGATTTTACACATACTGAAATTCTCAGCACATCTGCTCAAAGCTGTGAATTTTGCTGCTGAACTAGATTGGTGAGAATTACTCTGTGTGTGTGTGACAAATGCTTGCGCGCATGCACTCGTACATGCACGAGTGCTTATATTGTGTACACATCCGGCTTTCATTTTTCTTATTTCCGATAATTAAGTTGTTTTCCTGCCCTATAACTCGAATGTGAATTCATGTGCATTATTCATTGTTCGATGATGATCACCTTATTGTTGTGCTTCTAAGCTTCTTGTCATTGGCACTGGTGGCTCGTCAGAACAATTATGTCAGGCCTACACTCACAGAAGAAACTTTGCTTGACATACAAAATGGAAGGTAGGAGCTGTCTACAAAATGTTTATCATGTCAACTGAAATTTAATTTTTTCCTGCCCTTGAGTTTTTGGAAATGATAGTTTCCTGCAAATTTTCAGACATGTTTTGCAGGAAATGACAGTCGACACTTTTATTCCGAATGATACAAAATTTTTTAATGATGGTAATTTTGACAATGTACTGCACTTGATCATCTATTCTGTCAATTTTGGTCCAAAAGATCTAATTACTTTTAATATTTGTCGGTTTCAGGGCGCATTAATATTATCACTGGTCCTAACTATTCAGGGAAAAGCATCTATGTCAAGCAGGTCCTGATGATAAGAGTTTCCTTCTGAGATAGAATTCTGACTCCCTTTTGGACTTAGCACTTCGAGTTGTTAGAGATAGAGAGTATATTGTTATTCTGCCACATAGATATAGTAGCTGTACTTCTTTCAGTGTCCAATTACGGTAACAAATATCTCCGACATGATTTGGCCATTACACCGTGGCTTCGGCTGTTGGCAGCATAATTTAGTGGATTTTATTCTATTTCCTACTTCTGCAAATTCAAGTGGTCATTGCTATGACTGGCACCTTATGCTACTATGATGTGTTAAGTTGAATAGCCTGAATACCTACCTTCACTTGCAAGAATCTATTGGGCATAATATTGATCCCTTCGAAATAGGCATCTGGAATGTTATCTGTAAAATGGCTCCCACCATTCTCATGCAGGCACCTCTTCTGTCTTGTTATTTTGTTGATGTTTGTCTAAATCATGCTTTGAGTTGAAGAAATTCATTCAGTGTATAACCTTGAAGATGTTTTCCAGGTTGCTCTTATTGTTTTTCTTTCTCACATTGGAAGTTTTGTGCCTGCTGAATCAGCAACTGTGGGTTTGACAGATAGGTTGGAGTCTTGAAGTTAACACTTTCTCCAATCATCTTGATTGTCATTGTATTGAAGTTGTGATGATGTTAGAAGTTCTCCGACAGAATATTTTGCGCAATGGGAAGCAAGCTTATGACTGCGGAACAATCAACATTCATGATTGATCTCCATCAAGTAGGAATGATGCTAAGGCATGTCTACCCAACAAGGTTTTTCATTATGATGGTTGTCTTGAACGTCAATTTCTTGCCTGAGAAAGTCACATACCATTAAGTACTAATTCGAAGTTCTAAAGCTAGAAAGTTCAGTTGTGGGGAATATAACCTGCTGCAGCATCTATTTGATTAAGTTTACATATATATATGTATTGACATGCTTCCATTGGGATGTTATATAGGCAGGCAACTTCAAAATCATTATGTCTTTTAGATGAATTTGGAAAAGGCACTCTAAATGAAGGTTTTTACCTGCCTTGAGTAAAATTTTTCAATTGCAACAGCAAACTGTACTACGTCATGAGTATGTGCTTTTGGTGCTCTTTTCAGATGGAGTTGGTTTGCTTGGTGGAGCAATCAATCACTTTGTCACATGGGACGAACCGCCAAAAGTTTGTTACTTCGTTTCCTTTTCAAAATAGTTGAGACAATGCCGCATTTTCACTTCAGTGAGGCAAATCACTAATCTGCCTTAGCTTAGACAATCTATTGGGATCCCATGGTTAATCTGATCCTTTTATAGAAATATAAACTTTGTGTAGGCTAAGTTTTTGGATTATTATGACAAACCACTGTCAAGTTATTAATATATCTTTTAACAGGGCACTTTTCTGATTTGGGAACCATTAGACAGTCTCCAGTCGTATGCCACCATAAACAAATTTTTGCTTGTTTTGGTCAGTCCAATGAATATCGTTGCTTCTCCTTTTTCCTCTGTATTCCATTGATCGGGACTGCTGCTTTTGGGATTTAAACATTCAGTTGAAAGATCTCCCAGAAAGAACTATTTGTCAATGATTGGCACCTGGACCATATTTTGCTGTGTTCCTCGCCTAATCTTCTAATTATGAGACTTTCCAACTAACTGTTTGCTTTGTTGCCCTAGAAAATAAAAGGGAATTTTCGGAAAAAAACTCGGCCCATGTTATGCTAATCATTCTAGCTTAAGTTTGTCATTCCTGGCCAAGGGAAAGAGAGAGTAGAAGACTGACAAACGCCTGAAGTCCCACAGTTGCATTTTATATCTTTCTATTAGTAGAAATATTGAATGACTACTTAATCGTGCTGCAATGATCTGTAGGTTCTGGTCTGCACTCACTTGACCGAGCTGCTTTCTGAGAACTTTTTACCCAAGGTATTGCATTGTTTTAGAGTTGAATTAGGCATTTCGACTAACAAATAGCATTGGTGACTGGTTACCTATATTTTATTATTAAATCAGTGTGAGCAGATCAAGTTTTACACTATGAGTGTTCTAAGGTCCGAGGACAACAGTACAGACGTTGAAGACCTTGTTTTCCTATATCGGTATTGCTTCATTTTCTTTGCCATCAAATGTCACTTGAATGTTGCAGTAAGCAAATTGTCTGTATTTGAGTCAGGATATATTGGGCAATTATTAGAAGTTACATGGGGTTATTTTGTTGGTGGCTTTAGCAGGGTTTAAGTAGCATGAACTTCACCAGGAAAGAGTTCAATGACTGACTGTCTTTTGTGGTGACTGAAAATGGTAAAAACTATGGATCGAGTACCTTGAGTACAGGAATAACCAAGGTCTATAAAATGGTGCATTAAATTTTTGGGTAAGTAGGTACTTATCGTACTTTAATCTAGTTTATCAGACGCTAAACTGTCTTGAACAATATTCAGTTGGTTACTCTGCCTAATGAGAAAAGGCATTATGAAACAGAGAAGTAAGAGGGTCAGATCAATCACAGAATACTGGGTTGCACTTTAATACAAAATCAAAGAGTTAATTTATAACATAAAGTATCAAGCTGAGGTAAATTTGTCCTCAGAGTTGTCAAGGTAGCCTGACCTTCAGTTTGCGGTTGTTAGATTGGTGTCTTTGACTAGATTCGACCAGTAGGCCAATGCAGTACTGCTACCAGTTTTTAAAATTCTTGTGACAAGACTGCAGCTCTGGCTTTCTGAAATTACATGGACTTTATTAATGACATCATATCTAATCTAAAGTGTCGAATTTTTGTGCAGTCTTGTTCCTGGACACACTCTTCTTAGCTATGGTGAGTACATGAATGATTGAGCTGGAGGTTCATCCTGGAGGTTACATGTTAGGTTCCTAACATGTTATTTAAAATCCTGCAGGGCTTCATTGTGCTCTCCTGGCTGGTACATCCGAATTTTTATTGACAATCTTATCCTGCGGCATGGGATTTTTAATTATGTCCCATAGGAGCAGTGCCTCTAATGCAGCTTCAAGGCTGATATATGGATTAAAAATGATTGTAAGAATGGTTCGTGAAAGTGTGGTTTCAGCCAAGATCTGCAGCAAAGCAATGAGGAGGCGATGTGCTCTCTAACACTTATCCTATCCTATCGAAAAGGACTGAAGATGAACCTGTTCCCAATTATTTTCACGTGCAATCTAGCAAGAAGTGAAAGAAATTAACATCACGTGCAGAGAATTAGTAACAAACAAAAGAATGCGGGTTATATGTATGATTCATCAGCTCCACCATTTGATTTTGCAGGTCTTCCAAAAGAAGTAATTAGAAGAGCTGCCCTGATGCAAGAAGTTTTCGGGAATAACCAGGCTGTTGATCGACTGTGCAATGAGAGCATAGCAGCACAAGATCAGCAGTACAAGGTACGGGACTCAGCACGATCAGGTTGCACGATTGCATAGATACTCTGTTGCTTTTTCTCACTTATTATATATCTGTCTGCAAATCCAGAAGGCGGTAGACAAGATGCTGGCATTTGATTCTCTTGATGGTGATCTCAAAGCATTCTTTGAAGACATGTTTCCTTCATAATCCCAATTTTCCTTTAATCATTAATTAGATTCATTTCTAGTTTGCATGACTGGACTAGTAAAAAATGTCTCCTCTTGATGTCCACTAGATCTCATCTCCAGCCCTCTCGAAAGTTTTAAGTAGAGAGACCAAGAAAGTTGAGGAAGTGTAAGTTGGCCTTCCATCTACTGATCACTGTCCATTCACGTTGTGAAATTTTCGGTTCTGCTATGAACTTCGCAGGTTAATGTTACTGGTAGCATTTGCCCAAACCTAGGCTTTTTGGATCCTTCGGTTTATACTTTGTGTCTGTACCCAAAAAGGGAAAGGAAATAGCGACTGGATCTCGTCCGCTTATTGGCATTTTAACAGTTGCTCTGAGATTAACGCAAATAACAATTTGAGATTATATTAACTGACGATGCTCTTTCTTCTGATGTACAAAGCCCTGCAACAGAATGACATCTTTAAAAGAAACGATTTTCTGTAACCCAAGTATTCCCAAACACCGAATTGCTTTTTGACGATTCACAACCTGTAGTATGTAATCTTACTGTCTGAAAAAAAAAAAAAAAAAAGATTATTCCGATTTGTATTATTTGTTTCGCTTAAGCCTCGACAGCGGCCAGTTGCTGGACGTCCATTGGGTATGCGTATCGTGGTGAACCATGGAAGACTGTGTCTATGAGGATGCGGGCTGCTGCTTCTGTGGGATGGAATAGATCCCAAAACACATGGTCTCGCCGGTCGGAGCAGTACTCTGAAATCGGTAAGCACGCAACTTTCGCGTTCAGGTTACCGAGACCACAGCAAGCCGCTTTCACCTCTGTAAAACCTGAAGAAATAGTACAGATGTTCGTCAGCTGATGGCAGAAAGATCGAACTAATAAATACAGGAGATTCAAAAGGTCTGATTGAATCATGTGTCCCTTCTTGAAGTCCTACCATAAGCAGATGGATTCTGGACAAAGTTTTGCAGGACGGTGTAGCTGTCCAAGTAACTGTAGCTTACGTCGTTGAGCTCGGACTTCAATCCCTTCAACATCGCCAGGAGCGCCACGTTATACATGCGTGACCAGGAATTCGTGTCCTCCTTGCATCCGGCCGTTTTGTTCTGGTTCCTCTGTGACGGACAGCATCCGATTGGCCCGAGCCCTGCGAACACGAACTTGCGCGCATCGTAACTGTGGAGACGCTGCCAAAGCGATTCAAAGGTTCCGGAAAATGATCAGAAAACGCACCATGGTAGTCAATAATGAACACGCAACAAACTCATCGTGTTAGGCTGGTTTTACGGAATGTAGGTACCTTTAACTGATCCTTCAGCGAAGAAGCCATGAGGTTGACGTATTGCTGCGGTGCATGCTGCTTGCGGAGATCTGAGGATCCGGAGTAACCGAAGATGTCGTTGCTTCCGATGACGATGACGAAGAGGGAATTGGCTACGTGCTTCCGTGCACCAGACGATCCCATGTGTTGCACAAGGTTTTCATGCACCGCGAGGTAGTATTCCACTTGCTTGGTCAGAGGTATCGATTGTTTCTGGACGTTAAAAATAAAAAATTGAGCCAAGTTTTCAAACAAGCGGGGATAGCTCAGTTGGGAGAGCGTCAGACTGAAGATCTGAAGGTCGCGTGTTCGATCCACGCTCACCGCACTCCTCATCTTTTCATTTTGCTTTTAATCCCCCCTCCTTTCTTTTTCTTTTGAATAAGACCATGCTCAAAATGAAACACAGACATCGTCTTTTCTTTTCGCAAAGAAAATCGATTAGATGTATGGGTTTTAGTATAAATCATGAAATCGGTTTCGTGAAATATTTCTGCTTACTTTGACCCATCAAATGAGGCCACCACCCGTCAGCAGTCCCATGTTATTGTCATCCATAATTGGAACAACGCGATTAGCCATTAGTTGATTGGTCTCAAATCAAACACTACTTGGAAAGATTTGATTTGTACCGAATTAAAGTAATTTAAACAAAAAGTCCGCTTCGATCCACTTGAATAATAAGGTTAAATTCAATTGCGAAAAATCAAAAGATGGTTCATGTTACTTACATATTTCTCGTCAGTGCCATCAAAGATGCCAGCACCTCCGGAGGCGAAGCTAACGCCGGTGAGGAAGGGCGACGAAGAATTGCTCTTGCTGGAGTTGGAGATGAGGGCCAGGTACGGTGGCGACGTCGGCAAGCCCAACTTCTCAGCTGCCCAAAAAGCTCATAACAATCAGTCGATCACGACGCGTACAAGGCGTTCCTTATTTTTGTATCCCTTTTCTCTTTCGCTCTAGCTACGAAGGAAAGCAATAATCTAGCCACCGGATCTAAAGGTAGCCAGTCCCCAGCAATAATTCAGTAGATAATTACGTCGAATAGCAAAGGCAACAGTAGGCCAAGATGGCAGAAAAGGGGGGGATATATCTATCGTTCTTAACATTAAAGGGGTGAAGTTGATGCGCTTTATCAAAAGGGTTGTGTCCACTATCGCGTTTATGCAGCCACATCGCCCTGAGTGACAACGAAATGATACCGCCGAAACGTAAAGCGAGATGGAACTTCATCATTCAGCATATGCTCTTGCATCAACTTTATCTCATGACATCACATGCCGATCGGTGCCACAAGCTTCGTAAGTTTTCGAGATGTTATATCGCGCCGAGCTTATGTGACGAGACCGAGTGAGGGAGGGTGGATCGAACGATAGATGCGTGACATACGTGGAGTGATGCTGGTGAATGTAGAAGTTTACGCGTACCGAGAAAATCCGCGGCGTTCTTGCCGTTGCTGAACCTTCCGGTGGGCTTCTTGGTGGGGAAGTCCATGCCGTTGTGCAGGAAGTCGGCTTTTGCGAACGAAATCGGCAAGTAGTTGTTGTTGCCCACGTCCACGAGCGAGTCCCCGAACACGAAAGCTGCGGGCACCCTCTGCCCCTCCGAGCAACTTAACCTCGACAGAACAAGAAACACGACCCAGAAGCCCCTCGCTGCACAAGCACAGTTAGAACCAGAAGCCATTTTCATGTCCCCCCCTCTCTCTCTTCTCTCTCTCTCTGAGATGTCTGTGCAGTGTGTGATGTGCGAAGCGAAAAAGGTGATGGGCTTTTATAAGACGGAGGAGTTTGTACGCGGTGTGAAAGCAGGACGATCTTTCCTTCTTTTAATTTTGCCTTTACTCGGAGACAGTGGAGAGGACCGGGAGAGAACAGCAAATCAGGAAAGAGTGTTCTGTCCTCAACACGAACAAATATGCCATCTTTGTTCTTTGGCTTTTGTCGTTGAAGACGACTCCTCTTTTTTTTTCTTTTCTTTCCTCGTTTGTTTTTGTTTTGACAACTATTCTATTGTTTTTCCCATTGCGCGCAGCTTTTTCAGTTTCTCGTTTTCCGTTCAATGATGCCTCCCTTGACTCCCGATTTGGACTCGACAGTGATTCCGTGCTAGGAGCTATCGGATAGAAACTTAATGATTATCTTACTAACAGATAGAAAGAGCTATCTAGAATGTTGAATTTAATGTTCGTGCTCTTGCTAGGTAATTTTATACGACGAATCAATTGTAATTACCTTCGCATTATTAAATACATGGTAGGAATCTGGCGAGTACATATATGTATGGACTATACTATTGGAACATTGCATATTCTTGTGTTAGTGAGTATTTCTCAAGTGATTAATCTTTAAAGGAGCTATGCCCTGATAGGAGTGTATCACGACTAACACAATGACGAAAGCATGCTTTACTGTCTCATATTCATGTGGTATTAGAACGGTCAGTATGGAATATACGCAATGAGAATTATTCTTTGGCTATGGTGCCACAAGATACAGGGTAACTTAAAAGTGTGCCATGTATACTTCCCAAGTCGTATCATCGCTTTTCTACATTTGAATGTGTTGACACCAAAAAAATACAAACCTTTGATTATTACCAACAAATAACAAATTGAGTGTGATGAAGATAGTTTGGTCGGAGCAATCGACAGCTTGTCGATGAAGCCATTGACACTCAATGGGAAAGTTATTGATGAGTGCCTTTATAAAGACTTGAGAAGTTAATCGACAAAGTCATCGACGACGAGCAATCGACACAAATATAACCACTAGATGATTATATCTATTGCCGCTCCTTTGGGGTACTTTTAACTTCTTGTGGATGACTGTTCTAGATAATAGGAGTTAGTTGATAATGTAACTTCTAGTAACCGCAATTAAGAAATTATTTGTCTATATGAATTCCAAAATTATAACCATTGTATGTAACTATTTGTAAAAGGGTTATGAATATGCCAAACGTATTTATTGTAATGGACCCCAATCAATCGCAGAATTCAACATTCTTCGCAATTTACATGATTGGCCGTGATTGCCTAGCCTCCGTAACTATAAATATATCATCTTGGAAGGATGTATTTCATTATTTTCAGTAAAACATAATGTGTAGAAGTATTACCTTTTGACAAGATTGCGCAAATGAAGATTGTAACTAAATATTTGTTTTTTTCTAATCAGCAACGTGGCGGCTGGACCGCTTGAGCGATGGAAGCGGAGTGGATCCCACCATATAATAAGAGGGTAGCAAGTGGGGATCAAACTTATTTCGAGTCTAGCGTGGCATCCTGGGTGTTCGCACCGTCCCACACTCCATGCACTTCCCTAAAAGCTGACCATTCCTTTCAATAATTCAGTCTAATGCTTTGCAATGCTTCCATTTGCTCAGGACAAATCCTCACAAATTTTCCCTTTGATTAACTGATTAATTAATTCTTAGAAACCTACAGATTTAGGGCCGGATCCCTTGCATTAAGCAACTACTCTCTTGTTTCATTGTTGCTCTAGTACTTTCGAGCAGTCAAAGGACAATACTAGGTTGCTGTTCTCCACAACTTTATTTTCTAATATTGTGTGGTACTAAGATGCCATCTTAAGTAGATGAGTATTAGATTAACCAGCAAGTTGCATTATTAAAGAGGAGGAAGAAAAACCAAGTGTTATTTGGAACACCGCAGCGTAATCTACGCGTTAGAAGATAACTCCTGAGGAATCGGCTTAGTGGATGGGGTATTCGATCCGTCGCATCACTTCTCTCTCCCACTCATGGCAACTAGGGATCGCATCGACGCTTTGTGGATGGAATCTTAGTAAATTGCACGTGGGCGGAGCAGCTTTATCTATGCTGCTGCCCATGAGAAGCAGTTCAGCTTAAGAGATTTGTATAGCTTCATGCTATGAAAGATCGTATGTTTTGGTCACTCCCCATGATGTGAGAGCGTTCGGTGGTGTCGTTGCAGTGCCGCGCGTGTTGTTATGGAGGCCCCAAAAGATGGAAGAGCAGCATATATAGATTGACTTCCGTAACCCAAAGTTGGCGAAACGAGAGCCGACGTTGCGGTTTCCATGCGGATTGATTTGAAGGCGATCACGAAATCTGTTGCTTCCACACTTCGGGAATGTGACATTTTCATGAAGTGACACGTTTTGACAAAGCTGTGACTTGCGGTTGCGTGTGGAGATCATCATCATTTTTGTTCGCCCTGATTTGGTTTTCAGCCACATTTGTTCCTCTTTATTTTGAAAACATCACTTATTGCACACTTTCGTGGATAACAACGTGATAAATCTGACCATCTTCATTGTCAGTGCCTTGCACCACCAATGCTTTTGCTTCCACACTTACCAACCGCAACACTCCTCCATGAGTCTGACTTTTTCTTGACCTAGGCAAATCTTATTAAGTCCACGATTTTGAATCGCCTAACCTTTCATATCCCTCCGTAGCTACAGGAACGTGGCGATGGAAAATTGATCGATTATGCTGGTAGAACTTGAGTTGACTACTCCAGTACGTGAAACACCAAACGGGGTCGGGTTGATTTATATATTGAATCTGAGCACTTCTGCCGATGTGCCGATTGATGGAATAACGTTAGTCTAACATGTGCAGTAATCACTGAATGTGTGTAGATCAAAAGAGAGCGTAGCGGCAATGGTGGGAACATCAATCGTCCGAGTACGAAACAATGGACGATTTTTTGGGTTTTGGTGGGTCATGTATAAATCTGATCATGAAGGCTTGTGCAACCCCAAAGGAGTGGTTCTAATTTTCCTTCTACAGGATTCCATGAAGGATATGGAAGGGGTCACTAGCCAAGACAGCCAATATCTGTTACTCTCTCTGTCCTCTTCTTTGGGTGCTCGGGCCTTCTTTTTCTTTTTCTTTTTTCTTTTTTGACAGTATTCAAACTAGCTGGCGCACCATCAGGTATGTCCCCAACTTCACAATATCAGTTCAACGATTCAATCATTATCAAGCCAAGACTATGCAAATCTTCAGAAGGGATGGATTTGTACCGACATGGAGAAATTCAAACTTAGAAGGGATATTATTGGCTGAAGGGTTCACACTTTGGAAGAAGAAGACACGGCTTCATAATAATTCAAGGGTCAGCCAATTTCCATTGTGATTATGGGGGTCTGCTTGTTGTGCTTTTTGAATCCACATTGCAATCGATTTTCCCATGTCAAAGCTTTGAAGATTTCTCAAGTGGGAACCCACCCAATTTCAGGTACAATTACAAATGGACTGAGACCATGTAGGAGTTGTGCACATGTTTTCTCGTACTAGGCCCAAGTGTTTCTAAATCAGTAAACTTTAAATGGGTATTGGATTTTTTTGGTCAGAGCATAATGGTTTTGACAACATAGGCCCAATAATGTTCTAGCAAGCTTGGCATTCTATCAAGATAGACTTGGAGAATGAATACGGGCTTTTAGATTTATTGTGTTTTGTGTAGTTGCGATTTTCGGAAATAGTTCATCTAAAAGAAGTAATTTTCCCAGAAACAGGGCTGACAGCTCAAGTTGTGTATGTTTCTGAACAAGCCAGAATTGATGGTGAATTTTAAACATGTGTTAGTTCGTGTTTTCTTTCGACTTTGCCAAAATCTACTTCCGCAATAGCTGTCGTATCCTATCAATTCGTGTAGGAAATTGTCTGATGCTTACCTGAGTTGTCACAATTGAGGAAATGAAGGGATAAATGGTCCCCATTATTCACCCTTGTATGACAAGGATTAAGGTTTTTTTTTTTTTCTATTTTGATTGGTAATTTCCTCTTTCCCTTTCGTTGGAGAAACATATTACAAGAAGTGATTTTGCGAAGAAGAATAGAGCAATTTGATTGCAAATATATATATGGAGATTAACATTTATGGCGATATGTAGCACCAAGGTACATTGACTATAGCGATCCAAATGCTGAATATGTATGATATGTTGATATAGTCCCCCATCGACTATGGAAGACATCTTAATGGTTAACACTTGTGGTGACCGACTTATGGATTTCCCGCTTGCAACTCGCACCTCAATTTTCATCCTTCAAGTGTCAATGATACGTTGGTCATGTAAATCTTATTCGTTTGATCCGTGAAAAATTGGTAATTAAAAAGACAAATGCTAAACATATAGAATGCGATTCTTTTTCTACAAATTTCGTATTTCTCATAGTTACAAGTGATCAACAGGTGGACGGCCCATCAATCCCACTCTGGGTCGAGAGGTGAATGGGTGGGCTTGGTCCTAAAATTCAATTTTATCAAAAGGTGGGGAAAATTTATCAAAAAAGTCATAAACCTATTGCATTTTTGCTAATTCAGTTCTAAACCTTTTAAGTTTGCCAATTCAATCCTAAACCTTTTACATTTGTGCCAATTCGATTCTTTTGGTGTTGCCGGTGCTAACATGGATAATTTTAAATAATAATTTAATATTTTTCAAAAATTTTAAATAATTTTTCTTCTTTTTCCTTTGGCCGACGAAGGGCCAGCCATCAGCCACTGCCTTTGGTTGGCCTAGGCCCAGNCCTAGGCCTAGGTGACGCTCGGCGAGGGTCGGCCACAGGCAGTGGCCAGCGACTAACCCTTCACCGGCCAAAGGAAAAAGAAGAAAAGGGAAGGAAAAAGAAAAAGGAAAAAGAAAAAAATTATTTAAAATTATTTTAAAAATTCCAAAATTATTAAAAATTATCCACGTCAGCATCGGCCCACCAAAAGGACTAAATTGATACAAATGCAAAAGGTTTAGGACTGAATTGGCAAAAGCACAATAGGTTTAGAATTTTTTTGACAATTTTTCCCGAAAGGTGGACATGGGTAAACACATTAGACCCAACTTTCGAGCCCGGCCTTGTCAGAGCCCACCCAACAATCACCTCTACTCACAGCTGATGCGAACCTATGGTTCTTGATGCGAAAACTATAAGGAAGAAACGATATTTTCTCCAACAACATAGATTGTATGATGATAAATAAATCTTTGAATTGTTGATTTTTGGTGACGCAAACGGATACGTATCAATCCAATATCTCTACCTCCCCTCCCAGACTTGAAATAAAAGCCCTGATTGTGAGTCAATTAGTAAGGCCAGGAAGTGTCAACTTTTGAAAGGGCATACAAAATTGATGGTAAGACCGAGTTGATATTCAAAGTCGAGATACCGATGATTCCATAGGTAATCTTTCTCGCAGCCACAATTGACGTTCAACATATATAACATATTATTCTTGCTTCATAGATAAACTTAAAAGATCATGACAAACTCTCCACTGTCTCATATTTTCTCACGACTTGCCACATACAATATCAATCAAAGATGATTGACTATGTCAGAACTCTAGAAGATGGCATGAACCGTCCCCAGGAAAAATGTCCTAACAGATATCCCTGATTATTGGAACACGAATCTCCAACACGTCCTTGTATGTCGGAAGGAATGGCACCTACATAAAATAAAAAAATCTTGTAACTTCTTCCGTATTTACTTATTTTTGTAATCTTTTGTGACGGGAAAGATGAACTTAAATAGCTAAGTTCCACAAATTTCATGGATTTAAACATGAAATCGGTTGCACTTAAAGGTGTAAAAATGAAAAACTCGTATATTGGGCATAATCTACGAAATCACCACAAGTCAACACCACATTAATGTTTTTTCTTATATGGGTATATAAATATTATTACGACATTGCATCTGTATAATCTTTGACTGTTGACTTTAGTACCATTCTTCACAGTTAGCTAATGTCTCAGGTCATTGGCCGACAATTTTTTATCCTATTTCACATTTCAACCTATCTAGAAACTATGTTGACATAGCATGCTAAGATTATAGATAGATCACGATGGGTTCGTTATTTGGCATACTATAATCGGTCATTCTCTTTTAGAGGGTATAGCTTCATCAATGGAAATGACTAAGCACATACAATTGTTCTTTCCGCTTCTCCTCCTGTCTGTCTTCCTGGTAAGCTCTCTCTGTTCCTTCTCCACTTCATCTTCCATTTTGCTCGTCCATGGATCACGTTGAGACATTTGTTAATACTGGTGTGTCGAGAAAAGCTTCTCCAATACTGCGACGTAGCTGCGGCGGCGCTGCAATTTAAATATTGAAATCATGCAAGGTTATGTCTTGTTGTATGCTCTAATCTTTACTCCATGTGCCATTTTTAGCTGTGATTAGTTCTTTGTATCAGATAAGCGCATATTTTATGCTCCACATGTCAACTGGGTCCAAGTTCGAATTCTCAGTCTTTTAAGTGTAGTTGCTGATCTCAGTCTTAATACCTGTCCTTTCGATCAGGTGGGTTCGAGCATGGTGGCAACAGAGAATGTCATTGAGGACAAAGTCCTAGAATGGGTGAAAAATGATACTCGCCGCTTCCTCAATGCTGTTATTAGAGTCGGTGATCTGAATCGCACTGTCGAGTAAGCTAATGCTGATACCACCTACTATCTTCACAGCTAATAGGGACATTAACTGCTCATTTCCAGCTTTGATGATCGCGTTGACTCCTTTTTTCAGGTTTTACAAAGAGTGTTTTGGGATGCAGTTGTTGAGCCAAAAAGACTTCCCTGAGAACAAATACACCAAGGCCATAGTTGGTTTTGGACCTCAGGAGTCTCACTTTGTGCTGGAGCTGATATATAGTATGCTCACCGAACATTTTCCTCATCTAGTTCCAACTTGATTAGTCGAATTTTCGAAAGAAAATTTTGGCATTGACTTGTCTAATCAGAGATTCAGCAACATTGAGATTATGTTAACACGTTCGACTTTTTAATCGACAGTCTACGGAATTGAGAAATATGAGGTTGGGACAGCATGGGGGCACTTTGGAATTGAAACTCAAGATGTGAGTTTTTCTGTCACCGCCAAGGTGAACTTCCTGTTAAAAAAAACTCGTTCGAGATTCTAACAGTTTTAAGTTGTGGTGTTTAGATATATGGGATTGTGGAGAAAGTACGGCAAAATGGTGGTGTCATCACGAGAGAACCGGGGACAAGCAATGGGGGACCGCAAGTCTTTGCTTTTGTGGAGGATCTGAATGGCTATCCCTTCGAGCTCCTCCAGCGAGGGCCGACTCCTGAACCACTCAACCTTATCTTGCTTCAAGTGACTGATCTGGATCGTCAGTTTCTACGAGAAGGTGAAATTAGACTTTTAACCTTTTGATTTCTCGGTTTCACATTCCTGATAAGTACATTCTTCTTTTACACCACCTAGAACAGCAAAAATAGCTCCAAACGTGATATCCTATTCCATATAAATCATATTATTTTATCCATTTCTTTTTCCTAATTGCGCCGCAACTATGCATGCAGGCATTGGGCATGAAATTACTCTTGAATTACGACAGCCCTCAAGATCAGGTGAACCGTAACTCAAAATAAGCAGAACAAAAAGAAATAGTGACATAACACCCGTCTAACTATATGTTTAATTTTGCAGTTTACAATAGCTGAGTTGGGTTATGGATCAGATTATACTCAGTCACCTGTCATTGAGCTCAGATACAACTACAACGTGACCGAGTACACCGCAGGCAACGCATATGTTCATGTAAGTGAGACAAATTTTTGCCTACACCTAGTCCGTTTGTTAATGCTACCTTCCGTTCGCTAATCAGTTCAAGTGTCGCAATTCATAGGTCGCGATAGGCACCAATGATGTATATAGAAGCGCTGCGGCTGTTGCACTCGTCACACAAGAACTTGGAGGGAAGATCGTTCGCCCGCTAGGCCCGAATCCCGTAACCAACACCAAGATGTTTTCATTCCTCGACCCCGATGGCAGGAAAACCGTGAGTCCTCACACTCCAATCTTTTTCTTCACCTTAAAGTTCTGGCCGGTAGGATAAACGAAAGATTTATTATATAGCTGATATAATTGCATTGTGAGATTTTCGTTTACAGGTTTTGGTGGACAATGAGGATTATCTGAAAGAGATAAAGAATAACGGCCAGTGAGATGGACAGCTTCGTGTTGTGCCAATAATTGGTAGAGATTTTTTGTTCTCTTTTATTCTTTTAGATGATCATTTAACTATGTAGCTCGCGTAATTTTCTGTGCAATTCATGTTCAGCAGGTTCCTGAGGACAAAGAGGAACAGAATAAACAGCAGTGAAGCAGCGTCGACAAAGATTGATTCTGATTGTATTTCTTTACAGTTCGCACAAATTGTTCATGGTGAAGGCAAATAATTGGATTGCTCGTTGTTCAGCTAGACAGTTTGTAATAAGATCATGTTAGTTATTTGGAAGGATGTTCACTTCACAATCATTTTCTGACTCAATCGCATTTGAGATTCGCACTTGACCGCGGAACATGAAGTACTTCCGCTTCAAGAATTCGTTCCGCTCAAACCGAATTCTGCATCCCATGACCTGTCTTCGGATACCACGACTATGTAGTACGTGGACTGTTTCTCCATCCACTCTGTTGGTTGATGTCTATTAATAAGCTACAACAATAGAGTCGATCGATCAAGAATCATAGAAAGCTTTAAATGCTGAAGCCAAGCAAAAAGTTCAAATTGTTGATCTCCTTTTTTACAAGATACTGAGAACTTCTCGCTGAGCTCTATGACATATTTGCTTATCCTAAAACAAGAACAATGTGCCCATGGTCACTCTTTTACCAGTCTTCTGCTACACTACAAGCTTGAAATGGAAATGCTTAAGCACAAGGACTAGTCGGTATGCTGCTTTCTTCTATGGTTCTCTCTGGTAAATTAAGCTCTCTTATCCTCCAACACAGCTGTAAAATGTGATTCCAGAACTTTTTATTCGGGTTTCATAATGCGAATTCCTCAGAGAATCTTGTCGAGCATCCAATTTGATCTATTGATCATCTTTGGTCATGTTTACATGCACACGTCTAGCAGATGGTTTTGAGTGCCGTGACAGCTCAGAGTGATTTTTGAATTGTTGATTTTTGCCCAACATAAATATATCTTTGAATTGTTGATTTTTGTTGAAGCAAACGGATACGTATCAATCCATTATCTCTACCTCCCTTCCCAGACTTGGAAAAGGCCCTGATTGTGAGTCAATTAGTTAGGCCAGGAAGTGTCAACCTTCGAAAGGGCACACAAGATTGATGGTAAGACCGAGTTGATAGTCAAAGTCGAGATGCCGATGATTCCATAGGTAATCTTTCTTGCAGCAACAATTGACGTTCAACATATATAACATGTTATTCTTGTTTCATAGATAAACTTAAAAGATCATGACAAACTCTCCACTGTCTCATATTTCTCACGACTTGCCGCATACAATTTCAATCAAAGATGATTGACTATGTCAGAGCTCTAGAAGATGGCATGAACCGTCCCCAAGAAGATTTTCCTAACAGATATCCGCGATCATTGGAACACGAATCTACAAACGTTTCTGTATGTCGGAAGGAACGGTACCTAGATAAAATTTTCTATAGTTGAAAAAATCTCGTAACTTCTTCGGTATCTACTTATTTATGTAATCTTTTGTGATGGGAAAGTTGAACTTAAATAGCTAAGTTTCACAAATTTTATAGATTCAATCATGAAATCATTTGCACTTAAAGGTGTGAAAATGAAAAACTCGTATCGTGCGTCTAATCTATGTATGCAAACTTTTTATTATGTCACTAAAAGTCAACACCATATTAATGTTTTTTCTTCTATAGTAAATAAATATTAGTACGACATTGCATCTGTATAATCTTTGACTGTTGACTTTAGTATCATTCTTCACAGTTTGCTAATGTCTCAGGTCATTGGCTGACAATTTTTTATACTATTCACATTTCAACCTATCTAGAAACTAAGACAATGTTGACATAACATGCCAAGATTATAATTAGATCAGGATTGATTCGTTATTTGACATACAATAATCAGTCATTCTCTTTAGAGGGTATAGCTTCATCAATGGAAATGACTAAGCACACACAATTGTTCTTTCCTCTTCTCCTCCTGTCTGTCTTCCTGGTAAGCTCTCTCTGTTCCTTCTCCACTTCATCTTCCGTTTTGCTTGTCCATGGATCACGTTGAGACATTTGTTAATACTGGTGCATACAGCGACGTAGTTGGCGGCGGTGCTGCAATTTAAATAATGAAATCATGCGAGGTTATATCTTGTTGTATGCTCTAATCTTTACTCCTTGTGCCATTTTTAGCTGTGATTAGTTCTTTGTATCAGATAAGCGCATGTTTTATGCTCAACATGTCAATTGGGTCCAAGTTCAAATTCTGAGTCTTTCATCCGGCTAGTCCTCTTAGTCTCGTGGTGGCTGCAGGTCACGATCTAATCATTGGACCTCTGTCGATGGGCTTCTCCCTTTCTGGTTTGGTTCAATCTCTATTGTAAGCTCCCCTTCCTGTCCCCTTCGTATATTTCCTGCAAATTTTGAAGTTACCATTAGCATGGCAAATGAGATCAACAAAAAACAGCGGCTGGCTGCACTATGTAGAAGTCTTGGTGACTTGTGGAAAAAAGATATAGTGGCTAATGTGAATGAAGAATGGCCAGATAACATATGGAAACTGTGCAATCTCACCTTGGTGGGGAAACTCTACTCGAACCCTAGCATTAATGTGCAATCATTTCTAGCTACTATGAAAAAAGCGTGGAAAACGGAGGAGGTTGTCTGTGATCAGCAGGAACAAGGCATATTTTCCTTTACTTTCAGTTCAGAGGATGATATGAAAAGAGTTCTGGATGCTAGCCCATGGTCCTTCTCTAACAATCTACTAATTCTTCAAAAACTAATCCCAACTGTGCCTATTCATCGTCACAACTTTACTCATTGTGCTTTCTGGGTCCATGTTGTGGGACTACCTCTTCTTATGGTTAACGAATCTATTCTCAGGAAAGTGGGAAGTTTTATTGGACAGGTTGTTAGTGTAAAAATGGAAACCAAAGAGGGTGGTTTGTGCAAATTGGGGAAAGTTCGAGTGTTAATTGACCTAAAAAATTCTCTTCAGCCCGGAATGATATTAAATGTAGATGATGACCAGATCTGGATTGATTTCAGATATGAGAGACTCCCCCGCTATTGCTATTCTTGTGGTAAGATAGGCCACTACGCAACAGATTGTGGTCAAATACAGTATAGAGAATCAGAAACGGGGGTAATTGGAGAGGGAAAATTTGGCTCATGGCTCAGAGCGGAAGCACGCGAAGCAAGTCCTTTTTGGAAGTTATTTTTCGGGAATGAGTTCCCATTGTTTCAAGATGATGAAGTAGTCCCAGAAACACAAGTTCAAACTCCCGTTGCACAAAATACAACTCCACCTGAATCTGACATACGGAAGGACCATAGGCTAATGGAGATATTGTCAAAAGGGGCTCTAAAGAGAAAAGGGAAAGAAATAGCAACAACTATAGGGACTGTGAAAGGGAAGAAAAATCAGGGGCAGCCCCTTCTCCTCTTGGACTCCCCATGGTCCGAGGTTTGCTTGAAGAATCTAACAAAGATTTCAAAGAAGATAAAGAAGAAGGGTAAGTCCTCAGCTATGAAAAAACTCCGTCGGTGTTCATCGACATCGTTGAAAGGGGGCTCCATGACTGGTATTGATGAAACGCAACTTTTGGACACTCCTATTGCGATTGAGACTGGCTTTAAGGAATGGGCTTTGGTGGCTAGCCCTAATAAGCCACCGGGAGATATATGAAAGTTTTGAGCTGGAATTGTTAGGGCTTGGACACTCTCCTGACATTCCAGCAACTGCGGGCCTTAGTGACTCAAGAGCGTCCTATTATAGTCTTTTTAATGGACACAAAAATAAAAACCAGGTGGTGGATGATGTTAGAAGGAGATTGCAATTTTCAAACCTGTTTATGGTGAGTTTAGCTAGGATTGCGGGGGGTCTGGCAATCTTATGGAATGAGGAGGTAAAGCTTGATGTGAACAGGAGTGATTCTGACTTCATTGATATAATATGCAAGGATATGATTGGGGGAGACAATATGCGAATTACTTTCCTATATGCCCCGACTATTTTCCAAGAAAGACAAGCTCTTTGACAGACTTTGAAAACTATCTCTTCCCAGAACAGTCTTCCTTGGCTTTGTATAGGAGATTTTAATGAGATTCTTTATAATTGGGAGAAAGAAGGGAAACGAGAAGCTGATCATTACAGACTTTTTGCCTTTCGAGATATGTTAAATACTTGTTCGCTAATGGATATGGAAAGTAAGGGGTGTCGGTTCACATGGGCAAATAACAGAGAAGGAAATGCCTCAGTGAGGAAAAGATTAGACAAGGCACTTTGTAATATTGAATGGAGGACTTTATTTTTCAATGCGGAGGTGTTTGCTTTACTTGCCATTGGATCTTATCATTGCCTGATTCTCATTGACACTGCACCCAAGAGATGCAAGAGGGGGAAAGAATTTAAGTTCGAAGCCTTTTGGCTAGAAGATTCGGAATGCAAAGATGTGATTTGAGTTGAATGGGGAAACCTTCCATATACCAACAACAACATAGTGCAGAAAACTAGAGCTGTGTCACAGGCTTTGGTGAATTGGAGTAAACAGAAATTTTCCAATACCTCCAAACAGATTCACTTTTTACAGGAAAAACTAATAGCCTTGACCAACAACACGTAGAGATTCAGTGTAGAGGAGTATAAAGGGATTGTAAATCAGATTTCGACTTTGTGGAGGCAAGAGGAACTTTTTTTGAGGATGAGGTCGCGAATTGATTGGCTTAAATGGGGGGACAGAAATACTACTTATTTTCATGCTACAACTATTCAAAGGAGGATGCAAAATTGGATTTCTTGTTTAAAAACTCATGATCAGCAATGGAGCAGGAATTTGGATCATTTAAAACAGCACATTCAGGAGTTCTATCAATCTCTTTTTGTCTCAGTTGGCCCAAGAAACTTTCAACCCATTATAGAAGAAATTCCTACTATCGTGGGGGTGGATATAAATGGAAAAGTAATGGAACCTATCACCTTGGAGGAAGTCACAGTCGTGGCATCCAAAGCTCCTGGACTGGATAGATTGAGTGGACATTTTTATCATCACCATTGGGAGCACTTAAATCAAGATATCTTCTATATGGTCAGGAATTTCTTTGAAACAAGTTCTTTCAATCCTAAACTTAATATAACTTTTATCACTCTTATACCAAAAGTTGTTAGCCCAAAGCATATATCCCAGTATAGGCCAATCAGTCTCTGCAACTGTAGCTACAAAATTATCTCCAAAGTTATGGCTAATCGACTAAAGCCTTGGCTTTCGGAGTTAGTTGCAATAGAACAAATTGCATTTGTAGGTGGGTGGCAAATCTAGGACAACATCTTTGTAGTCCAGGAAGTTCTTCATCAGTTGAGAGTCAGGAAAAGAAAGAAAATGTTCTGAGCTGTTCTGAAACTGGACATGCAGAAGGCCTATGATAGAGTGGAATGAGACTTTCTTTGCACACTCATGTTGAAAATGGCTTTTGTGAAGGATGGGTGAATCTAATTAAGCATTGCATTTCCTCAGTGACCTTCAGTGTCAAAGTGAATAGTAAGCCTCTTCCTTTTTTCCAACCCTCTCGTGGTATAAGGCAAGGAGACCCTCTATCTCCCTACCTGTTCATTCTAATGGCCAATGCTCTGTCTACATTGATGAAACGGGCCGTAGATGATTATCACATTAAAGGGATCAAGTTGAATAGAAATTGTCCTACCTTTTCTCACCTCCTATTTGCAGATGATGCTATATTTTTCCTGGATGGGAATGTTAGAAAATGTCAGAATATGGCAAATATTTTGAATCGGTATTGTTTTGCCTCGGGTCAAACCATCAACCTAAATAAGTCTGGCCTTTTCTTTAGCAATGGTTGCCTTTCGACCTTAAAGACAAATATGGCAAAGATGTTACGAGTTCCCATTATTAATAAAACTGGGAAGTACTTAGGAATCCCTTCGGACTGGGGACATTCTAAGAAAGAAAGGTTTGCATGGATTTTAGCTCGAGTGAATATGAAACTCGAAGGGTGGAAAGAGAAACTACTATCGAAGGCGGGGAAAGAAATTCTAATCAAGACGGTGGTCCAGGCTTTACCTCAATATGCCATGTCATTTTTTAAGATTCCAGTATCAATTTGCAAGGCTATCAAACGAAAGATTGCTTCATTTTGGTGGAAACAGAATTCTTCTAAGTCTAGGATCCATTGGAAAAAATGGGAATGTTTAAAACTTAGAAAAGTTGATGGAGGCCTTGGTTTTCAAGATCTTATCAGCTTTAACAAAGCCATGCTCGGCAAACAAGCATGGCGATTGGCTCAATCCCCCTCTTCTCTGTGGGGATAGGTTTTTAAAAGCATATATATCCCAAACAGGAATCTGTGGAGTGCTAAGAAAGGAGCTCGACCTTCTTGGGGATGGCAAAGTCTCTTACTAGGCAAAGACTCGATGTCTCAGGACTTACAATGGGCTGTTGGTGATGGAACTAAAATTAGTATCCGCGAAGATAGATGGTTATCGGTTGGAATGATTTATGGCCCAACTAACCAAGGAGACCCATACATGGTGGTTGACCTAATTGACCAGGAACACAAAGTGTGGGATATTTCGAAGCTAGAAGCCCTGTTTTTGGAGCAAACAGTACATAAGATACTTGCTATTCCCCTTAGGACTTCAAGAGTTGAGGATAAATTAATATGGACTGGCAATAGGTAGGGTAACTTCTCAGTCAAAGATGGGTACAACCGCATCATAACAATCAATAGAATGGATGACAAAGAACAAGCTTCATCTTCTTATCAAATACCCAAGCAACTATGGCAGCTCATATGGCAACTCAAAGTACAGCAAAAAATTCAACATTTCATATGGAACATGTGTCAAAATTCTCTCCCAACCAAAGAGAATTTATTCAAAAGAAAATTTGAGCCAGATCCAAGGTGTTCGTGCTGCCATGAAGTCCCAGAATCGGTGGAACACCTATTTATGCACTATGCGTGGCTAGCTAATATTTGGGAGGACTCGAGACTTCACCTAAACATCAACCTCTTGCATTATACAAGAATAGAGGAGTGGGTCTTTCAAATTCTCACTTGCGACTCGCCTGGACTCGAAAAAGAGTTCTTTGCCAGCACCCTCTGGCTAGTTTGGAAGGGACGCAACTGCTTGGTTTTCTGCGGATGAAAGCTTGATACTTCAAGTTTAGTGGACAAAGCCCTCACAATAGAATATTATAAGAGGTGTCAATCATGTAAATCACCCAAAAGATCCTTTAAGGAACGATCTTTACCTCTTCGGTGGGAGGCGCCAGAACAGGGCGAGTTGCTCAACATCGACCGCTCCTGGTGTGGTAATCAAGCGGAGGCAGTAGCGGCTGGCATGTGCAGAGATAAGCATGGCATTCTCATCAACGGATTTGTGGTGAAATTTCGAGCTAAATCCTCTCTCATGGCCAAAACCCTAGCCATGAGAGAGGGACTCCTTTTCTTGAAGGAGAGAGATCGCAAATCTGGATCGAAACAGTTCAACCACTTGAGAATGGGAAGTACTATGCACATGCAGAATGTACATATCCACACTGACTGCCTACCTCTTATTGACAACCTCTCTTGTATTTCTTCATATCCGACCTAGGTATCATGGCCCATTCGGAACATTTTGCTTGACCGTCATGCATTGTTAGCCCAACTCCAATGGGTAAATATTGCGTACAACCCACGTGAAACTAATCTTTGTGCATATTAGGTAGCGAAAGCTTTTCGTTTAGATTGTCTCCCCTCAAATTGGCTGTCTAAGCCCTCCCAACCCCTCTGGGATTTACTTTGCTTTGATGTAATAGCTAAATGTTCAGCTAGTATTTCTAATTAATGATAGCTCCTGTCTTTTTCGACCCAAAAAAAAAGTGTAGTTGCTGATCTCAATCTTAATACTTGTCATGTCGAGCAGGTGGGTTCGAGCATGGCGACAACAGAGGATGTCATTAGGGACAATGTCCTAGAATGGGTGAAAAACGATACCCACCGCTTCTTCAATGCTGTTATTAGAGTCGGTGATTTGAATCGCACCGTCGAGTAAGCTAATGCTGATACCACCTACTATCTTCACAGCTAATTGGGAGATTAACTGCTCATTTCCAGCTTTGATGATCGCATTGACTCCTTTTTTCAGGTTTTATAAAGAGTGTTTTGGGATGCAATTGTTCAGCCAAAAAGACTTCCCTGAGAAGAAATACACCAAGGCCATAGTTGGTTTTGGACCTCAGGAGTCTCACTTTGTGCTGGAGCTGATATATGGTATGCTCACCGAACATTTTCCTCGTCTAGTTCCTACTTGATGAGTCGAATTTTCGATGGAAAAATGTGGCATTGACTTGTCTAATCAGAGATTCAGCAATATTGAGATTATATTAACACGTTCGGCTTCTTAATTGACAGTCTACGGAGTTGAGAAATATGAGGTTGGGACAGCATGGGCGTACTTTGGAATTGAGTTTCTAGATGTGAGCATTTCTGTCGCCGTCATGGTGAACTTTCTGTAAAAAAAAACTCGTTCGAGATTGTAACAGTTCTAACTTGTCGGGTTTAGATACATCCGATTGTGGAGAAAGTACGGCAAATAGGTGGTGTCATCACGAGAGAACCGGGGACAAGTGATGGGGGACCGCAAGTCTTTGCTTTTGTGGAGGATCCGAATCGCTATAGCTTCGAGCTCCTCCAGCGAGGGCCGACTCCTGAACCACTCAACCATTTCGAGCTTCAAGTGATTGATTTGGATTGCGCCGTCAGTTTCTACGAGAAGGTGAAACTCGACTTTTAATCCTTTGATTTCTCGGTTTCACATTCCTGATAAGTACATTCTTCTTTTGCACCATCTAGAACAGCAAAAATAGCTCCAAACGTGATATCCTATTCCATATAAATCATATTATTTTATCCACTTCTTCTTCCTAATTGCGCCGCAACAATGCATGCAGGCATTGGGCATGAAATTACTCTTGAAGTACGACAGCCCTCAAGATCAGGTGAACTGTAACTCAAAATAAGCAGAACAAAAAGAAATAGTGACATAACACCCGTCTAACTATATGTTTAATTTTGCAGTTTACAATAGCTATGGTGGGTTGTGGATCAGATTATACTCAGTCACCTGTCATTGAGCTCAGATACAACTACAACGTGACTGAGTACACCGCAGGCAACGTGTATGTTCATGTAAGTGAGACAAATTTTCGCCTACACCTTGTCCGTTTGTTAAGGCTACCTTTTGTCCGTTCGCTAATCAGTTCGAGTGTCGCAATTCATAGGTCGCGATAGGCACCAATGATGTATACAGAAGCGCTGCGGCTGTTGCACTCGTTACACAAGAACTTGGAGGGAAGATCGTTAGCCCGCCAGGCCCGAATCCCGTAACCAACACCAAGATGTTTTCATTCCTCGACCACGATGGCAGGAAAATTGTGAGTCCTCACACTCCAATCTTTTTCTTCACCTTAAAGTTCTGCCCGGTAGGATAAACAGAGATTGATTATATAGCTTATATAATTGCATTGTGCGATTTTCGTTTACAGGTTTTGGTGGGCAGTGAGGATTATCTGAAAGATATAAAGACTAACGGCCAGTGAGATGGACAGCTTCATATTGTCCCAATAATTGGTAGAGATTTTTGTTCTCTTTATTCTTATTCATGGTTTAAATGATCATTTTAACTAGGTAGCTCATGTAATTTTCTGTGCAATTCATCTTCCAAAGACCACAGGTTCCTGAATAGAAAGAGAGAAACAGAAATGAAGCAGCGTTGACGAAGATTGATTCTGATTGCATTTCTTTATCGTTCGCATAAATTTTTCGTTGTGAAGGCAAATAATTGGATTGCTCGTTGTTCAGCTAGACAGTTTGTAATAAGATCATGTTAGTTATTTGCAAGACTTCACAATCCTTTTCTGACTCAATATGGGAACTTGTCAGCTCGCAATTTGACGCTCGCATTTGAGATTCGCACTTGACCGCGGAACATGAAATACTTCCGCTTCAAGAATTCGTTCTGCTCAAACCGAATTCTGCAACCCAGTCCATGACCCGTCTTCAAATACCACAACTATGTAGTACGTGGACCGTTTCTCGATCCAATCTATTGGTTGATGTCTATTGATAAGCTACAATAGAGTCGATCGATCAAGAATCATAGAAAGCTTTGGATGCTTAAAGCCAAGCAAAAAGTCCAAATTGTTGATCTCCTATTTGACAAGTTATTGAGAACTTCTCGCTGAGCTCTGACATATTTGCTTATCCTAAAACAAGAACAATGTGCCCATGGTCACTCTTTTACCATAGTCTTCTGCTACACTATAAGCTTGAAATGGAAATGCTTAAGCACAAGGACTGGTCGGTATGCTGCTTTCGTCTATGGTTCTCTCTGGTAAATTAAGCTCTCTTATCCTCCTACGCAGCTATAAAATGTGATTCCAGAACTTTTCATTCGGGTTTCATAATGCGAATTCCTTAGAGAATCTTGTCGAGCATCCAATTTGATCTATCGATCATCTTTGGTCATGTTTACATGCACACGTCTAGCAGATGGTTTTGAGTGCCGTGACAGCTCAGAGTGATAGGTTGTAAGCCACAAATGCGGCATGCCCAGAATCACCATTACCATTACCAGAAACACAACATGATTAGAGGAAAAGGAATTCGCACACCCGGTTTGATTTCAATCGATCTTGATGTGGAAACGGCGACGATTCCATAACACGATCTTGAACTCAAGTGCTTCCATTCTATTCCTCTTGTCGGAACACTAGCCCGATGAGTATTGCCTCTCACGAACGTGAGTTCTTCCTTATGTGAGTGAAATTGTGCATCATAGGGTTTTCGGAGCGACTTGAGCGCTACTTATAGAGTTTTCAACTATGGGCCATCTCATCACGGACCGGGCCTAACTCGTCTCACACTAGCCAACCCCATATTAAATTTATTAAGAATATTTATATCTTACCTTATTAGACCAATCTTGTTAAACGGTAAATATCAATTTCAATTAAATTAGCCCACATCAAAAAAATTCTTACATTCTCCCATTTGGGCTATATTAATTGAAACTCTACTATATGTGCGCATCTTTATGTTGGTCTAGAGATTATTCTTAATAGTTAATCCGATCTCATAAGGTCTTAAACACTAAATCATGGCAATAATTACATGTATTCACACAGAGCCTTCCATGGTCGCGAATGCCCTTAACTTTATTGATATGGATTCAAAATGGTAAAGTGCAAATAGACTGTCCATAGAGAGCGATACTTTATATGTCATCTACTTTGTCAGTCCACATTCTCTCTCCTTAAGTGGCATAAAACTTGATGTGTCACTAAAGAATATTTTTTATGGTTCCAACGAACCCATATATGTCTTATCCTTATGGTTAACCTTACTTTATATGTAACAAGACATATTCTCAAGGCTAATAACAAAATGCCCATAGCCTTTACTCAAGGTTTACACACCTTGAGATTTTCACTAGATATATATATTCAACCTGATAGCAATATATATTCACAAATACATTATTGAATGCAAAAGAGTTGAAACATATCAAAATTGTTATAAAATGTAACAAACACAGATGTAAACTTTATTAGAACAAAACCAAAGCAGCTCCCACTAAACAACGACATCCCACGATGCTCTTAAGCCCATCTTAATGACGTGTCATTTAAAAACGCATGGGCAAAGGCCTTTAGTTAGTGAATCTGCAACCATATCATCTGTATGACAAGGAGTACGGTTTTTTTTTCTCTTTTGTTTGGTAATTTCCTCTTTCCGTTTAGTTGGAGAAACATATTACAAGAAGTTATTTTATGAAGAAGAATAGAGCAATTTGATTGCAAAAAAATGTATACGTATGGAGATGAACATTTATGGTAAAATGTAGCACCGAGGTACATCGACTATAGCGATCTAAATTCAGAATATGTATGACATGGTGATATAGTCCCACATCGACTATCGAAGACATCTTAATGGTTTTTCCTTTTAGTAACCGACTTTTGGATATCCCTCTTGCCACCCGCACCTCTATTTTCATCCTTCAAGTGTCCATGATATGTTAGTCATGTAAATCTAATTTGTTTGATCCGTGAAAAATTAGTAATTAAAAAGATAAATGCTAAACATATACAATGTGATTTTTTTCTACACATCCCACATTTCTCACAGTTACAGGTGATCAATGGGCGAACGGCCCGCCATTCCACTCTGGCTCGAGATGTGAATGGGCGGGCTCGGTCCTAAAATTCAATTCTATCATATAAGTGGACTTGGGTAAACACCTTAGACCCAACCTCCGGGCCTTGCCTTGTCAGAGGCCACCTAATGATCACCTCTACTTATGGCTGATATGAACCTATGGTTCTCGATGCGTAAACTATAAGGAATAAACGATATTTTATCCAACAACATTGATTATATAATGATAAATATATCTTTGAATCGTTGATTTTTGTTGAAACAAACGGATACGTATCAATCCATTATCTCTACCTCCCCTCCCAGACTTGGAAAAAGCCCTGATTGTGAGTCAATTAATAAGGCCAGGAAGTGTCAACCTTTGAAAGGGCATTCAAGATTGATGGTAAGACCGAGTTGATAGTCAAAGTTGAGATACCGATGATTCCATACGTAATCTTTCTTGCAGCAACAATTGACGTTCAACATATATAACATGTAGATAAACTTAAAAGATTATGACAAACTCTCCACTGTTTCATATTTTCTCACGACTTGCCACATACAATTTCAATCAAAGATGATTGACTTTGTCAGAACTCTAGAAGATGGCATGAACCGTCCCCAATTAAATTCTCCTAACAGATAATATATCTGTGATTATTGGAACACTAATCTTCAACACGTTGAAAAAATCTCGTAGCTTCTTCGGTATTTACTTATTTATGTAATCTTTTGTGATAGGAAAATTGAACTTAAATAGCTAAGTTTCACAAATTTCATGGATTCAAACATGAAGTCGTTTGCAAAACTTGTATCATCCGTCTAATCTACGACATCACTAAAAGTCAACACATTAATGTTTTTCCTTCTCTAGGTATATAAACATGAGCACGAAATTGCATCTGTCTAATCTTTGACTGTTGACTTTTGTACCATTCTTCACAGTTTACTAATCTCTCAGGTCATTGGCCAGCAAATGTTTTATCCTATTTGACATTTCAACCTATCTAGAAAAAAATACGATGTTAACATAACGTGCTAAGACTATAAATAGATCACGATTGGTTCGTTATCTGACATACAATAATCAGTCATTATCTGTTAGAGGGTATAGCTTCATCAATGGAAATGACTAAGCGCACACAATCGTTCTTTCCTCTTCTCCTCCTGTCTGTCTTCCTGGTAAACTCTCTCTGTTCCTTCTTCACTTCATCTTCCATTTTACTTGTCCATGGATCACCGTTGAGACATTTGTTAATTCTGGTGTATCGAGAAAAAACTTCTCCGATACAGCAACGTAGTTGGCGGTAGCGCAAATATATGTTGAAGTCATGCGAGGTTATATCTTGTTGTATGCTCTAATCTTTACTCCTTGTGCCATTCTTAGCTGTGATTAGTTCTTTGTATCAGATAAGCGCATGTTTTATGCTCAACATGTCAATTGGGTCCAAGTTCAAATTCTCAGTCTTTCAAGTGTAGTTGCTGATCTCAGTCTTAATACCTGTCATGTCGATCAGGTGGGTTCGAGCATGGCGGCAACAGAGGATGTCATTAGGGACGATGTCCTAGAATGGGTGAAAAACGATACCCACCGCTTCCTCAATGCTGTTATTAGAGTC
Organism: Metrosideros polymorpha var. glaberrima; assembly: GCA_001662345.2. NCBI lineage: Eukaryota > Viridiplantae > Streptophyta > Magnoliopsida > Myrtales > Myrtaceae > Metrosideros > Metrosideros polymorpha. The sequence goes on from BCNH02000006.1 coordinate 1,567,897, forward strand.
GGCGATCTGAATCGCACCGTCGAGTAAGCTAATGCCGATACCACCTACTATCTTCACAGCTAATTGGGAGATTAACTGCTCATTTCCAGCTTTGATGATCGCGTTGACTCCTTTTTTCAGGTTCTATAAAGAGTGTTTTGGGATGCAGCTGTTGAGCCAAAAAGACTTCCCTGAGAAGAAATACACCAAGGCCATAGTTGGTTTTGGACCTCAGGAGTCTCACTTTGTGCTGGAGCTGATATATAGTATGCTCACCGAACATTTTCCTCATCTAGTTCCTACTTGATAAGTCGAATTTTCGAAGGAAAATTTTGGCATTGACTTGTCTAATCAGAGATTCAGCAATATTGAGATTATATTAACACATTCGGCTTCTTAATTGACAGTCTACGGAGTTGAGAAATATGAGGTTGGGACAGCATGGGCGCACTTTGGAATTGAGTTTCTAGATGTGAGTAATTCTGTCGCTGTCATGGTGAACTTCCTGTTAAAAAAAACTCGTTCGAGATTGTAACAGTTCTAACTTGTGGTGTTTAGATATATCCGATTGTGGAGAAAGTACGGCAAATAGGTGGTGTCATCACGAGAGAACCGGGGACAAGTGATGGGGGAACGCAAGTCTTTGCTTTTGTGGAGGATCCGAATGGCTATAGCTTCGAGCTCCTCCAGCGAGGGCCGACTCCTGAACCACTCAACCATTTCGAGCTTCAAGTGACTGATCTGGATCGCGCCGTCAGTTTCTACGAGAAGGTGAAACTAGACTTTTAATCTTTTGATTTCTCGGTTTCACATTCCTGATAAGTACATTCTTCTTTTACACCATCTAGAACAGCAAAAATAGGTCCAATCGTCATATCCTATTCCATATAAATCATATTATTTTATCCACTTCTTCCTAATTGTGCGGCAACTATGCATGCAGGCATTGGGCATGAAGTTACTCTTGAAGTACGACAACCCTCAAGATCAGGTGAACCGTAACTCAAAATAAGCAGAACAAAAAGAAATAGTTACATAACGCAATGCCCCATCTAACTATATGTTTAATTTTGCAGTTTACAATAGCTATGGTAGGTTATGGATCAGATTATACTCAGTCACCTGTCATTGAGCTCAGATACAACTACAACGTGACCGAGTACACCGCAGGCAACGCGTATGTTCATGTAAGTGAGACAAATTTTCGCCTACACCTTGTCCGTTTGTTAAGGCTACCTTTTGTCCGTTTGCTAATCAGTTCGAGTGTCGCAATTCATAGGTCGCGATAGGCACCAATGATGTATACAGAAGCGCTGCGGCTGTTGCACTCATTACACAAGAACTTGGAGGGAAGATCATTCGCCCGCCAGGCCCAAATCCCGTAACCAACACCAAGATGTTTTCATGCCTTGACCCCGATGGCAGGAAAACCGTGAGTCCTCACACTCCAATCTTTTTCTTCACCTTAAAGTTCTGGCCGGTAGGATAAACAAAGATTGATTATATAGCTGATATAATTGTATATTGCGATTTTCGTTTGCAGGTTTTGGTGGACAATGAGGATTATCTGAAAGAGATAAAGAATAACGGCCAGTGAGATGGACAGCTTCATATTCAACAGGTTCCTGAGGACAAAGAGAGGAACAAAATAAACAGCAATGAAGCAGCGTGGACAAAGATTGATTCTGATTGTATTTCTTTACGGACCGCATAAATTTTTCGTTGTGAAGGCAAATAATTGGATTGCTCGTTGTTCAGCTAGACAGTTTGTAATAAAATCATGTTAATTATTTGCAAGGATGTTCACTTCACAACTCAAATGTGGGAACCTGGGGTCTCGCAATTTGATGCTTGCATTAAAGATTCGCACTTGACCGTAGAACATGAAATACTTCCGCTTCAAGAATTCGTTCCGCTCAAACCAAATTCTGCATCCCCAGTCCATGACTTGTCTTCGAATACCACAACTATGTAGCAATCTGCTGGTTGATGTCTATTAATAAGCTACAATAAAGTCGATTGATCAAGAATATAGACAGCTTTGAATGCTGAAGCCAAGCAAAAAGTCCAAATGTTGATAAACTTTTCGACATGATACTGAGGACTTGTTGTTGAACTCTATGTCAAATTTGCTTATCCTAAAACAAGAACAATGTGCCCATGGCCACTCTTTCACCATAGTCTTCTTGTTGGAATTTGTGATCCAATTTCTAGAGATTTCTAGAATAGACATTTGCTAGTGAAGTCTAGAAATATCTAGCATAGCCAAGATATTTGTGGAAAAGATATTTGTAGAAAAGTCTAGATGTATCTAGGGAACTCTTAGATAATTCTAGAAAAGTTGTACATGGAAAGCAAAAGCCTATAAATAGGCTTAATGCTCATTCTTAATACAAAAAATATATATATTGTCTGAACATTTGTGATAAGAACTCTCAGTCAAATTGGATTATATATATATAAACATTAATGGCGATATGTAGCACAAAGATACATGACTGCCTTCAGGTTAGAAACTCTAACGTAGATCAATCATAGCGTTTGAAATGATCAACATGTACGACGTGGGGATATATGGTGAGTTTGGTTTAGCTTTGCAAATGCTGAAAGCTCAATGCTAGTCTCTCCAGCATTGGGCTTTTAGCATTCCCAAGGCCAGAATTTGACCGAAAGTTGCTTGTCAAACACCCCAGCATGTCCTCAAAAAGCTTTGAAGGCTGAAAGCTACTTGGAAATACTGAATCGAACCCAGCCATAGTCCCACGTTGATTATCGAACACGCCTTAGATGGAGAACAGTTTTAGCGACCAACTTATGGATTTCCCGCTAGCGAGCCGCACATCAATATTCAGCCTTCAAGGGTCCATGGTTATGTTATTTCTGTCACGGAAATGATTTTTTTACTCGTTTGTTCAGTGAAAAATTAGTAATTAAAAAAAAGATAAATACTAAATATACAGAATGTGTCTATCTTTTTTTTCTACATCTCCCATATTTCTCACATTTAGAGGTGATTGACAGGTGAAAGGCCCGTTGGTCCTGCTCTGGCCTGAGAAGTGAATGCACGAGCACTGTTCTAAAACTCCTAATGAAATTTATCAAATGGGCGGATTTAGGCAACAAATTTGACTCGATCTTCGGGCCTGGCCTTGTAAGAGCCTGCCTAATATTCATGTCCGCTCGCAAATGACTTGAATAAGCGGTTCTCGATGTAGGATCTATCGAAAAATATACATGATATTTTCTCGAACGATAAAAGATGGATAATGTCAAAAGGAAAAGTACAAAAAAAGTCATAAACATATTATAATTGTATCAATTCAGTTCTAAACATTTTCACAAATTTACCAATTAATTCCTTTTGGCCAATTTTGATCGAAAATTGTTGAAATGAATGCCAACCATTCTATAGTCAACATTGACATGGACAAATTCTTTAAAAAAAAATTTATTAGTTTCTTTCTTATCTTTTCCTTTCATTTTGGCCGGCGAGGGTCATCCTCCACTAGGCAAGGGTCAGCAAGCCTTAGCCAACTACCGGCGAGGGTCGCAGCCCTCGCCAAATCTTGGCCACGGCCA
>BCNH02000006.1:1571951-1593221 GCA_001662345.2 Metrosideros polymorpha var. glaberrima
AATATAAGTGATCCATTTTAAGAAAATATTTTTGAATAATTTATTTTTCGCAAAACAAACGAAGTCTCAATCTCTAGCCCAAAAAGGGAATAAAATAAACTTATTGATCATTACAAACACTCAACTTTCTCAAATATCTCAGATTGCCACATACATTGACGACACCACAATAGCTTCGTTTGTTTCATGAAAAGTGAATGATTTGAAAATTAATTTCCTAAAAATGATTGATTGTCTCGTTTGAAAAAATGAATATACGAAAATTTTGTTATTGTTCACGAAAATGTACATAAATTGTTGTCGGTAATAAAAATATTTTTTATTGACTAATTATTTCAAGCGATACAAACAATCATTATTAGAGAAATGTTTTTATTATTCACGAAAATGTACATAAATTGTTATCAGTAATGAAAATATTTTTTATTGACTAATTATTTCATGCGATACAAATAATCATCCTTAGAAAAATGTTTTTCAAATTATTCATTTTTGCGAAACAAAAGAAGCCTTAATTAAAGATGATTGACTCCGTAAGAAATCTAGAAAATGGCATGAACCATCCCAAGAAAATTCTCCAATAGATGTCCGTGATTATTGGAAACGAATCTCCAACACGTTCTTGTATATCAAAGGTCAAAGGTACGGTACCTAGATGGAATTTTCAAGGTTGAAAAATCTCATGACTTCTTCTCTATTTACTTGTTTATGTAATATTTGGGACGGCAAAGTTGACCCCAAATAGCTAAATCTCATACTCATGAATTACTTCATGAACTTTGTTGTAACAAACATGAAATTATTTGCACTTAAAGGTGTAAATACAAAAAACCTCGATGGGTACACCTTCGCAAATGCAAATCCCTATGGAATCACTAAAAGTTACACCACAGGATTTAATTTCTTTTCTTCTCTAAGGGTCCGTTTGTTTGAAGAAAAAATGTTGTCCTACCTTTTCGGCGTTTGAATGACGAAAAACTAATCGATTTACGGAAAACATTTTTTATAAACTGAAAACGAGTTTAGATTCGGGCGAAATATCACCCCTTCTAGCAAATAAAAATCATTTTCCTTGACCACCAAACAAACGAAAACCAACCTATTTCGTTAAAAATGATTTTCATGAAAAATATTTTCTTTTATGACGAAGTTTTTGGGAAACAAACCCACCCTAAATAATTAAATATGAGTACGAAATTTCATCTGTCTAATCTTTGACTGTGGACTTTAGTACTATTATTCCCAGTTCACTAATCTATTTGGTCATTGGCCAGAAATTTTTAATCCTATTTAACATATCAACCTATCTAGAAACTAAGACAATTTTGACATTTAATTATGATCAAAGACTTGCTAAGCTTATATATAGATCGCGATTGGTTCGTTATTTGACTTAGAATAATCTATCATTATCTTTTGGAGGGGATAACTTCACCAATGGAATTGACTAAGCACTCACAATTGTTCGTTTCTCTTCTCCTCCTGTCTGTCTTTCTGGTAAGCTCTCTGTGCTCCTTCTCCACTTCATCCTCCATTTTGCTTGTCCATGGTTAGATTGAAATTTAATAAATTGAAGGTGTCGTTGAGACGTTTGTGAATTTCTAGCTTTTCGAGAAAAACTTCTTCGACGCAGCGGTGTTGTAGGTGGTGGCGCTGCAATTAATACATTGAAATCTTGTGAAGTTATGTCTTGTTGTATGGTCTAATCTTTACTCCTTGTGCCATTTTTAGCAGTGATTAGTTTTTTGTATCTGATAAGCGCATGTTTATGCTCAACATGTCGATTGGGTCCAAGTTTGAATTCTCGGTCTTTATGTGTAGTTCCTGATCTCGATCTTAATACCTGCCATGTCGATCAGGTGGGTTCAAGCATGGCGACAACGGAGAATGTCACTAGGGATAATGTCCTGGAATGGGTGAAAAACGATACCCACCGCTTCCTCAATGCTGTTATTAGAGTCGGTGATCTGAATCGCACCGTCGAGTAAGCTAATGCCGATACCACCTACTATCTTCACAGCTAATTGGGAGATTAATTGCTCATTTCCAGCTTTGATGATCTTGCTGACTCCTTTTTCCAGGTTTTATAAAGAGTGTTTTGGGATGCAGTTGTTGAGCCAAAAAGACTTCCCTGAGAAGAACTACACCAAGGCCATAGTTGGTTTTGGACCTCAGGAGTCTCACTTTGTGCTGGAGCTGATATATAGTATGCTCACCGAACATTTTCCTCTTCTAATTCCTATTAGTTGAATTTTCAGAGAAAATTTTTGGCATTGACTTGTTTAATTGGAGATTCGGCAATACTTCGATTATGTTAACGCGTTCGACTTATTAATGGACAGTCTACGGAGTTGAGAAATATGAGGTTGGGACAGCGTGGGGGCACTTTGGAATTGCAGCTCAAGACGTGAGTTTTTCTGTTGTCATCACGATGAACTTCCTGTTAGAGATTACTCGTTTTCTAATGTTTCTAAGTTATGGTGTTCAGATATATCCGATTGTGGAGAAAGTCCGACAATTAGGCGGGGTCGTCACAAGAGAACCGGGGACAAATGAAGGTGGATCGCAAGTTTATGCTTTTGTGGAGGATCCGAATGGCTATAGCTTCGAGCTCCTCCAGCGAGGGTCGACTCCTGAACCACTCTGCCAAATCATGCTGCAAGTGACCGATCTGGACCGCGCCGCCAGCTTCTACGAGAAGGTAAAATTAGACTTTTAACCTTTTAATTAATCAATTTCACATTCCTGAGAAGTACATGCTTCTTCTACACCATCTAGAACAGCAAGAATAGATGCAAATGTGATCTCTTATTCCCTACAAATTACACTAATTTTTTTTCCTAATTGTGTCGCTACTACGCGTGCAGGCATTGGGCATGAACATACTCTTGAAGTACGACAGCCCTAAAGATCAGGTGAACTACTTAACTCAAAGCTATCAAAACAACAAGAAATACGGGCACAATGCCCTGTCTAACTATATGTTTAATATTGCAGTTTGCAATAGCCATGGTGGGTTATGGATCAGATCAAACTCAGACAACTGTCATTGAGCTCAAGTACAACTACAACGTGATCGAGTACACCGCAGGCGACGCGTATGTTCATGTAAGCGAGACAATATTTCGCCTACACCTTTTCCGTTTGTTCAGGCCACCTTTCATCCATGCGCTAATCAGTTGGACCGTCACAATTCATAGGCTGCGATAGGCACCGATGATGTATACAAAAGCGCTGCGGCTGTTGCGCTCGTCACACAAGAACTTGGAGGGAAGATCATTCGCCCGCCAAGCCCGAATCCCGTAACCAACACCAAGATGTTTTCATTCCTTGACCCCGATGGCAGGAAAACCGTGAGTCCTCACACTTCAATCTTTTTTCTTCACCTTAAAGTTCTGCCCGCTAGTATATATAACCATTTATTATATAGCTGATATAATAGCATGGTGTGATTTTCGTTTACAGGTTTTGGTGGACAATAAGGATTATCTGAAAGAGATCAAGAATGACGGCCAGTGAGATGGACGGCGTCATTGACAAAGATTGATTCTGATTGCGTTTCTTTACGGTTCCAATAAATTGTTCATTCTTAAGGCAAATAATTGAATTGCTCGTTTTACAGCGAGACAGTTTGTAATAAGATCATATTTATTATTTGGAAAAACATTAACTTCACTATTTAAATAAGTGATCAAATTTCTAGAAATCTCTAGTTTGCTCAAAATATTTATAGAATATATAGTTAGATGAATAGTCTAGAAAGTAGTGAGAAATATCTAAGATATTTCTAGAAGAGTTTCTAGAAAATATCTAAGGAAGGTGTGTGGACTTGACAAGCAAAGGAAGACAAGGTAGGGAGCAAAGGAAGACAGGAATAGTTTTATATTATGAAGGCTTGTGCAAGGGACTTGGCTTCTTGTGTTTGGTGTTGCCATCAAGTGGAGAGGGGTTGGCTATTTATAGCCCTCTTCCACCTTCATGAAGGAAGAATCTAGAACAAGTTGCCTAGATATTTCTCTAGATGTTTTGGGGTGCAGTTGGTTGATTCTAGAAATAGATGTTTCTAGAAAAGTGTTGTGTAGAAACATCTAGAGAAATATCTAGGCAACTTGTTCTAGATTCTTCCACCTGTTCGGCCGAGTTCAAGTACACCAGTTTAGCAAAACCATCTACTAGTCGTAAGTTATTTCCTACACCATGGACCTAATGAAAATTCATTTTTATGTGTTACCCACGTACGAAATTCTTGTAAAGTTTCTATATTTCAATCCCCTCTCTCTCTCTCTCTCTCTTCTCTCTCTTCAAATTTCTATATCTCACTACTGGAGCAATTAATTAAATTCCGCGAGTACAATGAAGGAATCTCAGGTGGGATCTAAAGCAATAAATGACTAATGCATAAAGTAGTCAGCATGAGTTGGGAGTTCACCTAACAAAGCTAATGCTAGTTAATTTAATTTAAAGTATACACACGATTCAACGCATAGATCACACCTGATCTTTTTACTCTCTTTTTTCTCCTGATCTCACAGTGAGCCAATACTTGTTATTGTCTATATAACAATCGATTTCGCTTATGCCAAACGATCAATTCTTCTAGAAAATATGATTACATTAAGTATACTTTACAAGTGTTTTGGCCCCGACTTTCTTTACCAAGCAGGGTGCTATATTGTCATGTACATTATACAAGACGGGCTATTTTTCTTTTGTCCGAGAATGATATCGTGTAGTTTGCGACGACATATTGCGGAACATTTCGTAATTGGTATAGTTGGTATTACACTAAACCAAATTTTTATCTAATGATGACGCAATCATAGAGAAGTGCTTTTCGCAGTGCGCCGGAAATTACATTTACTCTTTAACTAATGATGACGCAATCATAGGCCAAAGATTACTAATCGCCAATCCCTAATGACATAATTAATCGATGACACCCACCTGAGTTCGCAGGACAGCGAGAGTGGAACACACGCGCCGGTGCTTTCCTGAGCAAAATCTCCCGCGGAATATAGAAAGAGGAAATCCCGACCCAAAATAAAAAATAGAAAGAGGTAAAAAAAAGGACAGAACCAAACGGGCAGCGGGCAAGGAGACACGCGGCCCATTGTCGGGCAGCGGGTAGCTTACGCGCCCGCCTCTCGCTCGTCCATTATAACGCCGTTTCTCGCACACGCCGCAACAAAAGCATCAAATCATTCTCCAACCACTCAGCCCCCGAACCTCAGCCTCGGCGTCCCAAATTTCCAGGCTCGGTCACTAATCAAGAGGTTCCCCCACCCTCGGTCCAAAGCTCGACCATCCCAGTCCCCAGCCGAAAAAAGGAAAAGGAAAAAAGAGAGAGGCGGAGAGAGAAAAAGGCGACTCTGCTGCTAGAGAGAGGAATCGAGGTTTTAGAGAGGGAAAGTCGGACTCGGGGGTTTTAGCCACGGCGGGCATGGTGCAGATCGTGAAGCGGAAGAAGGGGAGGCCCCCGAAGTCGGATCTGGCGAGGAAGCCGCCCCACGCGCCGGCGCCGGAGCCGGAATCGAGCGTCCGGCGGAGCCGCCGCCGCCGGAGCGCGAGGTACGACCTCATCGACTACGACGGTTTCATCCACGACGGCCTCCTCGCGGACGAGGAGGAGGAGGAGGAGGAAATGAGGAGGGAGAAGAAGACGAAGCTCGTGGTGAAGCTGAACCAGAGGGCGGGCGGGGACCGCGCGTCGGGATCCGAGGACGACGAGAGCGAGGGGAGGGCGGTGAAGAAGAGGAGGATTGGCGGCGGCGACGAGGATGAGGACGAGGATCGCGGCGGTTATGGCGAGGAGGTATGAACTGGATCGGATCGATCGGAATCGAACGAAGAGGGATTTGACAGAGAGAGAGAGAGCGCGGTTAGCTTAGGTCGTAGCTCAGCTGACGATTGACGCTCAGATTTATTGTCTTATTGGTCCAGACTTCGATGATGCTCACTCTGAGAGTCTGAGCGCGCGCTCACTCTCTCTCTCTCTCTCTCAGAGAGTGAGAGGGTAACGGCAAGGTCAACTGTCAAAAACTAACGCACGAAAAGAATCTGATCACGCTCACGAGTCCCACCATTCTCTCTCTCTCTCTCTCTCTAACTCTCTCTGTCCCTCTCTCTCTCTGGATCAGGAATTTGATTCTCTCTCTCCCTCTCTCTCTGTATAGTGGCACTTTCTCTCTCTAATTACGTATAGGCTCTGCCTGCCTTTGCTGTCTCTCTTTCTCTGTCTCTGTCTCCATCAAAGCACTCATAAAGGAGATCTCGTATTTATATATGGCAGCGTCATTTTCATTTTCTGGGGGCCTCGAACTTTGTGGGTCTTATCTAAGGTGTGGTGTCATTATGTGGACTTGACAGGAAAGGAAGGGACGTGATGAGAGTTCGAGAGTACAGCGTGAGTCGTCTCCCCCAGGTTAGTCCCACGGTCTTTGCTTGATTTCCGAAAGTAGCGAACTTCAATAGTAATTCTGTGCGTATTCTTGTTAATTGGGGATGGGGTCTGATGATTTCCCTCTTTCGCTTTTGGGTTTGTCTAGGAACGCCGTCGGGCACGTCCAGCATTCCGTTGCCTGATAAGAAGACACTTCAGCTGATACTTGACAAACTTCAGAAGTATGGAGCTTCTGATTTTCCTTTCTCTAATTGGTTTTATTATGTCATTGCCCATTAGAAGGAAGTGGGCTGCTTCCTGATGTTTGCAATTGTCTATTTGGTCAAATCATGACAGGAAGGACACGTATGGTGTGTACGCGGAGCCAGTTGATCCTGAGGAGGTATGTGCGGTTCTCTGTGTTAGATTTCCTTTTCGAGCACATGATTGTTCGAAGATGTATTATATGACGACGGTGGTGAGAACTTTTGTTTTCATTTCTGGCTTTTCTAGCTTCCAGATTATCATGATGTGATTGAGCACCCAATGGACTTTTCCACGGTAAGGAAGAAGCTGGCCAATGGATCCTACGGGACGATGGACCAGTTTGAGGTGGGTATTGATTATGGTTTTGCTTGGTATTTTAGTAGGTGAATGAGTTCCTCAATGTTCGAATGATCTTCTTGAGGTACCGAAGTGTGAAACGTATTTCTTCAGTACACGTTAACTGAGCTTAGTTCAATAATGTGTTAACTTTAAGACCCATCCGTTTCTCTTTGATTGCAATTTTCTGTGCTTATGATTGCATGGTTGTAGAAGAGTAGCATAGCATTGGTGATTAAACAGATGAATATTGTGGCCGCGTGGAAGAGTAATTGCTGAAAAATTTCAGCCTTTCTCCTTTTTCTTTTTTTTTTGAGTCTGTATATGATGATATTGTTAAGTTCCAAGGGACGATGACAGGGATTTTTTAAGTGTCTAAACCCATCACCATTATATGGCATAGACAAAGTGTGTGCTTTTGGGTTGATGGGGACATATTTTCATTTTTCACCATGTTTGGCAAATTTTTCCTTTTTTTATGACAAATCTCCCATGATTGGTTAAAATGCTCTTTAGCAAAGCTCGGGGAGAATATAGGTGTTGAAGATATATGTGGATAATTGGGACTTGTTTGAGATTGCAATAGTGATTACCAGTGTGAAGCAGATTATAGAGGTGTTCTTCTTGCAGTTGCTATGATGTAGCTGTCCTTTTGGAAACGTCGACAAGTTTTCGGTGAATATTTTAGTCAGGCTATCATGCTGGTTCTCGAGATGTTGTCTTGGTTATTGCACAGTTATCACCCCATTAATTAGTCTCTACTTCCCCTTTCAGTAAAGACTGGAAGCATAATAGAACCAGATTTATTTGTCTAACAAGTGTTGAAAATGAATAAGACTGCCTTCCACCTTGTTTATTCTAAAAAGTTCATGTTCTTTAATGCAGAGTGACATTTTCCTCATCTGCTCAAATGCAATGCGATACAATGCATCGGATACTATATACCATAAACAGGTTTAAGCTATTTGCTTTCTTCTACAAAGGTTTCTCCTCCTCTGCCTTCAGAGCCGTTAAACTTGTCACTGTTTTAAATTGCAAAGGCACATGCCATTGAAGAACTTGGGAGAAAGAAATTCAGTAAGTTGAAAATCAAGTTTCAGCGCTCTGAGAAAGAGCTCAAGTCAGAAAGGGAAGCAAGGATTCACTTTGAAAGCCATGAGAAAGATCTCAAGTCCGAGCAGAAGACAAAATCCAATTATTTGGTGAAAAAGCAAATCAAGAAACCAGTGTCCCGGTCCTTGCAGGAGCCCGTTGGTTCTGATTTATCTGTGGGTGCCACTCTTGCTACTCCTGGAGATGTCGAAAGTGGTTCTGCTACAAAGAAACTAGGTGTTTCTGAGAGACCCAACGATGGACCTGCAGATGGTAGTACCCTTCAGGCTGAAAATATTCTAGAGAAAGCAGAAGAGGCATTTATAGGTATGTTGAGTTGAGTAAATTGACTCCACACTCAGTAGACACATTAAGGCAGGGACTTAATACCCAGAATGCCCATTTCACAATATGCACAAGAGAGATATGTTTCACAGCCGATTAATTATGTCAGAATCAATTGACATGATAGTTCTTTTCTAGTCTCGTACTTTGGTGGGAAGATAATTGGTTAAGTTGTGCCGTCTTCTGGTGTGCTGTCCTACCCATACATTTCCTACCACTGGAGTTCTTGGCCTTCAATTTTCAGCACTCATTGTTAATTTCAGGTAAAAGTTCATCATCAAAGCTAGGGCGGAAACCATCTGCACTTGATGAGAATCGTCGAGCGACTTATAGCATATCAAATCAACCAGAGGCGAGATCAGAGTCAGTGTTCACAACTTTCGAGGGTGGAATCAGACAACTAGTTGCTGTATGTACCAACAAATTCTAATAATTTCTAAGCTGTTCAGACATTGTGTTTATCTAGTCATTTTTTTCCCCCGAATCAGGTTGGACTTCATGCAGACTATTCCTATTCTAGAAGTCTGGCTCGTTTTGCAGCAACACTTGGACCAATTGCTTGGAAAGTTGCCTCCCAGAGGATTGAGCGATCATTACCCGCTGGGTGTGAGTTTGGTCGTGGATGGGTGGGGGAATACGAGCCACTTCCGACCCCAGTGGTATTGCCTGGAAACTGTTTCAATAAAAAATTTCTGCATAATGTTATCAATAAGCACGACTTGCCCTCCAAGGCTCTGGTGTCTGTAAAGGAAAATGCTGTCAGCACGTCTGCTTCAGAAATGAGACAGCCTTCGATTTGTCAGGGTAATCTTTCTACCGTGGTGAGTTCTGCTCAATCCAGTTCTGCTGTCTCAACCAATCATCAGACACAAAGTCCAGTTTGCAGGAATCCCAATGACCCTGAAACTAAGGTCATTAAACTGTTTGAGTTGAACTCTTTGCCTTCGCCACGCCAAAACAATAATGCTACTTATGTAGCAGAAATGAAGGTTTCTGATAATTCAGAAATGGCTGCATCAAGATCGAGGGAGATTTTATCAAGGAACATAAATAATCCCCAACCTGATTTGTCAGAACCTGCAGCATCAAGATCTAGAGAGATGGTATCAAGGAGTGTAAAGTACCCGCAGTTAATGCATTTAAGACAGTTGGATGCTAATGGGTTTGTGGATGGAAGATTGCCAAATGGGAAACTTCCAAACAACACTTTAGATACTAGCAAGATGACCTCTATATCCAATGGTTTCACAAACAAAATGCCCATGGCAACAACTTTTTCTCCAAGAAAGGATCAGGGGCTTAGCGATCCTGTTCAGTTGATGCGATTAATGAGTGAAAAGGCTCAAGAAAAACAGATTTCTCTAAGTGCTTCCGGTGTTGACAGTCCTTCAATCAGGGCACCTGTTCCATCAATGAGAATGGGCAGTTCAGGCAATGTCGCTGCAGCTTCTTGGATGTCTGTAGGGGCTGGAGGCCTTAAACAAACTGTGGAAAGTTCAAACACACAGAAAAGTCGAGTAACAGCAGAACTATCACACGAGTCTGCCCGAGAACTTCATCCACAAATGGCACGTGCTCATAGCGAACTGCCTGTTTCTTTTGGGATACAGTTTCAGGCAGATAAAAATAACAATCCTCTTTGGTCATTTGTATCACCCCCTTTCACCTTATCCAGTGAGAGACAATCCCATTTGCAACCAATGATTCCCCCCCAAATAATGACTGCCAACTTGTCTAGATTTCAGGGGCAGTTGCATTGGCGTGGTATTGCACCACATACACAGCCGAGGCAGAAACAGGAAACTCTTCCTCCAGATTTGAATATCGGTTTCCAGTCACCAACATCCCCAGCGAAGCAATCTTCTAGTGTTGTAATTGACTCACAGCAGCCAGATCTAGCCTTGCAACTCTGAAGTATGTATTCATTGTTGAGAAAATTGACAACAAGGGAACTTCACGAGGTAGTCTTTACTTCCTAACAAATTCTCAGTTCCAAAGATAGCTTCTCTTTGTGGGCAAGCGCGGCGGTATGTCTATGTCCTGACCTCATTTAAACCATTCAGGTGGTCAGTCCTTGATGACTGTAAAGCGTTGTCTTCAGTTCTCAATTGATTATTTGGAAGGAAGATGAAGTTAGGTTGATTTTGCAGTACCCCTGCTTGATCCAAAATGTTCTGCTGCCAGTTGATTATAATTGGACATTTGTGGTTTCCATAGATCAGATAAAATTGCCAAGGCAGATGTAGATTTATTGGAAGATAATTGGTCTGTCTGAGAGATTCAAGCTCTTACCTGACAAAGATTACCGAGTTGTGACGGCATCTCAACCAGGGGAAATACAGTTCAGTCAATACATTATTTATTCTGCATTACTATTTTGAATAGGAATTTAGAGACCACATAGAGAAAGAATTGGATGACTTGTAAATGAGAGGCAGATCATAATCACCTGCTTGATAGGGACTCTTTTGTTGTCCTGTACCATCTACTGATTAAATTTCGCAGATTTAACTGCATTTTTCCTTCCTAAGTGCAGTGTTTTGAAAGAAACTGCAGTTGTTTCTTTTCGTTGCTATGTGCATTTCCTGAAATTTTTTACTGAGAGTGTAGCAGCGAGTGGCTGCAGATTGCTAGGAGTATATACATCATGATATTCTATGGGCCTCACCTCACTGTTGCACAATAATTTGATCAACACCTATCGGAATAAAAACTAAAAGTTGATACACCTTTTGGAGCTTGTGAGAGATGGGAAATTTAGAGTCTCTCTTGGGATACTTGGGTCGTTTGCTAGTGATTCAGGTTTCTTGATACTCCCTGAGGTCCTTGATTTAGTATTATTGGTTTTTTCTTTTTAATCTGGACAACATGGTTTCTTCAATTTGCAAGTAGTTGTGTAATCTGTGCCACATAGCCATAGGATATGAAAGGCTGTCTTGTTAAGTAGCGTCTCATGTAGTACATCATCCAAGGGCCCAAGGTAAAAGCAGGCATTAAGCTCTCTCTTCTTCCACTTCTTTAGGCGAAACAGGCGGAGGCTCAAAGATGCTAAAAGCCCTATAGCCTGATATTACTGCCAGAACAAGGAAGCAGCAAAGTGCTAAGAAATGCAGGATCAGAGCCAGCTTCACCTTACTGCAAAACCTCCCATAAGAAGTGCAGGCTTCACTCCAGGTGACCCCTCGATCCCCTCTGTGAGCCAGATACAGTATCTCTAGCACTGCTGCCCCAGATGTGACCATCAAATAGGCTATGATCTGCGTGAAATACATGATTAATATGTGGAAAAAGAAAAGGAACTGGGTCAGATATTCATTCATGGTTAAGTGGAAAAATAATGAAACTCAAACAAAAATCGAGAGACCGTCCTCCAACCAAGATGAAGTTTGGATTATTAGCGTTTATCTAAAAAGCTCTCCCGGTTTAGCTTTCTCATATCTTCACTAGATAAACCTTCCCTTTATGCAAAGCGATCGGGCAGTGGAATTTCATCTCGAGAGGATTTTGCTAATCATGTAAAGAACTGGGAGATAAATCGGGCATAAATAAGGGGCAGCAGTTAAACCTGGTCCGGGACAAAGAAGAGCCATGCTTTAGCCATCAAGAACTTGAGCAATGTACATGCAGCAGAAGCAAAAGCATAAGCAGCACATATCCCACTGATCCAAACCATGTACCTGTGTCATAGAACAGCTTGATTTACTCAGAGAATATATTAATACATTGAAATCATGAAAAATGTTACACAGACAAATTTTTTTACTTGAACCCCAGGAAATTTTGGGACTCTATCTTCCCATAGCTGCTGTTGTCTTGCTGGTTGGTGGTGGTCAACCAGATGGCAGCAACACTTAATGGGACTGCAGAAATCCTCAGGAAACAATCAAGGAACTTGAGGAATGGGGTTTGCTTATCAATGGAGAACTGCCCATTATCTTCTAGACTCATTTCTGAAATTTGAGCCACCAACAGACGACTTGAATAAGGGAAAGATAAGGAAATCTGTAACTGAGATGTATGGGGGATGGAACTATATATTAGATTTCTTCTCGTGTGAAAAGGGGACGATGGAAAAGAGACTGGAGTAATATAAGAAGCGTGGTCCACAGTGGAGAGGAGTGAGAAGTAGTGGACTTCACTTTTTGGTGTAGAAGTAGAGTATGTGTTGTTTTTAGCTTGGTGCGCTAGTAGGATTGGAATGATAGTGCATTCCACTTGGCTAAGATGGTTTCGATTTTGGTCTCCAAATGTATTTGATTGCTCAAGCAAATCTACATCATCGGATTAGGTGTGGCTTCTTTGAAGTGCGTTCATGTACTCGATGGAACTCACGAAACGAGGACTCCCCATCTCAATCTATAGGTGAACTTGTCAAGAGGAGGTTGCTTGGACAGCAACATGAAGTGCAGCATCAATAAGTAGAGAAAATTCTATGGTCCAAAAGAAAACAAATCTCAACCGTCGGATTTTAGGAAGACGATAACTTGCAAACAATTGAGGAACATCACTAATTATAAGATTACCAATATTTCTATTAATCAAGGAAAATTCTGACATGAAAGGAAAATTACTCTTGGAAAAAGCCTTTAAATTTATGTGTGAAAGAATGTTATGATCATTGAGGTAATTTACTAACAAAAGGAAAATGAATTTGAGAGAAAATTCAGGTCAATCGCAATTTTTTATGGAAAATTATGGATGCTCGAAATTTCAATTTAACGAGATTGTATTTATGGTCGCTAATTTTTTATGTAGGATGACTTATAGGAAAATTACGACTACTGAGGACAATTATTAAGTATAGCTATTATCACTTACGACAACTTGAGGTTTTATAATACTATTAGTTAATTAGTGGGTGTTGACATTTTACTGTTACAAATATTAAATATTAAAGGTAAATTACTCGCTACAAATGCAAGCTGTGATCCATAAGAGCAAAATTGCTATCTCTAAGGATGCGTTTGTTACGCGGAAAATGATTAATTTGAAAATCACTTTTTTAAAAATGATTATTTATATTGCTAACAAAAATAAATGAACAAAAATATTTAAATATAAATTATTTTCGATGACGAGAATATTTTTTATTAATTAATTATTTCAAATTTTATAGGCAATTATTATTAGAAAATTATTTTTTAAATTATTTATTTTTTACAAAATAAATGAAGCCCAAGTGCAATCAACTTCACAACAATCTACGGTATATTACAACAAATTCAAGCAATTTTACGGCTGAAAAGATGGACAGTAGAACCTACCAACCCCACTAAGCAGTAGTTGTTGCGGTCCATTGCTCACCTCAGGGTGACGACCAAGTGATTCCCAAGCCTCCAAAACATCATAAGCGAGTTCGAATTAATTATCGATAAAATATAACTTGAGCCCACTTGTCCCTGCACGTGGTGCAACACGAGGTGCATCCCAGAGCAAACCAACTTAATTTACTTACTTTACTATTGGATTAAGAGGTCTGATACTATCGAAGTATGCATCCAGATGATACCATTCTTAGGAGTGAGTTGATGCAGCCATTTCTATCACGGTTTTCGGGAAAAATTACTTAAAAAGTTCTAAACTTATTGTAATGGGATATGTGTAATAGAAATCTTAAAATTTATTGCGAAAATGCAATTGAGTCCTAAAACTTTTAAATAGTGTAATCAAGTTCTAAAACTTATCAAATTGATGCAATTAAATCCTTCCATTAAAACCGTCAATTCGACTAACGAAAAATGCTAACGTGCATTGTAAAATTAATTTCTTTCTCTAGTGAGGTCACCTAGCTAGTATTAGGTGAGGGTCGACCTCGCGGGCCTCAAGTGAGGCTCGACTTCGCTTGCCTCGGGCGACCTTGCCCCTACGAAGGCAAGCCTTGGTTGGTGAGCGAGGTCACCCCTCACTTATGGCCGGTCGCCAGCCATCGAGAAGGCTAGCGACTGTGGAGGTAGAGGGAAAAGAAAAGAAAATTAATAAATAAAAAATTATCTATATCAACGTCAATGATGCTATGTCGGGAGACCGGTGTCCACAATAACGATTTACGGTCAAATTGACTGGATAGACTGAATTGACATAAATACAATAAATTTAGGACTTCTTTAATAAGTTTTTCCTATTTCAGTCGTTAATGATTTCCAAAAACTAGAATTTCGACGAGGGTTTGATTCACATTAATGTATCTAACATCTCGAAGCATTGTCAATTTTCATATTGACAAATCATCAGAACTTTCGAGGCGAATGACGACATGACATCCGGGGTCCTTTGCCGCCCAACTATGTTGGACCGATTACAGTAATTTTAGTGCCGGAGGTTGAGGGAATTTCCATGGGGGCGGTGCACGATGCAGGCAAAGTCAATGCTGGACTGATGCAGAGGAAAATGATGGCTACTTTCAATGAGTTCATGGAGCTTGGTTGGGACGCGGGACACTTATCGGTGTGGGCCAGAAATCACTTAGAAATTAAAAAGCATAGCTACAAACCGAAAATTTGGTCGAACTTCTGACCCCGTGACTTACCGGTTTTTTTAAATTTTTATGGACAAAACCACTTTAATATTGAGTAAGGAAAGAGTTGAATAATCTTGAAGGAAAATCATTCTTTTGTGTCTTTAAAGAATTTGAGGTATTTAGCACAAAGAAAGTTCACAGTACGACAAAATATTCGAGATAAAGGAATGCTACCGCTAAAGTCATAAATCACCCGGTACCCGTTTGGGGGTGACTTCTATTTTTTTTAAATAAAAAATTTGACTTTTTGTGAATTTCGCAGCACTTCTATTTTGAATTTTTAATATTAGATGGTTGAAACCTTTGTATAAGTAAACGAGCCCTAGTTAAAAAGGAAAAGAAAGAAAAGAAACAGAGGAATGGAGTAGGTGGCAGTGGGCAATTTATGGTCATTAGATGGACCGACTAAATTTGAATAGATCCCACTAAATTTTAATTTGATGGCCCACATAGATTGGGCTCGCGGCGGGTGCACCTAAACAACCTCTCCCTCCAATTAATGCCGAGCCGGATTCTCAGCATGACCTATCCTTTAGAGTTAAGAGCTTTTTTCTTCTTCTTTTTTCCAGAAAGATAAGAGCTTACCATAAGCAAATCTTAAGCGTCACCTTGATTGCTGACTTGGCAAAACAGGTTTCAATGGAAAAGATCTCAAATCCCATTAATCTCGGAAGACTTTTTTGACCGATTGATTGAATAAATTCCTAGATTTAGGCTTCGCTTGCTTCGCTAATTTTTAAAAAAAATATTTTCTAAAAATAATCATTTTTATCGATTAAAATAATTGATCAATAACAATTTATAGCTAAACATATTTGTATACGATGAGAATATTTTTTATTTATTTATTTTTATAAGTGATAAAAGAAATTATTTTTAGGATAATATTTTCCAAACAAGGATCGCTTGTATAACTTAAAATAATTAGTTAGGTGAAAAATGCATTCATTATCGACATCAATTCTTAATCATTATTGTGGACGATGAAATTTTCTTTTCGTTCATTCATTTCTTGAGAGTTATAAGTAATCAAATTTACTAAATTATTTATTTTTCACAAAAGAAACGCGCCTTTAAGATAGCTTAGCCCCTTCATTGACCGTGGGCTTGTGCATGCAGTAGTAGGTCCCGAGCCAATTGAGTTAAAACGTTTTTGTTTGTTTAATAGCTTCAACTAGTGATTGGGAAAATTGATCCGGCGGTTCAATCGGCTGAATCGGTTTGAACAGGATTGCCGAACCGGTTTGGTTTTAAAAATAGTGCTCGACGTCGGTTGTAATTAACTGAAAATCCTTAAAGGCATTGGAGTCTATCTAGCGTGAACCACGTGAAAGTGATGCTGCATCGTGCCCATTCCGAACCGAATTATTGACCTCACGACGTTTCATACAAGAGAAAAGGATGGAAATGGAAAAGGATCGAATGATCTTTTATCGGTCGACCGCGTATCACATTAACTTAGTTTCATATAAATAGTAGGAAAAAGGACACAGATAATTTCTAAACTTTGATATATTATATAATGTGGTCCATATATTTTCAATTTGTTCAATATGATCTTGAAATTTTAACTCAATATTCAATGTGATACCTGAACTTTTAATTTGTTTAATATAGTATCTGAACTTTTGATAAATATTTAAACTAGTCCCTCAATAATATAAAAGTATTTAATATTGTCCTTTAATTATTTTAAATTCATGGACAATATTGAACATTTCATATAGTCTAAGGATTAGTTTGAATATGTATCAAAAGTTTAAGGATCATATTAAACATCGAATTAAAGTTCAAAAACCATAATGAACAAATTGAAATTTTATAGACTACATTATATATTTGGTCAAAATTTAGAAATTATTTGTGTTATTATCCTTAAATTTAAGTAAGTGAAGCCTGTGCATGTACAGTATATATAAGAGCGTGCTATATAATGTTGCTGTCTCGAGCCATCCACTTCCAATATTCATCGTCTGTCTCTCTCTGCTTGTCACCCATGGAGAAAGCTTTGCTCGGCTCCAATGGCCGGGCGGCAACGCTCTTCAACGTCAACCCACAATCGAATCCCTGCCGTCCATCTGCAGTCCGAATGCCCGTCGCGACGGCCGTGCCCGAATTGGGTACCCGATCCTCGACTCAATGGAAGGCCATCCACACCGAGAATGAGGCCCATCTCAAGAAGTCCATACCCACGAAGCCCCCGCTCGTGGTGTTCGAGCCGATGCGCCACCTGACGTTCGCGGCACCACATAGCACGGCCCCGGCCCTCTGCATCGCGGCCTGCAAGCTCGTCGGTGGCGGGCGGGACCAGGCGATGCCCGCGGTCACCTTCACCCACGAGAACCTCCCCTTGACGGAAAAGAGGACTCCACATCTCAATCAAGAGGTGAACTTGTCAAGAGGAGGTTTCTTGGACAGCAACATGAGGTGCAGCATCAATAAGTAGAGAAACTTCTATGGTCCAAAAGAAAATAAATTTCAACCGTCGGATGATTTTAAGAAGACGATAACCTACAAACAATGGAGGAACATCCCTAATTATAAGATTGCCAATATTACAATTGATCGAGGAAAATTATGACATGAAAGGAAAATTACTCCCGGAAAAAATCTTTTAAATTTACGTGTGAAAGAATGTTATGATCGTTGAGGTAATTTACTAAGAATAGGAAAAAGAATTTTAGAGTGAATTCAGTTCGATCGTGATTTTTTTATGGAAAATTACAGATGCTCGAAAATTCAATTTTATGAGATTGTAAGGTAAATTATTATGGTCGCTAACTTTTTATTTACAATGACTTATAGGAAAATTACTACTGCTGAGGACAATTACTAAGTATAGCTATTATCACTTACGACAACTTGAGGTTTTATGATACTATTAGTTAATTACTGGGTGTTAACATTTTCCTGTTACGAATATTAAAGGTAAATTACTCGCTACAAATGCAAGTTGTGATCCATAAAGCAAAATTGCTAAGGATGCTCTTGTTATGCGAAAAATTGAACGATTTTAACAACATTTTTCTAAAAGTGATTATTTGTATTGCTTACAAAAATAAATGAACAAAAACATTTAAACATAAATTATTATCGATAACGTGAACATTTTTCATTTACTAATTATTTCAAGTTTTACAATTGATCATTTTAGGAAAATATTTTCTAAATCGTCCAATCTTTGCGAAACAAATGGAGCTCAAGTACAATGAACTCTACAACAATCTACGATAAATCAGAACAAATTCAAGCAATTTTACGGCTGAAAAGATGGAGAGCAGAACCAACCAACCCCACTAAGCAGCAGTAGTTGCGGTCCATTGCTCACCTCAGGGTGACGACCAAGTGATTCTCATGCCTCCAAAACGTCAAAAGTAAGTTTGAATGTGATCAATAAAATATAAGTGGAGCCCAACTTGTCCCTGCACGAGGTGCAACACGAGATGCATCCCTCCATAATAGGAATCTCAAGAGGAAAACCAACTTAATTTACTCTTCGATTAAGAGGTCTGTTGCTGTCGAAGTATGCATCAAGATGATACCATTCTTAGGAGTGAGCTACAGCAGCCATTCATTTCTATCACGGTCTTCGTCGTTAGCAATTTCCGAAAACTAGAACATCAACGAGGGTTTGATTCACGTTAATGTATCTAACATCTCGAAGCATTGTCAATTTTCATATTGTCAAATCATCGGAACTTTCAAGGCGAATGACGACGTGACATCCGGGGACTTTTTCCGCCTAACTATGTTGGACCGGTTACAGTATTTTTAGTACTGGAGGTCGAGGGAATTTCCTTATGGGGCGGTGCAGGATGCAGGCAAAGTCAATGCTGGACTGATGCAAGAGGAAAATTATGGCTACTTTCAATGAGTTCATGGAGCTTGGTTTGGACACGGGACACTTCTCGGCGTGGGCCAGAAATTACTTAGAAATTAAAAAGCATAGCTAGAAACCGAAAATTTGGTCGAACTTCTGACCCGTGACTTACCGATTTTCTTTTTCTTTTTCTTTTTTTGGACAAAACCACTTTAATATTGAGTAAGGAAAGAGTTCAATAATCTTGAAGGAAAATCATGCTTTTGTGTTTTTAAAGAATTTTAGGTATTTAGCACAAAGAAAGTTCTTAATACGACAAAATATTCGAGATAAAGGAATGCTGCCGCTAAAGTCAAAAATCACCTGGTACCCGTTTGGGGGTGACTTATATTTTTTAATTTTTTTGACGTTTTGTAAATTTCGCAGCACTTCTATTTTGAAGATTCAATATTAAATGTTTGAACCTTTGTAAAAGTAAACGAGCCCCAGTTAAGAAGGAAAAGAAGAAAAGAAACATGGGAAGGCAGTAAGGGAAATTATCAAAACAATCATAAATTTATTGTAACTATGCCAATTTAATTCTAAATTTTTTGTATTTGTGCCAATTTAGTCTATTTGGTCGGTCAGTGCTGACATGACGGGCCGACCGGCCAAAATAATAATTTTTTCATTTAAATATTTTTTCGAATCTTTATTTTTATTTTTATTTTGTTTTTCTTTTTCTTCCTTGTTCTTGAATTTCAGTTGTGGCCGATGAGGATCAATGGAGCTCGCCTATCACCTGTAGCCCTCGCCCAGCCTCGCCAACCGCAGGCGAAGGTGGCCTCGCCTGCGGTTGGCAAGGCCATGGTGGCCTTCGATGGACCCATTCAAATCAGTTTAATGCATGTAATTATGGGCACATTAGATCCCACTAGATTTGAATTTGATGGCCTACATAGATTGAGCTCGCGGCGGGTTCACCTAAACAACCTCTCCCCCCAATTAATGCCGAGCCGAATTTTCAGCATGACCTAACTTCCTATCTTTTATAGATAAGAGCTTACCATAAGCAAATCTTAAGCTTCACCTTGATTGCTGACTTGGCAAAACAGGTTTCAATAGATTGAATAAGTTCTTAAATTTAGACTCCGTTTGCTTCGTTAAAAATGAATAATTTGAAAAATATTTTCCTAAAAATAATCACTTGTGTCGATTAAAATAATTGGCAAATAACAATTTATGTCTAAACATTTTCGTATACGATGAGAAAATTTTTCGTTCATTTATTTTTGTAAGAGATATAAGCAATTGTGTTAAAGAAAATATTTTCCAAACAATGATTGTTTGTACAACTCAAAACAATTGGTTAGGTGAAAAATTCATTCATTATCAACATCAATTTATAAACATTATCATGGACAATGAAATTTTTTTTCTGTTCATTCATTTTTTGAGAGCTAGAAGTAATCAATTTTACAAAAATATTTTCCAAATCATTTATTTTCTACGAAAGAAATGCGCCATTAAGATAGCTTAGCCCCTTCATTGACCTTGGGCTCATGCATGCGGCAATAGGTTTCGAGCCAATTGAGTTAAAAAATATTTTTTGTTTGTTTGTTTAATAGTTTCAACTATTCATTGGAAAAATTGATATGGCGGTTCAATTGGCTGAACAGCACTATTAAGATAGCTTAGCCTCTTCATTAACCTTGGGCTCGTGCATGCGGCAATAGATCCCAAGTCAATTGAGTTAAAAATATTTTTTGTTTGTTTGTTTAATAGTTTCAACTATTCATTGGGAAAATTGATCCGTCGGTTCAATCGGCTGAACCAGTGCGAACAGGACTGCCGAACCGATCTGGTTTTAAAAAATACTGCTCGACGTCGGTAATTAACTGAAAATGACCAAACACGTTGCTCCTTACAGGCACTAGAGTCTATCCAGCGTGAACCACGTGAAAGTGATGCTGCATCGTTGCACGTGACTCCACGACACGCGTCGTCGGCCACGTGAGAAATGTGGGGCGGTACGTATATCAGTTTGATTGATGTGACAAAAATATTATCTAAAATAGAGTACGATCTACTCCTCCTTTAAAATTCAGGACACGGACATAGAGATTTTCCATTATTTGGAAAGAAAAAAATTTGGTCCAAACTATTTGAAAATTCACAAGACGCTTTGTAATTCTCACAAATTAGTTAGGAAAAATGACACAAATGGTTTATGAATTTTGATTTAATGTGCAATTTGATCCTTGAACTTTTAAATTGATATAAATGGTCCATGAATTTTAGCTCAATATTCAATATAATCCATAAACTTTCAATTTAACACAAATGATTCATAAACTTTTAGTATATGTTCAAACTAGTCCATAAACTATATGAAGATGTTCATTGTGGTCTTTCTATTAATTTAAGTTCATGGACAACATTAAACATTTTTATATAATTCATGAACTAATTTGAACATGTATAAAAAATTTATAAATTATTTGTATTAAATTGAAAATTCATAAATCATTTGTG
>BCNH02000006.1:1593545-1604271 GCA_001662345.2 Metrosideros polymorpha var. glaberrima
ACTTGAATTTTTTATATATATTCAAACTAGTTTCTGAACAATATAAAAGTATTCAATATTGTACTTTCATTATTTTAAGTTTATGAATAATATTGTACATTTTCATATAGTTCAAGGACTAGTTTTAATATATATTAAAAGTTCATTGATCATATTAAATATTGAGTTAAAATTCAATGATCATAATGAACAAATTGAAAGTTTAAAAACTATATTGCACGTGAAGCCTGTGCATGTACAGTATATATAAGAGCGTGCTCTATAATGTTGCTGTCTTAAGCCATCCACTTCCAATATTCATCATCTCTCTCTCTCTCTCTCGTCACCCATGGAGAAAGCTTTGCTCGGCTCCAATGGCCGGGCGGCAACGCTCTTCAACGTCAACCCAAAATCAAAGCCCCACCGTCCATCTGCGGTCCGAATGCCCGTCGCGACGGCCGTCCCCGAATTGGGTACCCGATCCTCGACTCAATGGGAGGCCATCCACACCGAGATTGAGGCCCATCTCAAGAAGTCCATACCCACGAAGCCCCCGCTCGTGGTGTTCGAGCCGATGCGCCACCTGACCTTCGCGGCCCCGCATAGTACGGCCCCGGCCCTCTGCATCGCAGCCTGCGAGCTCGTCGGCGGCGGGCGGG
This sequence comes from Metrosideros polymorpha var. glaberrima, assembly GCA_001662345.2. Classification (NCBI taxonomy): domain Eukaryota; kingdom Viridiplantae; phylum Streptophyta; class Magnoliopsida; order Myrtales; family Myrtaceae; genus Metrosideros; species Metrosideros polymorpha. Next base: position 1,594,184 of record BCNH02000006.1, read on the forward strand.
ACCAGGCGATGCCCGCGGCCGCCGCGCTGCACATCATCTGCGCGGCCGCCTTTGCCCACGAGAACCTCCCCTTGACGGACCGGCCCGAGATCAGGCCCCCCGTGGCCCACGTTTATGGCCCGAACGTGGAGCTCATGACGGGGGACGGCATGGTCCCCTTTGGATTCGAGCTACTCGCGGGGTCCGACGACCCGGCCCGGGACGACTCGGAGCGGATCCTCCGCGCGATCGTGGAGATCACACGGGCGGTGGGGTCGCAAGGGATGGTGTGCGGGCAATACCACGAGGTCGACTACCTCCTGTCGGGCGGCCGGGGCCGTCGGGATGACCCCGAGTGGGCCGACCACGTGTGGGCGAAGAAGGAAGGGGAGCTGCACGCGTGCGCGGCGGCGTGCGGGGCGATACTGGGGGGCGGGACGGAGGAGGAAATTGAGGGGCTGAGGAGGTATGGATTCTACGTAGGGATGGTAAGGGGTATAATGATCCATGGAAGAAGAGAGGATGGAGTAATGAATAGTGCGGTGGAAGATATGAAGAAATTGGCTCTCAAGGCGTTGGAAGGTTTCGATGAAGGGAAGGTGGAGGCAGTCGCGAGCATTCTTGATGCCAACATGTGCTAAATCTTTCCTAAGGATCATGAATAGAATCGAATGTAACGTTAATTAGCTGCAAAAGTGCCAATTATTATTATTATTTTGTAGAAGTCTTGGAATCCGTGGGATGGTGTCGGCAAGCGCAAAATTGTCATAGAATTATTCTTTTTTTCCCCCTCAAAAAGCACCGAGGCTGCCCGTTGGATCGTCATATGACATTTTTCTTTTATTTTTATTATTTTTGTAATAAAAAAGGAGTAGCCTCATGGGTTGATTTAAAAAAAGTAAAAAATCAGAATAAAAATAGCATGCTATGATCATTCACTCTCATACATTACCATAAACTTTTTTTACAACACTAAAAATCCCAAATTATAACAATTGTGACACATTTGCTCTCTGTTACATTTTCATCCAAAGTCACCGTTTAAAAAGCTAACGTAGATCCAATGTAGCACCTCTAGAGATAAGTGGCACTGATGTGGTGCCACACAAGCGCCACATTGGGAAAAAATATTTTTAAAAACTAAAAATAAGAAGTGGCACTGTTCATCGTCTTCTCCGGCGAGGACAAGTACCGTTCAGCATCTTCTCTTGGCCAAACTCCTCCAATGCTCTTGCAGCTGAGAATGTGGATAGGTGTTGTACCGGATTTTGGGGAAAGAAAGGTTGGGCTATGCATAAGATGACTGCTCATGGAGTCCTCTTTAGCAATTTTTTCATTGCTTTTGGAGGGATGTGTTGCATTGCAGTGTAGCCTCAGAGCATACACTCAAAGACACTCAATAGGTGACATAGGAATTTGGTACTATTCATCGTGTTCTCTAGCGAGGATGAACAAAACTTTGCTAAGCCCTCAAATCTCCAGGTAAGCTCTCATACCACCATGGCTGCTCGAGCTCGAAGCTTCGCTTGGGTCTGACCTCGACCTTGGAAGCTCGCAGGTGGTTGCAAGCCGCCGTGGCCAAGCTTTGAAGCAACTTGAAGGTTGAGCTTCAAATCTCGCAGCCGCCATGGCTGCTCAAGTTCGAAGCTTGGCTTGAGGTTTTGACCTCGACCTTCGATGCTCGCGGGTGGTCGGGCAAGCGCCTACGAGCGCTGCCGAATATCCAAGTAGCAGTGGGCAATGAAGCAAAAGTGCCGGAGGAGTTTGGCCAAGCGATGGTAGAGTCAAACAAGCTCTAACCTTCACAAATAAAAACCTGAGAGAATGTGAAGATTGAATCACATGAAAATAATTGCCCCACATTGCCTACCTTGAGGATTTTCCAAAGCTTGCATCTTCTATAAATGCAAGGTTTGTAAGGAGAAGAGATTGTTCTTAGGGTTTTATTTTTTGGGAAAAAATCATTAAAAAATCTTAAATTATGCCCACATTTATCATTAACTTTTTTGTGATATAAAAAAACTCAAATTATGCCACATCGGGATACATTTACCTTAAATTTTTTTTGTGACATAAAAAATAATAAACTTATACCTATTTGACACATTTACTCTCAATCAAAGTTTCATTAGATAATTTTTCAACTAAAATAACGTCGTTTTTATTCAACACCGTTTACTTTCTAGCGTCTATGTGGGCAAACTTTTAATGACTCTCATTAATAGAATTTTGAAAAAAGGTAAATATGTTATACAAATACAAATTTGAGATATTTTGTGTTACAAAAAAAGTTTATGGTAAATGTGTTATAGTAGGCATAATTGTGATTTTTCCACTTATTTTTATCATTTCATCTTTCAATAGTAAAATGTACAAAAGAAAAAAAATGAAAAATATGTCTTCTTCTTAAAGTGTGTACACGACCGAATTCGCGGGACAAGGCTAATGCCCGCCTTACCCGGCCTCTTTATACAGGCCTCTCAGCATGAATCATGTGAACATCTGCTTTTTTTGTGGGCCCGCCTAATAATTTGATTAAAGAAGGTGCCCAATACCGTAAACTACCTCCAATTTTAGTTTTTGTCCAAATTCTACCTTTTGTCCGATAAAAAACCTCCAATTTTAAGTGCAATCCCAATTCGAATCTCAACATATTTTTTTTCCCATAAAAAATCCTCAATTTTAAGCCATGTCTCAATTCTACCCTTAACTCTCTCTTTTTGTCCTATGAAAACCCCTCAAATTTAGGTTTTGTCCCAATTTTATCGTTCACTTCCAATTTACCCTAAAACTTTTACAGTCTCATAAAAAATCATAAACTTTTACTTGAGTCACGAATCTGCCCCCATTAACTCTCCGTTCAAAATTTCTCATTGACAATTGAGAGTTAGAAAACTCACAAGCACAAGCTGTTTGAGCGTCCCAAGCGTGAGCTCTCCGACCACGAGAAATGGATCATTACCAAGCATGAGAAATCAAAGAGCAAATGCAAAATCACTAAGGGTGATTTTTTATGAATGGTTAATGGAGGTAGATTTGAAACTCAATAAAAATTTGGTGATCTTTTATGAGACAAAAAAAATTAGAGTAAAATTGAAATTGAACCTTAAACTGAGATTTTTTATGAGACAAAAAAATTTTAAGATAGAATTGGTACTAGACTTAAAATTGAGGATTTTTTATGAGACAAAAAAAGTTTATGGTAAAATTAAGACTAGATCTAAAGTTGAAGGTTTTTTATGAAATAAAAGGTAAAATTGGGAAAAGAGGTAAAATTGGTGATTCGATGTTATGGAAAGCAATTGTTAATGTATGGTTGACTTTTGAGGAAGGAGCGGTATGGAGCCTAGGAAATGGAGAACAAGTAAGGTTTTGAAAAGACAGATGGATTCCAGGGTTAGAGCCACTCCACAACATAGTTACTTCCCTCCTACCTTCATCTGATACGGACAAAAAAGTTTGTGATTATGTGCGGAATGGGAATTGGAACTTTTCACTTTTCAAAGGAATATAATTAGAAGATGTAATCCTTAGTATACGGGCAATCAAACCCCCGATGGCCTCCGATGGAAATGATAATCTATCATGGGAAGGTACTAGCAGTGGGTCTTTTTTTATTAAGTCAGCATGTGATATTATCAAAGGAACCAACAATCAAGACACCGACAGGATTTGGCTCCTTATATGAAAGTAGAGGGGTCCTTAACATATTAGAACATTCTTCTAGCTAGCGGCACATAAGCGTTTATTAACAAATGAATTGAGGACGTCTCGAAATCTGGGAGGTAACCCTTACTGTTTGTGATGTGAGTCTTCAGTGGAAACAACTTTGCATGTTTTGCGAGATTGTCCAATTATTCGAAACATATGGGTTGTCCTCGTCCCACAACATTGTTTTGAAGAGTTCTTCTTAATGAATTTATCTCAATGGCTGAAATCCAACCTAGCTGATAATGGGAGATCTAACTCCCACTATGATTGGAGTACTATATTTGGTGCGAGTATATGGCTTTTTTGGCAATGGCGAAACAAGTCACTCTTCCAAAAAAGCTTTACTTTTCCTTCCAACCCTATACAAGTAATCCAATCATATACGAAGGAAATCATAGCTTCGCCCATCATTAACTTGTATAAAGGTGGATTACGTACTTCTCCCTTTATGGTCGCTTGAGATCCTCCACTGCCAGGATGGATGGAGCGTCCAAAGGTAATCTTGGACTTGCAGGAGCCGAAGGATTATTTCGAAATGAAAGGGGCGATTGGCTTGGCGATTTTACCTCATTTCTTGGATTTTGCTCATCTTCACAAGCGGAACTATGGGCACTATAGTTGGGACTTACCATCGCAAAGCAACATGGTTTCCATAAACTCATTATTGAGATGGACTCCAAAATTATCACCGAACTTATTAATAAAGAGAGTATGATGGCAACACAGGATCAGGACTACTTAAAAATATTAGAAGACATACACTCTCATTTTGAGTTCAAAATACATCATATTTTTCGGAAGGCAATCGGCCTACTGATATGCTTGTCAATATTGGAGGAATGGAGCGTTTGGATACTACCTTTTACTTGTAACCTCTTAGAGAACTATCTCATATTTTGTTTAGTGATAAAGTTGGGATTGTAGACTTTAGACTTTAATTTAAGGGTAAATGCTACCAAAAAACTCAAACTTTACCCTCTGCGATACATTTATCCCAATTTTTTTTGTGATACCAAAAATTCTAAACTTTGCTCTCTATGACACATTTATCCCAAATTTCTATCCGTGTGACACATTTACTCCAAAAAATTATCTAACCCAAGGGCATTTTTGTCTTTTATCTTTTTATTAAATCGAATATTAAAAAATATTTTTTAAAAAAATGAGGAGGAATCAAGGGTAAGGGTGACAACCCTCACCGACGCCACCCTTGTCGTCAGAGAGGGCCCAGCGCTGGGTGAGGCTTGTCGGCCCTCGCCAGCCTTGTCGAGGGCCACCAGCGCTGGGTGAGGTTGACGAGTCTCGCCCGCTGCTAAGTGAGGCTTGCCAAGGCCCCAGCGATAGGAGCAGTGGCAGTGAGGGCTGCCGCCATTGCCCCCGATTCCCCCCTCCCCTTTTTTTTTTTCTTTTTTTAAAAATATTTTTGAATATTCTATTTAATTAAAAAAAAGTGAAAATAAAAAATAAAAATTTTGGGGGTAAATGTGTTTTTTTATTTTAAGTGGGGTAAATGTGTTACATAAGTATAAATTTGGGGTTTTTGGTATCACAGAAAAAAAAAATTGGAGTAAATGTGTCACATAGGCAAATTTTGAGGTTTTTTGTGTCACAAAAAAGGTTTGGGGTAAATGTATCACAAAGGATAAAGTTTGGAGTTTTTGGTGGCTTTTTTCCTTAATTTAACTAGTTTTGTATCTTATATTTGCCAAAAAAAAAAGTTGGAGTTTTTTGTGTGGATATTTGGCCTTAAAGCAGGTTTCAGACATGAAGCCCATACATTTTGCGGAAGGACTGAAATAAGGCCAAGGATTCGCCACTACAATTTTTGGGCCTACCCTTCATGATGGACCATATTATAACGTGGATCCAGAAAAGAAAAAAAAAGTACTCAGTCCAGATAAAACAAAACTAAGATGTAATCAGGTGAAATGCTACGCATTTTAAAAAAAAAAAGGAGAAATACAACTCTGTGTTTCCCTAGCAAAATAAGAAATACTCTGCCCAGGATTTTTCCCATGAGGAAATACCTTTCATCGAAAGCCATTCTTCAATTTTTAATTCAAGAAGACAGACGTTATGGTGATTCTGAACGGAAAATATCTTGACAATAAGGAAATCAACAACTTTAAAACGAACAAAACTGACCAAACACAAACCATACCAAAATTTAATCAACAACAAAGCTTGGGAAATACAAACTCTATGACGGAACTGAATGTAAATAAACCATATCGAAATTTAATTGACGACAAAGCTGGAGAACACAAAGATGCTACATCGGAATTTAATCGATGACACAACACCCAAGATAATGATACACACCGAAATTTAATCGAAGACGTGAATATGAGAACTTATAGCTAAGAAACACGTTGGAATTTAATCAATGATGTGAGTTTGAAAGATAAAAGTACAGCGAATAAAAGTAAAGATAATTGAAAAATAGTAAATTTGTTTGATTTATGCGGGGGCTTCTAGAAAATAATCGGTAATATTTATAGTGGTTGTGCCATAATTGCTCCTGAGCAATTTTCCAACGGTTGCATCATGTTCCTCCATATCCAAAAGTTCTGTGTCCATACTTTCACGATGCCATGATCTTGTCTTCAAATGATTATTCCTTTGAAAACCTATGCCTATTGCTCTCCGACCTCAACATCTTGTTTTTCAACAAATTCCCACCTGTAACTACAACTTGATACTCACTGCGCGTCTAATTTTCTTTTAATGCCTTGACAGCTTGCCAATCTCATTAATCGATATCTTTGTCGACCATCATTAACCATATGTCGCCATATATTAGTAACCGATCGTCAGTGATTATCGATGTGCATCAATATCAATATTGATCCTTGTGGTCGTCAATAATGAGTCACATGCTTGATAATATTCACGCTTTAATCACGTGCTTATTCATATCGACGATTTGGTCCTCTTTTTTTTTGTGCAAACAGTATCAGAATATAATCTATCATTGCCCACTTTGGTCATTATCAGAGGAAACTTTTGCCCTTTAATCTTGATAAGCCCGAGTAAACTCATCGTCCCAGCTGACGAAAAATTGACATGTCGACTTCAACATCGATCGTTGGGGCCTTCTGATTTGTCTCTCTTCTTGTCATCTCGTTCCATATCAAGGTAAAGAAACCAAGTCGGAAAACGTTACGATTTAGTCGGCGGCTCAGTCTATTCCAGTCAACCTTCGACTGCTCATGTCTAATTAATTAAGCTTTATCGCCGCCCAAATTGGATCGGCCTCTAGATTTTATTTTTTTTTTGTCAAAGGCCTCTAGATGACATGGTTTAGATTGAAGGATTTCTAATCGCAATTGCTATACAGCCTGTGGATTACACAGGCCGCGCTAGATACATAACATGTGCCGAGTTGGATCGGAAAATTACCATACATGTCGTGAGCCCAACTCAAGAATTTTCTTTGGAGTATTGGCGATATGTGTTAAGAAGGTATTTTAAGGGATTATCAGAAAAGTCCTAAACCTATTGCACATATGCCAATTCAATTCTAAACTTTTTAATTTAATCGATTTAGTCCAAAATCTTTGATTTTCCAATTCAGTCTGTTCCATTAATTTTGATCGAAAATCGTTGATGTGTAGACCAGCCGTCTTACGTGGCATGGCCGATACTGACATAAACAATTTTTACAATTTTAATAACTTTTTTCTTTTTTCCCTTTTTTTCTTTTTCTCTCCACTGGTCGACGGCCTCAGTGGTGGCCAATAGAGGTCACCAACCCTATGCGAGGGCTGCGACGCCCTTGCCAGATTTGGGCATGGCCACAACACCCTTGCCAGATCTGGGTGTGGCCGCGACACCTATGCTTGGCCTAGACTAAGCCCTCGTCCAAAGTTGGTAAGGGTTGTCGGCCTCATTAAAAAAAAAAATCAGAAAATTTATTTAGAAATTATAAAGATTTTTCATATCAGTGCCAATCGTGTCATGTAGGACGGCCAACGTCCATGTCAGTGATTTCCGATCAAAATTAGCCGAATGGATTACATGGCAAAGTGTCCTAACTTATAGGATTAAATTGGCCGAACTGAAAGATTTAGAATTGAATTGGCACAAATACAATAAGTTTAAAAGTTTTTTTTGTAATTATCTTGGTATTTTGTGCAGCAAGCGGAAAGCGCAAGCCAATCGGATGCAAGAGATGTCAATATTCTTAGGCATGATCGGTTGGGATGCATACCGTATCAGTCACATTACCACTGCAATGCATAGCATACTTTCTCCCATCTACAAAAAGGAAAAAAAAAAACCGATGGCCATTTTTTAATATCGATTATGGCCATGTATTTACCATATTATTCTTCAGTATAATTACTCGACTAAACTAAATTATTATAGACGATAATAATATTGGTGCCTAGTGATGTTAAAAATGAATAATATCAGAAATATTTAGAAAACCATCTTCACGTTTGGACTCACCATCGAAACCTGTGGGTAGGGTAAAAGCGATCTCGCTTTGTCATGTTACGTTCGTCAACAATTAGTGCTTCCCTCGATGTTGATTGATGTGAGGAGCATCATCATGTTACGTTCGTAACTTTTGCACTATTTAAATTGCACGTTTTAGAGTTTTAATCTCGATAATTTTGCGGGTCAAAGAAAAGGAACAGTGTAATTTCGATAGTGTAACAAAGTAAAAGTTGCCACTTCGATGCGACTTTTGCTCTTTGAAAGAAAAAGACGCTTTTCGATTCCTTTTCTCCTTCTCCTTTGAAATATTTCCTTTTCACGTATCAGCCGTCATCAAATTTTCCGTCCAACCCCACTTTAAACCATGGCCGTCCAAACCATGATTAAATAAAAGGAATAAAAGCATACAAATTCATTGTTTAAGGCAGAATGAGTGTAAGAAAAAATAACCCGCTGACTCGCTTATGACCCGGCGCGATGTAATCGGCATGACCAATGTCGATGTATTGCTCGAAATAACCATCTTTCTCGCCTCGTTTATACTTTTGAAAATGAATTCCACCACTTTCGTGGATGCTATGTTTTTATTACTTGCGGTGTAAAGCATGCGACGACATGTTATCATTCGACCTAGTTCTTGTTCTGGTGCTAAACTCAAGCATATGTGGAGGAGAAAAGCGTGGATGGGTTTGAAATATGTGGCTTCATCTTGAACTTGACTTGCTTGGCATTAGTAAGGACAAGACAAGCTTGTGGGATACTTGGCTACCCGTGTATAGAAAAACAAAATCGAGCATTTAAGCTTGCTGAGTTCATGAGCTATAGTTGATTTTAAAAGTCCTAGAATAAACCACGTCACGAGTTACAAATGAGGGTCGGGTTCGTGCATGCCTAATATATTCTAATACACCACAAGTTGTGGATCATGCATGTCTCACATGGAGCTCATCAACATTAAGGGCTGTGACGCACCGAGTTTAGAAGACATAGTAAAAGCCAAACTCGAATCCTAATCAACCGGATGAAGAATTATCGTTTTTTTTTCTTTTTTGCCTAACTAATAAGAAACTTACGACCCATTTTCTTAATGAAAGGAATAAAAATATATGCAGATCGTAACAAAGTCCCCAAGCAGATTCTAGGAAGCCTCACGTGGTTCAGCGGTCCAGCCGACGACATGGCGCCAGCCTGTACCGTGACAAGTATATGGGACAAAATGCTGTCTCGAAGGCGACCCCCTTTCTATAGAAGATTCTATCGACAAGGAATACAGAAGAAAGTCCAAAATGGCTTTTTATTGCGATAACCTTTGATACGATGCTGCATCTTTGAAAAGTCTGCCTGGAATTGAACCCCTTAATGCTGCCAAAGAGCTGGGATTTCAATAGGAGCGAGACCCAGAACCTTCATCGATCCTTCCATGCGGAAAAGCAAAGCCAGTTAGGTAGCCTTTTTATTTTTCATTTATTTTTTAAATTGTGGGGATCGTGGAGGGGAAGTGATTACTGACGAGTTGACAACGTAAAAGCTACCTATCTCGCCTCAAAAGCAAAAGGAAAGGACAAGATAAGATGTGCAAATTGAGGGGAAGATAGACCAATTAGATGCTCGATGGTGGCTGGTGTGAGGTCCAGAAAACCTTCTTGAGATGGAGAAAGCTCGAGGAAACCTGCTTGCTAATGTGGGTTTTGCGTGAGATTAAATTGATTCATTGGCTGATTAATAAAGCAGTATGTGCGAGCGTTTGGAGTCAGCAGCACTTGTGCGCTCCTCTGACTTAATCAACGGAAAAATTGTCAAAAAAGTCCTAAACCTATTGCACTTTTGCCAATTCAATTATAATCCTTTTAATTTTGTCAATTCATTCTTAAACTTTTTGTATTTGTGCTAATTCAATTCTAAACCTTTTAAATTTATCAATTGAGTCCTAAACCTTTTGCATTTATATCAAT
>BCNH02000006.1:1604418-1628683 GCA_001662345.2 Metrosideros polymorpha var. glaberrima
TCACAAAGCCCTCGTTGATCACCGGCGAGGGTCGCAGGCAAGGCTGGCCTCGCCGTGGCTTCATTGGGCGAGGTAGCCCTTACCCGATGCTGGCGAGGGCCTAGGCGAGGGCTGCCGTCACTCACCCAAGCGAGGGACTGGCCTTGCCCAATGAGGCCACGACAAGGCTGGCCTCGCTCAGATCTAGGTGAGGGCTACGACCCTCGTCGGCGACCAACGAGAGCTTCGTGGCCCTTGCCTAATGGTCAGTGAGCTCTAGTGACCCTCGTTGGCCAAAACCAAAACCTACTACAAGCCAAGCAAAGCAAGAAAAAAATTAATTAATTAAATCAATAAAATATTTAAAAATATTATTTTGGCCGGTCGACGCGTTACGTTAGCGTCAGCTGCCGATTTAGGACTGAATTGGCATAAATGCAAAAGGTTTGGAACTTAATTGACAAACTTAAAAAGTTTAGGACTGAATTAGCACAAATGCAAAAGGTAGGACTGAATTGGCAAAATTAAAAGGTTTAGGACTGAATTGGCAAAAGTGCAATAGGTTTAAGACTTTTTTGACAATTTTTACCTTAATTGACCATATGAAAGGTCCATAAATGCAATGAAAACCAAAATTAAGGTAAACACGTGCATTACCAAGACTCGTTCCATGTGCGATGTGATTATAAACCGAGTCAATTACTATCAATAATTTCCATGAACATATAGCATAACTGATGTCGTATAGCTGACCAAATTGAAGGAGCATGTAAATAGACGAAAAGTCAACGTGGTTTGGAAAAAGGGTGTTGCTATTGGGAAGAACAAAGAAAGAGAATTGAGTCTTCATTTTCTTTGCACAGGATGCACATGCCCAATAGAGATCGGCGCTCCTCCGGAATAGCGCAATTAGCTCCTTTCGACCAAGATTGACGCATGTGCATTTGCAATTAAATTATTTAATCTAATTAAGTCAGCGAAAGCCACAAGGGTCGTTGTTCTGCCTTGAAAAACGTAAAGACCGAGAGGAATATCATCAGAGCAACACTCTCCCACTAGCGAAACGAGGCACGGCATTGTCCTAGGCAGCCGCAACGTGATGCATGTTGTCTTTTTTTTATCAAATCGTACCCTAAAGTTGTTTGTGTCTATGTTATGCGACGTGGGATTGGTACCGAACATAAATGAACTATGCGTGCACGAACCGCTCACGGATCGGCTACACAATGAACAATCAGTGCCGTATGTAATTTGAGCACCGGCTTTGTGGGACCCCAATCAGTGCTTTCCAAGAACAAGACACGACATTGCAGACATGCAATCAATGAATTAAAGTATTTCTCACATGACCGAGTAAAACATATCCCGCTCAAAAAAATTCATGGTCCGTTTAGATTAACTTTTTTTTTTTTTTTACTTAAACAAAATTTTGCGAAGTACATGTTTTTTTTTATTTCTTTTCTAAGTTCGGAATTTGATGTGCATTTATCAATTGATTGTGCTAATGTTTATGGTCAACTTTTGCCGGACAATGCAAAAGACGGTAAAGCGACATTAGTTCCTTTTGGGATCTCAAATGGCAGTGAAAGTCGAACAGAAGTACTAATTGGCATGGAGACAACTGAGCTGAAAGGGTTCTACGAAAACCCAGCAGACCATAAGAAGAAGTAGTATTCACAATTTTTCTTTCCCATCAAAGCCAAGTTTGATATCTCTCTCACGACAAAGATGAGGCTACAAACCAAATCACAACCCTGTACAGCGACTATGACATCGTACCTATATACCGTCGAAAGGAATGCCCATGATTAATGTCTTGAACCCGGTTCATCATGGCGACTCGAGGAAGCCGGTTCGTATCAAAACGGCGTTCCTCACTTTGCTGAGGTCCCTCCCTTTGAGGGTCCTCCCTGCCCCTTCGAACACCGAGAAAGACGAAATGTGACTCCTGGCTAGTCTCATTGCAATGAGCTCGTGCGGAGGCATTTTGCAATCGCTCTCGTTGTCCTCTTCCTCCTCGCTCTCGCCTCTCTCGCCCTCAGTCGCACCGCCGTCGCTGGAGTCGCCTCCATCTTCGTTGCCCCAATCCCTCGTGCTCTTCGAACGAGAAGCTTTCTTCGACTTTTGACTCCGCAACTTTGACCAGTATGGAATGTTGACTGGTGCTGACTGCTGCACAACTCTGGCTGCTGCCTCGGGGGTTGACCTGCTGCTGCCGCCGCCGCTTGGCCTCGAGATCGTTTTGGGGGCAGAGGGTGGGGGTTTCCTTGAGAACGAGCTTCTGGGTCGTTCACCTGAAGCCCAAAGATGGGAATTATTAGAGTCTTGCTTGCCGTTGAGTACCTCCCAGACCTCTGCTTCTTCAAAGTCACCATCCCTCAGTGACCTCCACAGCCCACTGCCTTGGTAGTAGTAGCCATACCTGTCCTCCATCTATAGATTGAAGCAGAAGCAGAGCCTTTGAGCGACACTGACATACGGTATTGAGGGGTCGACACTTTTTCAATCCATTCAAAGAAGGAGATGCAAATTTTCGCATTGCTCACTTAAAAATTGGAATCGATTTTGACTAGAGATGAAGAGCAAGAATCCACCTTCTTTCTCTACAGACTGAGGAACTCCAAGAAAATCCCCACCACTCTCTCGAGCTCTCTTCTCTTAGCTAGGAGGTATCTGCAAGACTGCAAACCCGGAACAAAAGATGGAATAAGAAACACGACGGTCAAAGCTCAAAAGCATCTCTCTGTTGTCATTTCTTTTCTCGAGAATCTAAATGAGAGAGAAAAAGATCTGAGCTTTTCTTTAATTGAAAATCACCTGAGCAATCCTTGACTTGGAGTCTCAGAGGATGGTAGGCTCTCTGTGGAAGAACCAGAGAAATTTCCATGGAGAGAACGGGAAAGATTCAAGAAAAGGCTCCTTGTGTCATGTCTTTATATATCTAAATATCGGAGGATCTTCGATATGTGTGTGTATATATATATATATTTAAATATAGGTATTGCCCCCATGACACCGGGACTTTTGAGCCTGAGAAGCTGGGAGGAAATGCGGGCGCCGTCTTAGGATAAAGATGGGCTTTATCTTCTTTTTTTAATCAATGGGTTTCGCAAAACAAAAACAAAAAATTGAACATGAAAAAAAAAATGAAGAAGCTTCTCAGCAGGACGTTCTACTTTCTAGAACTGTGCTTGTTTGGGAGTGGACGAAATCTTCTCGTAAGATCACGACAGATTTTCAAACAAGTATCGCGTAGGATCATCCTATTATCCTTCCTTTTCTCCTGGGATTCATTAAAGAACTTCCAATCTCATAGATTTTCTTTTGGGAGTTTAATATTTTTTATCTAATCGCAAGCAAATTATTGTAAAATTCAACCCAAAAGTTTAAATATGTGGATGGAGAGAGACAGTAAACGACACATGGAATTTGATAAATGAGGAGCAGCACAAGCGAAATTTAGGGATAATGTGATTTCAACATGTGGATAGAGGACATATAAATCCCGTATAAAATATAATTTACCATAAATTATCAACATTTTGAAAAACTGATAGCATGAGATTTCTTCTTTGTTTAGTAGAATCTAATAAAGGGCTTATCATTTAGGTCTATGTTTTTCTCCAAACCACGGAATTTGTCAAAGTAGATAAAGAAAAGATAAAATCACATGTTCATCCCAATTCGTGATGGAAGATGAGAAGGTGCGTGCATCATCATATCATTTTCCTTTCATGTCGGGTTTAATTAATGCGACTTTTTCCATGTGAATGAATGGGGCTACCAAGTTCCACAGTTCCAGCCACCAGGCATAACCCAAGAAAGTAATTACATGGTCCAGCATCTTATTCTAATGCAACGTATCCCACAAACATTCAAACCACAGCTTCTTTGATTTTCGGAGACCGGAACTCTATCCTAACCGGCGTAGACGGAGCGTTTAATTCGCGAACATTCATGGGGATTTCGGTAAGGACGGTCCGGAAATCCCGTATTATCATCGACGGAACGAAACAAAAAAGAAAAATGGAAAAGGAGTCGAGCATTAGGTGGCCAGTTCGCAATCTTTTAATAATGGAGAGCGCCAGTCATTATGAGCGTGATTACCTCATAAGGTAGGTGTCACAGTGATTAGGTTTCTTTAAATATTGTATAAAGCACTAGCAGCAGTTGTCTTAGTATACGATGTCGGAAAATTATCTTTACTTAGGCACTGGAAAGTGCGAGGAAGCTAAATACGCACCCGTCAGCCCACAGAATTTCATTTCTTAATTTCGTTAAAGCTCAGGTAGCCTAATTTGCTGAAAGCAATCGGGCGGATCTATATAACAGGCCGTCTGGTTATGTTTACAAAAATAACTTCTTCTTCTTTTATTGGTTTTTGAAAGCAAATATATAATTTTTATATCAAGACACCGTTGGTATAATTATACTTAAAATTTATTATTTCAGAAACAAACACCAACGTGACCCGAGATTTTTCTAAAGTAAAAATTTTCCTTTTTGTAATCAGAAGTGAGAGCTTGTCTACCTCTAATTTAGATTATTGAAGGAAAAATTTAGCACAAAAAACACATGCATATTTTTACTAGTTTGTTAATAACACGCATTTCTTCTTTTTCACGTATTATCGCCGTGAGAAAAGTAATTAGTGCCTTTGGAATTTTTGTTCATTGCTCAATAAGTATCATATGCTTATATCTGATGAAGAGTCACGGTATTGTTCTGGATTAATAATAATAAAGTACTTTTATCTTAAAATGTTATCAACAAAATAACCATGCTGCTTTTGTTAATTTTAACCAGTTGACATTTACTGTTGACTATGTAACTTATGAGCAAACCGTTTAATGCTGTATAAAATCGACAAAATTTGTAACCATCAATTACACATGACAAACGTTGTTTGATGAAAATGATGTTTGCTTCAATTGTAGAGCGCTCTAGTTAACTCCGCGTAACTTTCGTGGTCAAGATAAAAGTTATTCCTCTTGAGCGGATAAAAAGAGAATTTATCAACATTTCTCTCAATCAAACAGTTAAAAAGAAGAAAATCTTGTAGTTAATTCATCAAGTACAATCGTATATGATTAATAAGTGTCTTCGATAGCGCTTGTTAACAAAACCCACGGAAAAAACAAATTGATTTAAAATATCATTTGAAAAACAGCGTGACCACAAATGATGACAAAAGGAACAACAAATTACTATCGAGAGGATGCTGTGTGAGATTTTGTGGAAACACTGTCAACTATTTTAAAAGTTTAAGTTTTTAGATGAAAGCGTGACTTAATATTTAATTACTCTAATAGTCTCCCTCACGCTTAGTTTAGTCTTTTTTACTAGTACCAATAATGGACATATTTAATTGGAGAGTCAATTGAAGCTTGGAGGATTTAAACTCAACACCTCTTACTCAGACATCACGTGAGATTTTGTGAAACAACTATCAATTGTTTTAAAAGCTTAAACTTTTAGATAAAAGCATGGCTTAATATTCAATTACTCTAACATGCAATCATATGGCAATGGTGGCGAAGGGGTGAAGCATGTGCAAATATTTGGAAGAGCCGACATTCAATGCACTTAGCTTACTTGGAATTTCTAAAAACGTGCAGATGTTTCAACATAGTTTTACCACGAGGCCAACAAGGTTTCGTGGCGGATCCAACAAAACTCTTTTTATTGCTCCAAAAGAAAAGGCTAAATCTGTGGGTCAGAAGACAATCTGCCTTCCAGAGCATCCAAAGTATTCTTGCATTTGATTGACGAGACAAGGGTCGATTCATTTCTCTTGGACGGATTCTTCAACTTGCGATGCATTTCTGTGGCGGCCGCGAATTAGGCACGTGCATACCTCGGCCCCTCTTCGGCCGACGCTCAAAGATAATAATGTCTAATCTCGCATTGCTCACTTGTCTACTTACAATCTGCATATCTCATCGTAATTCAACAACTTTACCATGGGTCTGCATTTTATCGGGGAAAGAGTTGGGAGACGACGAGTGTGTTTGTTTTGGGGGAAACCATGTGATTAAAGAAAATTATTTTTTAGAAATCGCTTTTCAAGAAAATGTTTTCCCATTTTCAGGTTAGGGAATTCATTTTTATAAATTTAAGCAAGCATGTTTTCTTTGACTATAAAACAATTTTCCATTGATTAATCATTTTTAGCAAATCAAATGTGTGAAAGTCTAGAAAACTAATTCGCGAAAAAAAAATTCAATCAAATGAACACACCTTATAGGAGATTGATGAAAGTGTGAGATTAGATCTGACGAAAGCCCCCGATTAGTCATGTTCGCGTTTCAAAAAATTATATGAAAGGTCGTGAAGCTTCTAATTGCGTGCCAATTTCGGCCAAAACACATCTATTTTCTGATTCTATCTCATTATCTGCCCAAACCTCTAAGCTAAAAAGTAAAATTTGCATCTCATAATGCCCGGGAATCCGAATAACTTAAATAACCTAATTGAGACAGAAGTTTTTTTCCCCTTTGGCTGGAGAAGTATTTTATTCCTTGACAAGGAAAAAAGAAGTATTTTTTTCATTTCTCTAAGTTGGAATATCAGAGCTAATAAAAGAGGTTCTAGAACAAAGTAAATCTCAGAGGGCTTGCGGGAATGGGCTAATCAATTTTGTGAAAGGACTTTTATTTTTTCGGCCTTAACTATCCAATCCGCAATTTTATTGGCTTCTCTACAACAATGGGCTAAGTGAATATCTACAAATTGAACCAACAAATCGCGGCATTCAGTGACAAGCACACGCTCTTCCCACGGAGTTTGATATGTGGACTTCAAAGCACTTATCGAAACTGAACTATTTAACTTTTTTTTCTGGTCAAAAGAAAAATTCATAAACTGAACCATCTAACTCGAAAACTAAGCATTCGTATTTTTTTTGGTAGGCGAAGTGTTTTAGAAGTTTCAACAAGAGCGAGGGTTTCTGCTTGTACGGCGAAGGAAGTTGGTCATTTATATTTGAGTTCATCACGGTAAGTCATGCCCCACAAGAAAATTTTCTAAACGAGAAAGCTTGGCGAAAAGAACGAGCCATCATGGGCTAAATTCTTGATCAGGTCAACCAAATTCATGTGAAGGGGAAGATCGTGAAGTGGGCTGAATAATTCGAGCCCATATATTTCCTTAGATTAGCCCAGCTCAGTCCATTGCACTCAGTCGTATGTTATTGACGGAGAGCCCAGATAGTTTTCAAGATTCTTTGATTAACTCAAGACTAGGGACGAGCAAAGTGGCCTAGACCGGATCGGACCGGCCATTTTGGTCCAGTCCTTCAAGGAACCGGTCTGGTCCTTGATTCCTATAGGTGGAACCGATGGCCGGGCGATTTGGTTCGAGCCAGACCACCCGGCCCGGACCAGTCTCTATATAATATATATATATATTTTTAAAAATTTCTTAAACTAGGTTTGCTCAACACTACCTCTTGGCTCTATCTCCCACTCGACTGAAACGATTATGTTTTCGTACAATTACAAATGTATTTGTTGATTTGGTATGTTACATGATTTGTCTGATACAGAAATGTCTTAAAAATGAAAAGTTTTTTCATTCATGCGCTCCATCATGGACGAAAAAAATTGTGTTTTACTATTAAGCAGTCGCAATTGGCTTTGTAGGTTCATTGTTTATCGGTTCCCCAATCCTGATCCAGTCCATGGTCCCGAAAATATGGGGACTGAGACTACCGGTCTGATCTCCAATTCCATACAAGGACCAGACTAACCCGAACCGTGCACACCCCTACTCGAGACCAGTGCCAGCATATGAGAAAATGCATGGGAAAAGTCGGCGATTTTTCTGCGACCTGCGCTTGGCTTTCACATAACACGTCTGTAGAAACTACTCTATGGTGCCTTGAAAGCAAAACCATCATCATTACTCGAGTAACTTGTTCCTTGGAAATTTTGTAGAACGATCACAACCGCAGCTAAATGATGACATTCTATCTTGTAAAATGAACCTTCAACTGGTGGTCTTTCTTCATCTCCTCTTCCACAATCATATACTCGACAAAGTCGCGACACTACCCGACAGCGGCTCGACGTTATCAGCACTCCTCTAAAGAAAGAAGGGCCAAGCAGAAGTTCAGTCATCTACAACAAGGAACACCGGAGCAGCGTTGTCTTTATTCTTAATTGTACATGTACATTCTGGTCTCTAAACTCTCTACCACAATCCAAAACCAACTCTAGCGTTGCGACTCGAACCTAATGAGTATAGTCGTACATAGAACATAAGAACCGTATATGTAGAGAAACAGTTTTCAAGCGGTTAACGAACGGCAATGTGGCATGGAGTTATGAAGATACTCGCCTAGATCTTACCCATGATGGATCGAATTAATTATAAACATTGATCTTTTGGAGTCCCGCATTGATCTTGCAACGTTCGACTCGGATCTAGGCGAGTGTTTCGCGACATTTGCGGCTTGGTGGGAGATTAACACTTAGTCTTCGCAATTGATTGTTAACGATGTCGATCCGGGCATTACATGGACTGCAGAGTTTTATTATGATTTGACACAAGTTATCAGAGTATCGAACCTAACCAAATCCACCAAAGCAAATCCACCAAAGGAAAAGGGAAAAAAAATGGCCCCATATCAGATTATTCACTGAGCTAATCAATGAGCGACAAGAGCATCATTGCCCGACGCATTCATGAAGGAATCGCTGCCGCCGCCGCCGCCGCTAACGCTAGAGTCCAGGCTCTGTAAAAACACAGATCTATGTGCGACGAGCCTCTTCCTCGCGAGGCAACGAGGGCCGCAGCCGGCGCTGCTGCTGAGGAGCTGAGGCATCGGATCGACGCCGGAGATGTCGAGCGGGGCGGTTTGGTTTCGTGCCCGAGAAGGGTCGAAGCGGGGCATGTGGAACCGAGAGAGAGGGTCCGGTTTGTGAGATCGGGAGCTGATCCTGGAGTCCCGGAGCCGAGCCAGCGCCCCTGGCTTCAAGTACCGGTGAAGCGACGGCGGCGTTCTTGAGGCGGAGGCTTTCATGCTTGAGAGAGCGAGAGAGGAGAGAGAGAGAGAGAGAGAGAGAGAGAGAGGGGGGGNNGGATGGAATGATTGATTAATAGAGAGAGAGAGAGAGAGAGAGAGAGAGACTGAGAAAGAGAGGGAAGGTTTTGGGAGGCGGGAAAGCGGGGGAGGGAAAGAGAGGGAAAAGAAAAGAAAACGAAGGGGAGAGCGGGACGTTGCGAGATTAGGGTTTGCGAGACGAAGGAGCGGGAATTGCATGGATATCTGACCACGTCACATGTCTTGCCTGCGCTGACGTAGGTCTGAGATTCCGGCACGTGGATGGACAGCCCATCACGTGACAATGAACGCGAATCTTACACGTTTTAAGCAGAGTAAAAAAAAAGCTATAATCTCGGAGGGAAGCCTGTTTATTTGTGCTTTGGTTATGGAATACGGTGTGCTCTTGCGTTGTTACCGATAAGGTCTTGTATTACTAACAAGTGTTCCTAATAAATTTGTCAACCATGCTTAATGAGGGATGTTGTGTTTTCAATGCGTTAATTATATGTATAGCGAAGACGGTCAGTGCGTTGAAAATTGTAATATTACTTTGTTAGTTATTAACAAGTGTCGTACGCACTTTTTAACAAAATCTTTATTCATAGAAATTTGTTTTTTTTTTTTTCGTTGTGTAAGGGGCTTAAGCCTAAAATTGAATATTAGATCTATCAAGTGATTGGGTCGGGTCATGTCATAAATGGTCCAATCCAAGTTTGACCCATATAAACTGTTCATGACTTGTTTATTGTAATGCAAATTTATTGACCCGTGTCCAATCCAATTCATATTACTAAAACACTTCCATATTTAATCTAATATAAGAAAACTTGTTTTTTATATAAAAAAATTATATTACTAAAACATTGTGGACAATTTTTTATAATTTTAAAAAAAATATGAAATTTTTACTTTTTACTTTTGTATTTCATTTTATTTTCTTCTAAGACAGACGAGGGCTCCGCGGCCCTCGCTGGATTTCATAAAAAGAAAGAAATAAAATAAAATAAATAAATCATGCAACATTTTTATGACTCACTTAAGATATAGGTAACATTTTATGACCCATTTAAGACCCATTAAGTTGTTAAGTAACCCACTAAAATATGTGTTCTAAACCCTATTTTGTCACCTCTACCGAAAAGGAATGGAAAAATGGTTTTACATGATTTTTCCATATTTATGAAAGGATTTTATATGAATTTCCTTGGATCTAGTTTTCAAATTATAAGTAACCGGATATATAAGAGAGTATTTGACGTATATATACTTATATATACACTATTAAGGAAGAGTTTTGAGGTTTGGTCTTTTTATTATTACTATTTCCATGAAATTAACGCAACACTGAAGGGTCAATGGGTAAAACACGAATCAACTGCTACAATGGTGGAGGAAATGGAGATGGAAGGGGATCACTTTCCAACCACCTACCGCGGCAGTTACCACTACTAACTTTTAGCTTTTTCCTTGGGAGACCTCCTCTTCTATTCTCCCCAAAAAATATTTTCCGACTGCTTGCTTACCCAAACCTACAAGAAGTAGACTCTTCTTTTAAAATAATTTGAATGCAAAAAAATAATGAAAATGCCGTTGAGTTATTAATAAATTCTCTCATTTTAGTTATCAATTTTATTTTATTTTTTCTCATAGAAAAACTTTTTCAAAGGCTACAATCATAGAACAATCCCAAACAGAAAACTATCACGGACCTAAAAAAAGAAAGAAAAAAGCTACTCAAATTCAGGAACTACAAACAGTAGTTATGTGTTGAAAAAAAAATTCAAAAAATATCCATAAATCTGTCACGATTCATAATCCCTGCAAAATGAATTTTATTCTACTATACACACTACTACCTATATATTTTCACTCAAATTGAGTGCATAAGAGTACGAAAGAAGTTGTTTTGTAATAGACAATATTTTAACTATCTGATGATAAATGGCCTACGTAGGAGCACTGGTGGATAGTCTATGAGACTATGACAAAGAAAAATGCTTTTAATAAAAACCAGAGAAAATTTCAAATAACGGCATAAAGTCTCAACATTATTTTCTCAAATAATGGCCTAAAGTGGATCTCATTGCAAATAAGGGCATGAAGTGACCAAATTGTCCTAAATAAGGGTCTGACTGGCGATGACTATTTCGACTATAGGAGAAAGGTATTACAATTAAAAAATTACTTTTTATTTTTTTTACTTTTCTTTTTCTATTTTCTGTTTTCTTCTTCCTTTTTATTTTTTCTTTTGTCCTCCCCCTCCCCTCCCCTAGCCAACCAAGGCTTCCGTTGGCGTTGGGCGAGGGCCCCCAGAGGCTGGTGTCGAGTGAGGGTTGCCCTCACTTGCCTTAGCGAGGGTTGCCCAATGCCGACAAGGGCAAGGGTCGCCCGCTCACCCTTGCTAGAGGCCAGTGAGACGATGAGATGGCTGGAGGAGGGGGAAGGGGAGGGAAAAAGAAAAAGGAAAAGGAAAAGGAAAAAAATTAAAAAAAAAGGTAAATAACTAAAATGTCCTTCAACCAATAAAGTGAGGCCCTTTTTTGAAATTATATGGCCACTTTATGCCCTTATTTGAAACAAAATCTACTTCAATTCCTTATTTGAGACGATTTAATCACTTTATGTATTTATTTGAAACAAGGTCCATTCTCAAATAAGGATTGGAATTTTCCCTAAAAATCTTTTTTTTATAAAAAAAAAGAGAGTCTCCTTTTGGATTAAGATATTCATTTTCTTCATTTTAAACAATAATTCCTTTGATTGTAAATGAATTTCTAGTGACTAAACATTTTCAGCAAACCAAACTTGTGAAAGTTCGGAAAACTAATTCATGATTTTTTTCTTAATCAAACCAACATACTGAGGATGAACTTGAAGTAAAAACTTGTGAATATATCATCGTGATTATAATAAAGTGGCCATTCTATGATTTTCATTTGGACCGCCAATCTACTATTAACGGCAATTCTCGATTTATTCAGGAGGAGCAATTGAGCGATCCTTCTCTTTAACCCCACAACGAAAAGCTGAAATTAATCTTGAAAAGCGCATTCCATTCCGAGCTAATTTCCTCATACTAAACATACCATCAGTTGAATCTTTTTGGGAGGAAAACCAGATTCATGGAGTAATCATAGTTACAGAGTTACATAAGGTGAAGAGAACCTAAGGTACATGGTGAACAGGCTCCAACAAAACAGAACATTATCTGAATCCATCCCCAGTTCGCAACCCCCGCGTATCACGCCGCAGCTACGTGGAACAGTTTAAGTGATTTCTATAGCAGGAATAGAACGCTTCCTGAGTTGGAGCAGACGCGAAAAACTCCATGCTAAAAAATTGATAGGATAAAATGCTAAAAGCAAATGAATAATGGTCGACCCTTCGCTGGATTCACCGACTGTTGAAGGTGGCGGCAGCCACTGCCAGCCTCCTTGAGGTTCAACACTACGGTTGTGGACCGAAGAAGATAACCAGATAGCATGATACATGAATACCTGTGGCATCTAACATTCACATCATCCAAGTTCCATTACCAGACATCCTTGCTTGCCTAATTTGTTCAAGAATCACTACAAAAGCATAACATGTTGGATTCATTATCGACATGTACATGGGTCCGGCAGCCTCCTCAGACCGGCCCACCAGACTTAAAGTGTATAAGGGTCTGGGAAAGCTGCGCTACATTTGTCTTAAAGTGTTAATCCATCATCATATGTATGGAAGCTCCTCCAAGAGATCTTTGGTCGCAAGTTGAGCTCTTTGCAACACGATCCACTGACAAGGATTGCATACAGTTTCTATCAATGTGGCCTTTCAATTGGGTGCAAATTCAGCTGCCATGAAAAGGTAATGCTTAAGCACAATAATAGTCACGTAATAGAGACCAAAAACACTGGCTGGCACAAACCATGAAGAGGTAAGGCCACAGCAAATTGAGGTCTGTATTTCAGCCAATAATTCGCTCTCCCCCAACAAAATATATAACGAGAACTTTCCATTGTTTTTAGTCTCTACTGCCAATCTCCTCAGTTACTGTCATTCTTTTATCGGTCATATAATTGCAGACAAACTGATCAGAATGCAGGAGAACAACTAGAGAAGGCAGGGTAAGGAATTGACTAGGGAAGCTCCCTCATTAAGTTTATCCAGAACTCGGGGCTGTGCAAGTCAGGCTAATGAAGAAGGAATATCAACTCTTACAACTACAATTGTCAATAGATTTGCCAGGCAGAAGGCAATAAAGAGAAAGTTGAAGATGAAATCAGAACCTTCAAGTATTTCCCTCCCAATACTTATAAAATGGAGAGAACAAGTCCATCCACGAGATGTATGATCCTCGTTACTAACTAATTACCAGTAAAAGAGCCAACAAGGTGGAGTGCTCACCACCATTGTCAATTTTCTCTTCCATGAAAAATTGCAATCAGAAATGTGCCACCTGTAGCACCAATTCTGCCGGCCACACAGAATACACTTCTCATTTGTTGATGTCGATTTGACCAAAACAGCCACTGAACCACATAATCATTGATCCCACTCCAGCAACAGTAGGAACTAGTGTTTCTCCAGTGAGAAGATAAATGTTGAATGATCCCACTACTAAATGAGAGATTAACCAGAAAGATTCCAACACAAAACCTTCCCTAAAAGTGCGCTCTGGGCATCATATTACTCTAACTAACTACAGCAATTTGAAAGCACCATTTTCGGGTCTTCTAATGTAATTAATATAGGTTAGCATGTAGCAGAGAAGAAAAAATGAGGTAATACGATAAGGATGATTGACAAAGGCATACAACTAATTCTTTTTGTGAAGTTGCGAAGAACCAAAATATGGCAAAGAGTTTTCCTTCCCAGCCAGAGCACAAAGAGTAACAAAAAGAGGCTACGTTCTCCACTCAGATATTGTCAAGTCAACAATCAGCCAATTAACCCTCCAAGTCTCGGCAAAAGTATGTGCAGATAGCAGAGGGAAACTAGCCATGAAGGATGAAAGGTTCCTATTAAATGAAAAATCGAAACAAGTGCCTCTAGCCTCCAAACTAATCAAAATCTCTTAGTGCCTCAGCTCCAGCCACAATTTCCAATAATTCCCCAGTAATCTTCGCCTGCCGTCCCCTGTTATAAGCAATTGAGAGATTCTTCTTCAATTCAACGGCATTGTCGGTCGCATTACTCATGGCATTCATCCTAGCAGCTAGCTCACTCGCAATTGATTCCTGCAATGCCCTCAATATCTGGCTGTTCAAATACAGAGGCATCATAGCATCAAGAATCTGAACAGGGTCTTGCTCAAACTGCAACAGAGGCGAAATCTCGCTGTTCCTCTTCTCAGTTTGCTCCCACTCAACTGACAATTTCCCTTCTTCAGTAGTCAATCTGAATAACTCATCCCCATCGGCATCAACACTATTTCCATTCACATCAAGTACCTCTCCCTTGAGTGACAAAGGAAGCAAAGTATGGATAACTGGATCAGACTTGATCAACGACACAAACTTAGTGTACACTAACTCGACTTTATCAACCTCTTCGCTAACAAACAGTGAGAAGACATCGTCCGCCACTACCTGGGCTTCCTTCGCTGTAGGAAAACTGTCTCCCTCAATAAACCTATCAACTGGAACATTAGGCCTGCGCATAAAATATGAATTACCCTTTTTTCCGACACTAATCACGGTGTAGTCCAATCCAAGATTTTCTAGTTCTCCAATCCGGGTCTCGGCCTTCCTGAGCACCGCATTGTTGAATCCGCCACAAAGGCCCCGATCACCAGTCACAATGACGAGGGCAACTTTCTTTACGGGCCTGATATTTGTCAAAGGAACATCTACATCCTCCACTTGAAGCTGTTCATTCATGTGGCACAGGAATTCCACTAGGGTTTCAGCAAAAGGTCTTGCATTGATCACAGCTTCTTGAGCACGCCGAACTTTTGCCGCAGCCACCAACTTCATTGCTTCAGTGATCTTCTGCGTGCTCTTCACGGACTCTATTCGTCCTTTGAGTTCTCGAAGACCGCAACGAATCGGCGCATAGAGCGAAGATTGATGAATTTGGGAATGAGCACTTGATGGCGAGATTGGAAGAGAAACGCGAAGAGGGTTTTGGCGAGATTGAGAGACGAGTGAAGATGTGTCGGAAAATGGTGGTCTTGAGGTGATCCATGAGTTAAGATTGGAGCAATACATTTTCAATCTTTTCCCTTTCAGCAACTAATCTCCCAGGACTCGAGGGGACAGAGAGGGTTTATGGTGAGAGCAATTTAACAGGTCAAATGAATTTGTTCCTGTACATACCGGAGAGAGAAACTGGGAATACTGGCGATGCTACTGTATTTGCCGGCGATGCCTCCAACGGTGCCTACGCCGCGCCAGCCGGCGGAGACGTGCTCGTCTGAGCTCCTATGTCGACCCGACCGAGGACTGAGGAGGTACGACGAACGAGGAGATCGACATCAGACGGGCTTATATTTTGTTTTCTTTATGTACTTTTTGGATTGTCGAGTGCTCTAGTCTGTATTTCTCGTCCGTTTAATTTCTTCTTCTTTTTTGTCCTTTTTTGCCTAGGCAAATGAAAGAATAGTAATCAACTAATCAATGTAATTTCGATTAATTCAAAAGAAAAAAAGAAGAAGCAAAACTCTAGTTTTGCAGACTTGTACAGTTTTGTTTATTAATGTAATTTTCTTTTTGCTGGGCAAAAAAGGAAAAAAAAAAAAACCTTAGTCTTCACTGATCTTGTGAGAACACGTTAGATAAAATCAATTGTGGAAATAAAGGAAGAAGAAGACCATACGTCATCAATGCAAGAAATGGTTTTCGAAAAAGACCATCAAATTAAGGATAAATAATGTCTTTTTTGAAATATATTTTCCATATTAACGATGTATGTCATGAAATTTGAATTTTCACACCATATTTATACTTCTTTCACATTGTACGCCTCATATTTAATTTAGGTGAAGGAATGGCTTGGTTATCACTAGCTGACAGGGACACAATTGCTAACATGTCTCCTGAGTACGGGGCAACAATGGGCTTCTTCCCTGTGGATCGTCTTACATTGCAGTACCTGAGATTAACAGGACGGAGTGATGAAACGGTGAGCTGATTGATATAGATTTATGTTACAAATTCAGTGCCCGTTCTCTCTGGAAGATACACCTGTCTTGCCGGGTAATTTTTGTTTTGTCTTAGGTCTCCATGATAGAGGCATATCTGCTTGCTATTTTGATTTTCCAGCCTGAACAAGAAAGAGTGTACACATCTTATCTTCAATTGCAGGACCAAAATGGTAATGAATATTGTTGATCCTATTGCACGTTAATCATTTGCTGTTACCCATGATGATATTCTTTGTTTCTCCATGAAGGCCTCATGACCGAGTTCCTTGTGTGGCGGTTTCTCTTATGTGTATAACTTTAAGTTTGTTCAGCTTTATAGATTTTTTGTATTCTGGAAGCTAGTTGATAGCCTCCGAATGCAAATTCTATATGGCTGATTTTTCATCTGATAGATTTAAATATACATATAGCTGCGTTGTTATCTGAAATTTAATTTTAGCCATCTTAAACCAATTGTGGCATCATAAGGTTGATTCATGTGACTTCTGCATATTTGTTTCCCACTTTAAATTCAGGGATTGGCTGTATCAAAGGAGGCAAAAGATAGAGTGGTACCAT
Organism: Metrosideros polymorpha var. glaberrima; assembly: GCA_001662345.2. Lineage (NCBI taxonomy): Eukaryota > Viridiplantae > Streptophyta > Magnoliopsida > Myrtales > Myrtaceae > Metrosideros > Metrosideros polymorpha. Next base: position 1,621,134 of record BCNH02000006.1, read on the forward strand.
TTTCATTCCATGGAATACCTGCAGAGCATAAGCATGGTCGTGTCATTATTGCAGCAATTGCGAGTTGCACAAACATGTCGATCCCTAGTGTCATGCTTGGTGCCGGGCTTTTTGCAAAGAAAGCCAGCGAACTTGGTTTGGAGGTCGGTTTTCGATTCACAAATGTTTTGACGCTTTGGACTTTTCTCGTGGCCTAACTAACTCTAAACATTTCAAATTGAGATTTGGCACATAAACTTAGTTACAGAAGAGATTAACGAGAACAAGCGTGTCTCTAGTTAAACCAGGGATTAAAACAAGTCTTGCGCCAGGATCTGGAGTTGTCACAAAGTACCTGCTCAAGAGGTGTGCTAGATGTATCTTCTCATAATTCAATAGATATTTGAGCCGCATTGTTCCAACATTTGCTTCTGCAGTGGCTTGCAAAAGTATCTGAACCAGCAGGGCTTTCATTTAGTTGGTTATGGCTGCACTACATGCATTGGAAATTCAGGAGAACACGATGAATCAGTTGCCTCTGCAATTGCAGACAATGGTACATCTGACTTGTTTCTTATTGTTTAATACTTAGGCGGTCAATGTGTGAAAAAAATTTGCATTAAAACCTCACAGTAACCTCTTGCCTTGAAACTGGCTTATCGTTGTCTGAAATATGCAACTTATCTAAATCTACGGTCATTAAACGAAATCATCCAGAGAGTCTGAGTTAGCCTAATGAGGATAAAGAAAACTCTAGCAATGCTTCTTGAGTCATTTCAAGTACCCTGAAGATTTAGTTCCAAGCAGGCAAGAATTGTATCCACGAAGTAGTGCCATCTTGCCACGAGCCCTTTTGGCACCTCTAGCTTCAGCTTTATAGCCTATTAAAATCCTTTCTTGGCTGTGAAATAGATAGGATAAACAAGTAATGTTGCTCCATGCGCAAGAGTTTCATCTGAGAATTCCTGGTTTTATGGAAAGAGATGCGAAATGGAAATGCAATCTGTATCCTAAAGCTGGACAAGCAATTAGAGATTTTTCCAGAGAATTTTGACGTTATACTTTGCATTTTAAAGTGACTAAAAAGTTTTATTGATACATACATTTGTGGCTTTACAAAGTCATACCTTTTAAGATCTCTTACAGTAATCTTAAAGAAAAAATTGCACATGCATGTGAGAATATATTTAAATTTATGCATTGACAGAGAACTAGAAAACAAGGATGTGAATTTGATTAAGGAAAGAAATATAAATTTTTGTCAGATCGGGGAGATCCAAATTCAATTTTGGAAAGTAAAATATCTATGGGATAAGTTGGTAATTATCATTATTGTGGTTTTATCAATTTTGCTATGATATGTTATTGCAGAAATGTAATAATAAGAAACGTGAGTATTTTCCCAGAACGTTTTTACGAAATTTTGAGGTTGAAATGGAATGGGCTATTCGGTTGACTCATCATTGTTCTCATAGTATTATTTATTTGAATAGTTATATATTTAAAACTTTGTAAAAATTGTTTCATATTTTGGTTAAAATACTATAATTTTTAATGTTCATTTCATTTCTAGGTCGACCCAAGGCAAAATCCAGGCTCTTCACTGGTGTAAAAGAAATTTAGCGTATTTCCGTTGTTGTGAGCGGAACAAAATCGCTTAAATTAATGAGCACAATAATGCCATCCTTATGGATAATTCTTTTTATAAATAAAGCCATCAAGAAAATGTTTTATAATGATAAATTATGGCGAAGTTCCAGTCTACTGGTATTTGTCATCCAAATGACGAGAAAACTTTCTAGAAATCATCTTGACTAATTTATGTGAGAAAGATGATAAATGCTGAAAACGGTTATCTAAAAGAGATTAGCACACAACATTATCTTTAAATGCGAGAACTAAAATGCAAACCTCAAATTCAAATATGAGTCCACTGATCAGACTATTCGATAGTATGCCTATGAACTCAAATTCATGACATTTTCAAATTAATGAATTCATAGAATCCAAAAAGACCCGAAAATATAAAAGTTTTATGCTACCAGCAAAAATAGTGGGAAAATAATGTCCATATACATGGACAAATAAAATATAAACTTTTCTCCAATCTGGTTGGCTCTAACAGGATTTTGTGCCGACCACGTTTCTTTTTCTCATAAAGCAATTTCGCAATACTACAACCATATGAGTGTAATTAATGAATAAGTCAAAGGGTTAAAATATAAATAAAGAAAAAACAAAAAATCGAATGGCGGTCTCTTCATAATAGGATTTTAAACCTGATTCGATTTCTGGATTTATCCTAGAAGACAGCTTTTGCAACAATTCAAATTTTGTGTCGATCGACATTTCTTTCCCTCATAAAGCAATTGAGCAAACCTACAAGCATGTTGGTGTAATTGCAATTAATGGCTAAGCCAAAGAGTCAATATAAATAAAGAAAAAAATAAATAAGTGAATATATCTTGTGAAAGACTCAGCATTGGTTAGTACAAAATAAGGTGCTGAAACGCCAATTTTTGGGTTAATCAATTTTTGCAGTAATTGTTGACTAGCTTTTACCAAATCCTCCAAATTCTTCTTGATGGCTTAATTCAAGAAAGATATATTGCCACATAAAATGTCATCTTGAATCCAAAGGTAATAATCTTCGGCACAAAGAGTCGTTATTACCTTCGAATTCAAATTCATGATAACACTTTATGTGGCAATATATCTTCTTTACTCTTAGCCACAAAAAAATTTCAAAAGATTTGGTGAAAGCTCCTCGAGAATTACTGCACAAGCTTATTAACTTATTCTATAGGGACCAATGCTCAGGCTCTAACAAGGCATATTCACTTATTTGTTTTTTCTTTATTTATACTTTGACCATTTAACTTATCTATTAACTGCAATTACACCCATATGATTGCAAATTTGCCGAATTGTTTCATCAGGAAAAGAAATATCAACTAATACAAAATTTGAATTACTACAAAAGTTGGTTTTTAAGAGAACTTCATAAACTGAACCGGGTTTTAGAATCCTATTCTGAAGAGACCGCTGATATTATCATAACGTATATTCAATTTTTTCTCTTTTACTTATTTATATTTTAACCATTTAATTTATCCATTAATTACAATTACACCCCTATAGTTGCAGTACTGCTAAATTGATTTATGAGGGAATGAAATGTGGACTTGCACAAAATACTATCAAAGCCAACCAAATCGAAGAAAAATTATATTTTATTTGTCCACATACATGAATATTATTTTTCCCCATAAGGATGACATCATTGTGCTCATCAATTTAAGCGATTTTGTTCCGCTCACAACAAGTGAAAAATGTGGTTAGCATGAACTTTGTCAGGTGCACACGTGACGTTGGATATTCACTTTTAAATTCTTTAACAACCTATGTATTCTAGAAATCGTCACTAGCCTATTGGGAGTCGGCTTGAAACCAATCGAGACGTGAAAATGTCGTCTCAATTCCTACACAACTAGAGATACTCGGGTCGAGGACTTATTTATGCTAATTGTCTAATTAACGCCCTTTCGGTATCACTAACTAGTTCGTTGTTTACCTGAAATGGTCACGCAATCTTGATTATCAATTAATCCTAAAGGATTCAAAGCCACTATCATGCAAATGTTTTGATGAGTTCATTTTCATTTAAAATCTAAACTAGTCATAACCTAATCTAGAAAAGAAATTAACACACAATTTACTGAAAATGCGAGAATTAAACACCCAAGTATTTAAAAGCTCAAAGTAATAGCGCGGAAATGTAAAACTCGCAACTCATCGGGTAGATGATATACATTGCCATGTTATAAGTCCTAGGAAATGATCCCCATGAGCTAAAATCGAATCAAGTCAAATTTCTTTCAAGAGTCCAGTCTACCTAAACAAAACTAGGAAAAACCATGATTTTTCTGAACCATTTAAATGAATCTAAACCAATTCCGATACTAAGGGCTAACATCCTAGCCAAGGCCTTTTCTAAACTATTTTCTAAATTTTTTTATTTTCGATTTTTTTAAAAGTTTGTCAATTAATTCGAAAATAGGGACTCGGGCTGGGCTCTGCGGCCCGGCTCCAATATGGGCCGGACTCAGACCGGGCTCTTGAGTCGCATGTTGGTCTCAAGTTTGGGCTAATGGGCATAATCCGAATATAGACCGATTGATGACTTGCATCATCGCCAGCAACAATTAACAAAATTCAAACCTGGGGCTGTGAATACCATGTTCCACATTCCATACCTCCGATCACAGGCCCGCCGTCATCAATCACCGGTCACGATCCATCACCGGATTTGATCCCGAGCCGTTTCATCTAGTCGGTGTCCCCCAGAAATTTGTCAAAAGGAAACACAAGAGATGAAGCAAAAGAAACGCACGTTCAGACTTGGTAACAATGAAATCAGATTTATATACTTAGTAAATCGATTGTTAACAAGCTATTCATATCACCGTGTATTCAGATCTGACGAAACCGTGAACTATTTCCCGGTCGTGCCTTTGCGGCATTTTATCAAACAGTATATGTGTACCAAGAAGATTGACTCTAGCCATGAAATCGGTGTTCTCGTCTAAAATCAGATGAAATCGGCATTAGAATCGCAAGGCCATGACAAATCACTAGTTACAGCATAGATCTCGAGTGAGTTATAAACGAACTACAAGAACGCGGCTCCATTATGCATCTCTCCAAAACCGAACAGGAAAGAGGTGAATGAAGTTACCCGGTTTAACGGCCGTGTCAAGACTGCAACAAATGCTTGAGACGATGTTAAGAGTCCTACGATCGTCCAGGAACGAGGTTGAAACCAGCGGAGAAATTCGAACGGTAACTGGATTCTTCGTATTTGCTCGGCTAAAAACTGAGTCGAACAGAGACGCTTTGAAGAGCTGGAGCTAGATGGAACCGAGAGCCGGCGATAGAACTTCTCTGTGCTCTCCTAAAACCCAGTAACCGATGGTAACCGGCGATGGCACACGGCGTCCCACGGCGGTGGTGGGAATGAAGAATCCTTTTCTCTCTTCTTCACTATACTCTCTATATCCCTCAAAAAATCGTTTCCCATTTTTCCAGAAAAACCCATGCTCTTCACCCCTCCTTTTCTTTGTCCAGAAATCTTCAACACTTGTCGCCTCAACGTGAATCGAATCACGAGAACCAGCGAAAATGAATGCCCAAATCGGTATCTCCGGAGCATACACTCCTCGGCGACCACCATGAGAACATCACCGAGTCGTGTAAATACCGAAACAAAGACCGCCAATGGGCGTGACCGGTGTGGCTTGGAGGCGGTGAACGGCGGTGGCAAGAGAGGGTCGGACGAGAACGACTCAGAGGAAAGAGAGAAAATCGATGAAAATCGGCACTCCTCTCGTCGCGAGCGTCGTCTCTCTCTTCTCTCCACCCACTCTCTCTCCCGACGACACCCACAGCCTGTCTCACTCTCACTCTCACTCTCTCCCTCCCAAATCCCAAATCAAAGAAGCGAACAGGAACAAATTAGGGTTTTCGTTGTCGCTACCAAAGCGAAGATCCAAAACCTCGAAGAGAGCTCGTCGCGTCGCGGAGGCGGAGGCTGCTCGGGCTTCACTCGATTTGGGAGGGAGAGAGCTCGTCGCGTCGCGTAGGCGGAGGCTGCTCGGGCTTCACTCGCGGAGGGAGAATGTGAGACGGGAGTTTTCTCGCTGCGGGTATTTTGTACTAGAGAGAGATGCGACGCGGAGTGGGTGGATCAGGAAGGAAATCTGTCCTTTTTTTTGGGTCAAAGAAATCTGTCCTTTTGAAAGTTAGAATTTTTAGCAGACTTCACAAGCAACCACACGCAAGTTCCGCTTCCGCTCGGCTGGAGAGAGGAGAGAGACGCTTCTCCGCGCTGCCAGGGCTTTCAAAATTTTTTAGGTGGGCCCTCTTGCCACGTGTCATCCATTGGGTGGACAAGTATATGTCCTACATGGCATCACTAGTCCACCCAATATTTTCTCGTAAGATCAAGTGAACAGATTATCGTGATGCCAAGTGTCATACTCTAAATGATTCATCTGCTCTATAAACTGAAACTTTTTAATTGACCTGAGGTTTCTAAATTTCAATTACCTAAAACAAGATTAAAAAAAATAAAAACTAAGAAAATTTTAATTTTTTTATCATAGGGTAATTCTTCAATTTGACAAAACACGTCAACCTTCGGCATTTTTTATAAGTAAATTGAATTCTAAAGGCCTAATTCTACACGCCTATGCTAAATCAATACTTATAAGCAATTAAGGTACTAAGGACACAAATCTAAATTTTTTGTCAAGAAACGAGCCTCACTGCAACGGGAAATTTTCGAATCTTGAATTTTCTACCTTGACTGTTGGAAAAACTCAAGCGTCAACGGTATTGAAATAGATACGTAAAAATAAATTTACACTAGTGAAGAGCTCGAATTTTGCCTTGGGTCATCATAAAAATGATATAAACATTAAAATATAGTATTCTAACCAAAATATGAAACGATTTTTACAAAATTTAAATATATAATAATTCAAATATATAATACTATGAGAATAATGATAAGTCAACCCAATAGCACGTTCCATTTCAACCTCAAAATTTCGTAAAAACGTTCTAGGAAAATACCCATGTTTCTTATTAATACATTTATGCGATAACATATCATATCAAATTTGATAAAACCACAATATAGTCAGTTAATTACCAACTTATCCCATAAATATTTTACTTTCCAAAATTGAATTCAGATCTCCCCATCCGACAAATTCACATCCTTGTTTTCTATTTCTCTCTCAACGCATAAGTTTAAACATATTAATACATGCATATGCATTTTTTCTTTAAGATTCTTGTAAGAGATCTTAATAGGTATGACTTTGTAAAGCCATAAATGCATGTATTAATAAAATTTTCTAGTCCAGCTTTAAAATGTAAAGTATAATGTCAAAATTCTCTGGAAAAATCTATAATTGCTTGTACAAATGTGAAAATAAGTTAGTACTAAGTCAAATATATGTAGGCAGGAATATATATAATTAATTATATTTCATTTAAAACGAAATTTAAAAAATGGATAAAAAAAGATAAACTATATATATAAGAGTTTCCCTTAATAGACCGGTTTAGAGTGGGACAAGTGTCAACAAATTAGAGAACTAACACCCTCCTTTATAGTAGAGTACCAATAATTACATAATTGAAAAAATTGTGGAGTGAAAAATTACCAAAAAAATTCTAAAGCTATTGCAATTGTACTAATTTAGTTATAACTTTTTTTTTTTACCAATTTAAGGTGGGTTTAGTTCAGCATTTAAAAGGAGCTTTCAGCTTGAATGCTCCTTTGTGAAATGCTGAACTATTTGGCAAATTTTTTCCAGATGAGCATTCGGCCAAATGCTGGCCTTAAAAAGGCTGAAATGCCAAACCCACCCCTTAGTTCTAAACTTTTTACATTTGTACAAATTTAGCTAATTCGGCCAATTTTGGCTGAAACCAATAATATGGACGCCGATCCACATGGCACAACCGACGAAATGAAATTTTTTAATATTTTTTTATTT
>BCNH02000006.1:1642844-1669117 GCA_001662345.2 Metrosideros polymorpha var. glaberrima
ATGCCAATTGGAATATCAACTCTTACAACTACAATTGTCAATAGATTTGCCAGGCAGAAGGCAATAAAGAGAAAGTTGAAGAGGAAATCAGAACCTTCAAGTATTTCCCTCCCAATACTTATAAAATGGAGAGAACAAGTGCATCCACAAGATGTATGATCCTCGTTACTAACTAATTACCAGAAAAAGAGCCAACAAGGTGGAGTGCTACCACCATTGTCAATTTTCTCTTCCATGAAAAATTGCTATCAGAAATGTGCCACCTCTAGCAACAATTCTGCCGGCCACACAGAATACACTTCTCATTTGTTGATGTCGATTTGACCAAAACAGCCACCGAACCACATAATCATCGATCCCACTCCAGCAACAGTAGGAAGTAGTGTTTCTCCAGTGAGAAGATAAATGTTGAATGATCCCACTACTAAATGAGAGATTAAAACGTTCCCTAAAAGAGCGCTCTGGGCATCAGATTACTCTAACTAACTACAGCAATTTGAAAGCATCATTCTCGGGTCTTCTAATGTAATTAATATAGGTTAGCATGTGGCAGAGAAGAAAAAATGAGGTAATACGATAAGGATGATTGACAAAGGCATACAACTAATTCTTTTTGCGAAGTTGCGACGAACCAAAATATGGCAAAGAGTTTTTCTTCGCAGCCAGAGCACAAAGAGTGAAACAAAGAGAGGCTACCTTCTCCACTCAGATATTGTCAAATCAACAATCAGCCAATCCAAGTCTCAGCGAAAGAATGTGCAGATAGCAGAGGGAAGCTAGCCATGAAAGGATGAAAGGTTCCTAATAAATGAAAATCGTAAATGCCTCAAGCCTCCAAACTAATCAAAATCTCCTAGTGCCTCAGCTCCAGCCACAATTTCCAATAATTCCCCTGTAATCTTCGCCTGCTGTTCCCTGTTATAACCAATTGAGAGATTCTTCTTCAATTCAACGGCATTGTCGGTCGCATTACTCATGGCATTCATCCTAGCAGCTAGCTCACTCGCAATTGATTCTTGCAATGCCCTCAAAATCTGGCTGTTCAAATACAGAGGCATCATAGCATCAAGAATCTGAACAGGGTCTTGCTCAAACTGCAACAAAAGTGAAATCTCGCTGTTCCTCTTCTCAGTATACTCCCACTCAACTGACAATTTCCCTTCTTTAGTAGTCAATCTGAATAACTCATCCCCATCAGCATCAACACTATTTCCATTCACATCAAGTACCTCTCCCTTAAGCGACAAAGGAAGCAAAGTATGGATAACTGGATCAGACTTGATCAAAGACACAAACTTAGTGTACACTAACTCGACTTTATCGACCTCTTCGCTAACGAACAATGAGAAGACATCGTCCGCAACCACCTGGGCTTCCTTGGTGTAGGATACCTGTCTCCCTCAAAAAGCCTATCAACTGGAACATTAGGCCTGCGCATAAAATATGAATTACCCTTTATTCCGACACTAATCACGGTGTAGTCCAATCCAAGATTTTCCAGTTCTGCGATCCAGGTCTCGGCCTTCCTGAGACCTGCATTCTTGAATCCGCCACAAAGGCCCCAATCACGGGTCACAATGACAAGGGCGACTTCCTTTCCAGGCCTGATATTTGTCAAAGGAACATCTACATCCTCCACTTTAAGTTGTTCATTCATGTGGCACAGGAATTCCACTAGGGTTTCAGCAAAAGGTCTTGCATTGATCACAGCTTCTTGAGCACGCCGAACTTTTGCCGCAGCCACCAACTTCATTGCTTCAGTGATCTTCTGCGTGCTCTTCACGGACTCAATTCGTCCTCTGAGTTCTCGAAGACCGCAACGAATCGGCGCATAGAACGAAGATTGATGAATTTGGGAATGAGCACTTGATGGCGAGATTGGAAGAGAAACGCGATGAGGGTTTTGGCGAGATCGAGAGACGAGTGAGGATGTGTCGGAAAATGGTGGTCTTGAGGTGATCCATGAGTTAAGATTGGAACAATACATGGTTTTATGGGTTTTCAATCTTTTCCCTTTCAGCAACGAATCTCCAAGGACTCGAGGGGATAGAGAGGGTTTATGGTGAGAGCAATTTAACAGGTCAAATGAATTTGTTCCTGAACATACCGGAGAGAGATTGGGAATACTGGCGATGCTACTGTATTTGCCGGCGATGCCTCCAACGGTCTCGCCGCCGCGCCAGCCGGCGGAGATGTGCTCCCGTCTGGGCTCCTGTATCGACCCGGCCGAGGACTGAGGAGGTACGACGAACGGGGAGATCGACAACAGATGGGCTTATGTTTTGTTTTTTTGGAGAAAATTTCAAATAAGAGCCCAAAGTGGATGTTGTTTCAAATAAAGCCGTGAAGTGTCCTTCTTGTTTTAAATAAGGGCCTGAAGTGCCCTCTTTATCTCAAACAAAGACCTGATATTAAAGGTATTTTCGCCCTTTCACCTTTTATATATATATTTTTCATTTTTAAAATATTTTTTCCTTTTCTATTTTGTCAAAAAATGATTTAAAAAAAGAAGATGAAGCAAGCGCTGGCCGCTGCTGCTGCCGCCCCACTGTCGCCAGAAAGAGCTGGTGAGGGGGGGATGGTCGGCGAGGGCCCGGCGACCTTCTGGGCAAGGCTCGCCGAAGCTTGAGTGGGGCCTGGTGAGCCTCGCCGAGGGTTGCTGTAGCTGGGCGAGGTCACGGGCCCTCGCCGTCGGTTGGTGAGGGTCGCCGGCCCCTGGCCAAGGCCCGGCAACCCTCGGCGACCATTCCCCCTGTCACCGGCCCTTTCCGGCGATGGTGGGGTGGCGGTCGAGCACCTACACTTGCACCTGCCCATCATCTTCATTTTTATCCTTTTTTTTTCTTTTTTAAATTTTCCTTATTTTTTAGAAAACATAAAGGAAAAAATAGAAAAAAATTTAAATTGTAAAATGACGAAAATACCATTCAGATCAGACCCTTATTTGAAACAAAAAGGGCACTTTAGACCCTTATTTGAAACAACATTCACTTCAGGCCCTTATTTGAGAAAATGAAGGCATTTCAGGCCTTTATGTGAAACAAAGTCCACTTCGGGCCCTTATTTGCAAAAATAAGGGCATTTCAAGTCATTATTTGGAAATTTTCCTTTTCTTTATGTACTTTTTGTGTTTCATTAGTTTCTGTAATTTGGATTGTCGAGTGCTCTAGTCTGTATTTCTTGTCCGTTTAATTTCTTTCTTGTTTTTTGTCCTTTTTTGCCCGGGCAAGTGAAAGAATAGTAATCAACAAATCATTGAATAACATACGAAAAAAACCCCAAGTAAATAAAAAAAGAGTAACAACACTTGCCAATCCTCCCTCGATCATGGTGGATATATAATAATTCTTTGCCGAAATTGAATTGTAGAAAAGTAATACATTAAGGCTACATTTGGTAGTCAATATTAAATTCAAGATAGGGTAAAGTCGGATATAAAAGGTATATAATTCCGAATGAAATTATCCCATAGAGAAGGTGGGATAAAAAATGGATAGGATTTCTAATATCCATAATATAATTTTTTTCTCGAATAACAAACTTCTTAAATTAATAAAATTAAACTAATATTTGAATTCCAATATAAAAATTTTCAAAATAACAAAAAAAATATAAAAATTTCGTTTATTTTTATATGTTCGAATTTCTTTCTATCTTATAATATAAAGAAGATGAGACTTGAGATTCTAATCTTGGAAGAGGGAAACTGCTCGTCTAGGCAATTAAATAACCATGAAACCATGTTTTGTCATTTCTCCACTTCATTCATCCATTCAAGAGTTCATACGTGCTTTCCCACGGCTCTGAGATACGTACAACGTCTTCATCCTTTCTTACCAACACATAGAACGTCTTCATTTCGGAACCATGAAGGTTTCAAAAGGGGGGATTTTACCAACAGCAAAGAAGCTGCTTCTTCAGCCAGGCTGTGTTTTCAGATGACCGTCTTCTCTCACAGTGGACCTTCAAGAGATTAGCAGTACAAACATGAACCATGGGAAAGGCCCCCCAAAAAATGCCATGAGTTGCATGCCCCTACTTGGCATCTCAAGAGAACAAAAATAAATCTCGAAGAAGAATCGACTTTCCAGGGTCAAGTACGTCGAAGGAAAACAGCTTCCGCATTTTAGAGTGCTTAACTTCAATTTACAAAAGTTCATCTCTAGTCGAGAAAGAGCCCCCCCTAGTTGTTTGATTGGTGCCTAGAAGAGTCTCCCCTGGTGTTGGTTGCCACTTCTATCATTGCTTAGAAATCCTAGGAGTTGATTCTGCCTTGCTGCCAGCTCAGAAGAAAACGCTCTTCTCATCATTGCGCAGAACTCCTCCTGGTAGTCGATTCTGCCTTCCTGCCAGCACAGAAGAAAACGTATAAGCTCATGATGCTAAAAAGAGCGCGCAGTCGCGTTTGTGGGACTTCGGTAGTTTCCAATTTCACTGTCAGTGAAGAAAACAGGCGTGTTCGATAGGATCAGCTTTCTAGAAAGTTGGAAAACAGCAAATACCATTTTCAATGTCTTCCATCTGGAAAAGAGGAAATCTAGAATTCATGAAAAGAGTTCTTCGGTTCTACTGAGCATAATCCCCAACAGGGAACAAAGCAATGAAGGAGCACAGAATGTGCTGAGTGAAGATTCCACAGAAAAGCAAGGATAAAGATAAGAATTTTCACAAAGTTTTTTAGAGGAAAACATAAACCGGGAACTTTTTTTCAAAACAAAAGCAACCTTAAATCCAAAGGAAATCAAACTCACATTGTTCGTGTCAACTTCGGCCATAATATATTTAAAGATGTCTTCATCTCCCGTTCTACATCCTCTCACGGCAGTCTCAATTTCATCCATTGTGATGAACCTGCCAAAATTGGGGCGTCAGCAGTTGTTTTTACCCTTAACACGATTAAAGGAGAACTTCATGCATCAAATTATTTGATGCATGAAATGCCTTCGATAAATTGTGGGTACAACCAAGTAGATCCGTAATCAATGTCTGGAGAGATGGACCGTGAAATTTAGCGACATGAGTCCTGATTCTTGTACAGTTTATGACATGCGGGAGCGTAACACTTACCCACTATTATCCTTATCGAAATACTGGAAGGCTTTGTAAAGATGTTCATCTCTCTTTAGCTCTTGTCTATACATTACAGCTGTTATGAACTCATTGCAGTCGATACTTCCATTTCCATCCACATCAGCCTGAAGTACAGAACAAGGATATCAGTCGCACCAATTCGAATTTCCCACACCAAAAGATAAAAAAATCAGGTTGAATAAGTTGAGCACTCCATAATATATATCTTACTGCTTCCATCAGTTGCTTCACTTCTGCCTCTGCTAGCTTCCATCCAAGCCGACCTAATCCTGTGTTCAGATCCTCATAGGTGATCCTTCCACTCTTGTCAGTATCCATATTGGCGAACATTGCTTTCAACATTTGAATATCTTCTTCAGATAGATTTTCAGCGATTACCTATTTTCAGTTTACAATAGCAAAGTCATTAGGATGAAATGATAGCCTAATCAATCTCTGTACTAAATTAAGACTTGGAAATAGCATTTTGAACTAAGCATATTGTCAATCAATTGGCAAACGCAAACAATTTGAATTTGGAAACATGGGAAACACTCCCATCCAGAAACACTCCCTTCAGTTACACTTGTATACTCTTTCAGCAAATACAAACAGGGACAAAAAGGAACAAGATCCACTCCAACAATGTAGAGGCTGACCTTTCGTGCAAATTTCTTCGAAATGTTCATTGCTCTGAATTGTTTCTTTCTAAAGAGGAAAGCAATGTCTACAGAGGACCGTACTGATGCATCTCCACCTTCCTCATTCCAAAACATGCTACCATGTAAGCCAAGTCCAGGAGGACAAAATTGGCATGCCCCCTTCCCTTTCTTGGATTGGCTCGGCTCTCTCATGGAATTCAGTGTTAGTCGACGCTTCCTACCCTCAGAAAGCAGTTTCGCAAACCTGCAATCACACGGTGCGTAATTGCAATTAGCTAATAAGCTAAAGGGTCAAAATATAAATAATTAGAAAAAAACAAAAAATGAGAATTTACCTTACGAGAGCCTCGGCATAGGTCTCTCCAGAACAGGGCTCTAAATTGCCCCTTTTTTGGTTTCTCTTAAGAACCGGTTTTAGCAGCAATTCTTCACCAGCTTTCACTAGATCCAACAAATTCTTCTCGGTGGCTTCGTCCATGGCAGATAGATCCTCACACAAAGTATCATCCTCAACACATGAAATTCAAATACGAAGAGTCAACTATCTGGCTATTGCAATCTAAGAACATAACTTCAGTAAATGAAATTTAACCTGAATCCGAAGGTAATAATCTTCGGCTACAATAGACTTGATGAACATGAGAAGGCAATCATTGTCCATGGCTCCTCTGGTCCCCGTCCCGATCGATAAAAGGAGATACGGGCCGTGCTTTCTCGCTTCTGTCAAACTGTCATTCCCTCCCGTCACTTCCTTCGCTGCTTCCATTATTGCAAGCATACTCTTCAAGCGAAGACAATAGTCAGTCTCAAGGGAATAAATCTTAAAAGCCAAAAGTCACCGTATTAAATTCAAGAAATGCAATCACTAGATGTTATAGATGTACCGGATTATTTAAGCAAAATCCGCAACCTAGGAGGTGGAATTCCGTGATATTTCCCCAAGGGTCGGCCGTCTTAAAATAGTGCACGGGCAGGTACCCCAGTGTCGCCATAGCCCCGATGCATATGTCAGAAAGGAGGGCATCTCGACTCGGTAATTTTTTTATCTAACAAGCAAGGTCCCAGCAATCTATGTTAAATGGAAACAAATGATTATCATGATTTGAAAATATTGAAAACATAATTGAAAACAGAAGAATGAATACCTCATGGCTTGAGAATATGACTAAGCCCATCGACTTAGTGTTGAAATTCTCAATCATTACGTCGGTCAATGTGTCGTGCAATCTCTTTTTCCCAAATAATCCACTAACGACTTTGCGCAGGTACTCTCCATCATATTTTGGACCTCTCCATGGCAGCTTCCAAACGCGACTTTTGTGTTGATAAAAATAGAACTCTAATTTAATTAGATTAAGATACCTAAAATCGACATAGTTACCCTATTATACTAATCTAAAACTAGTTGATGAGTTACATGATCTGGGCTATCAGTAATTGTATACAACATAGTATCTCAACCGTATATTTCACATGGAATAGTCATGAAAAAAAGAAAAAAAAAACTGCTGAATTTCATTAATTACCTGCGACGACGGAAAATCCAAGGTAATTCCTTCAGATAAAATGCAATGATATCTTTCGCGGTGAATAGAGGGCGGCTTCTTTCGTTCGGGCAAGTGAGCATTGCTGTCATCAAACCGCCGGTGTCCAATCCGCTGACAGTGTTGAAGTAGTCGGCAATTCTTGCGTTTGGGCCATCGAGTTTCTACAGAAGTGGTGATCAAATGCACATAAATCTTAACGATCATGAATCTGAACATAAAGTCTGTGAAAAAGAGAGATATTATTCAAGTAGAAAGTCACTCTTGACTTACCTGAAGTTCGGACTCCAAGAAATTGAGAATAACTGCAGGAATTATTCCTCTAATCCCTCCTCCATCTATGCTGAGAATGGAGATGAAATTCTGGTCGATAAGCTTGTCTTCTTCCATAGATCGATTCTTCCTCACTATTCAAGGGTGAGAAAACAACACACACATGAGCAAAAGTAACTGTTCGGTCTTAGCAGCTAGAGTGAATAGAATGGATCAGATGAAGCACTAAGACAGTGTGTCCAGTATATATAACATGAAGGATTGCTCCAACTGAACAGGAAAGTAAATATTTGAATCTGAAAAATATTTAGAGACCTTGCAAAACAGGAAATAACATCAAGAGGAAATTAGGATACTTACCGTTTGCGCACCTGCTGAGTAGGCAGTATCTGGCTAAAGTGTAAATGTTGCTGTCAACGACAGTGAATAAAGATACTGAGATGAATACACCAAATCCGTAGCCGCCAAGTGTGAAGATATATTTTCCTATTTTGATGGCTTTCACCTATGAAATTTTCCGCTTCCCCGAAGAAACAAGAAATATATAGCTTCCCAATTGACCAGAACTTTCCCATATTTTATACATGGCAGGTTCGATTAGACATAAATAAGATGAAATTAAAATTTCATTAAGTTGGACATAAACTTTCGTATTTCAACTATTGAGCTCAATCCCTACACTGACCTCACTGTTGTTCAAGCTCTCACTTAATTACCTAGTTCACACGATCAATCTTGACTCAACTAATTAATCACCCCAGAACTTATAGTGAAAGTTCAAGCATCGAACATGAATTTGAGGCATTTGAACACAAGATATGGACAAAATATATCAAATAATGCCTCCTACTTTCATGAATATATATGTAATCATGTTCAAATGTACAAAGATTTTGCAACACAAAAGATCAAACTGTTCCAATATATATCTAATCATACATTAAATGCCTCGCTAATCAAGTTATAAAAGTTACATTTAACTTGCACTAATATAATTGCCTAAACTATATGAACACCAACTAAACGAAACTCGACCAATTCAACTCCTATCTTCCTAACGCCTTCATTTTCCTACATTTTTATTTATTTATTATCCATTATTATTCTCTCTCGGTCTCTTTTTTTTTATTGGGTTACAATAACGAGTTTCTATTTACAGAAACTGAGAATAAACCCATAAGCCCCAAATCCTAGAGGTGGGGATCCCCACCTCCCCATTCCCATATGGGAATGGTGGCCAACCCCCTAGTGGTTCAATCTTTCTTCGTTATGTAGACTAAGTGCATACAAATCTTAGCATGAACACTAGAATACCAGTAACTTCACCTCCACCGGCGATCATCTCCATTCACTACTGGACTACCACCATCGCCGCCGGGAGTGAAAATGGAGCGCACAGAACATAGACACGAGAAAAACGAAATATAATAGAGGACTCACACGAACATAAATTTCCAGACGTCAATACTCGCACTATCAAGTTCCGGCCGTTCCTCGGTGAATGCCATTAAAGACCACAGGAACACAAATTACAGAAGCAAAGAAAACACACCTACTCAGCGATGGAGGTGATCGGTTCCCGGGTTGGACCGGGACCAGCTGTATTTTTATTTTTCATTTTTTTTGTCTCTTGCAATACATGCACTCCCCAGCCAGCAAACTAATTAAAACTGGTCCAGTTTGCGCCTGCCACTAGACCTCTAGAACTAAGGCTTGAAATTCAAACACAACATCACAACGAGTAAGTCAAATTCAAACACAACATAACAAAAAAAGCAGCCCTAATCTCCAGACTACCAATAAGAGTTGCAAAATGCACAGATCACGGCTTACCAATTCCAATGAGCAAAGCATGGAACCACTTCACCGTCCACTTGATACACGAAATACACCTTCCCTCTTATTGCCTGCGATCAACCCGCAAAGACTCAAAGCCCCAGACTCATACCCGAGATCCACAACACCACAGTCGGCCTCACCAAAACATAAGGAAAGATAAACCAAAAAAAAAAAAAAACCAAGAAACTTACCTCGTTTTCGTGTGCAAAGAACAGGGGCTTCCTTGCGTGACGATGACGGTGATGAGCGAGGGAGACGATTGCGGGAACTAGGCGTCGAGCGTGAGACTGAGCGGCGAGCAGCGAGCGCGACCAAGCGATAAGCGTATCGTTTCTGAAGAGAGCTTTTTTCCCTCTCTAATCCCTTCTGTTGTGGAGTTTTTATAGGTTGCGGCACAAACCGCGTGACGTGAATTTTGCTCCGGGTGTAGTTCCTTGGGATTCATGGATTGATTGAGAGACGATTATAATCACCGCGTTAGATAATTGTTTAAATAAAAGGGATAAGTGCACGGAATATCTTAAAACTTATTTTTATAGTGCAATTGAGTCATAATCTCAATCTAATTACAAACATCTTATTATACTGTAAATTTGTATATATAAAACAAAATGAACTAAGAACAGTAGTTACGTGTTGAAATAAATCTTAAAAAATATCCATAAATCTGTCATGATTCATAATACACGCAAAATGAATTTTATTTTCACTCAAATTGAGCATGTAATAAGCGTACGAAAGAAAATGTTTGTAATCGACAACATTTTAACTTTCTAACGATAAGTAGCACGGGGAAAAGCATTACAGCAATCGATACAAGGTGCCTCTATTTCATTGAAAATTTCATCATAAAGGAAAATATTTTTGATGAAAATAATTTTAATGGATAATTTTCATTTGTTTGATGGTTTAGGAAAGTGATTTCCTTCTTATTAAAAGAGGATGCCATTTTCCCCCAAATCTAAACTTATTGTTTTTAGTCTATGGATAATGTTTTATGTAAATCAATTAGTTTTCCGTCATCCAAACACTGAAAATTCATAAAACAGTTTCCTGGAGATAGATTTTCTTCAAACGATACAAGCAATCACTTTTAAGAAAATATTTTCCAAATTAGTTATTTTTTGCAAAACAAATGGACAAGATTATCTTAAAGAGAAAATTAAGGACGGACTTTAAGTCAAAACTTGTGAATATATTCTCGTGATTGTATGGAATAAAATGGCCACTCTATGATTTTTGTTTGGACAGCCAATTTACTATGAAAAAACAATTCTCGATTTATTTGGGAGGAGCAATCGAGCATTCCTGCTCTTTAACACCATACCGAAAACGTGCATTCCATTCCGAGCTAATCTCGTCGTGCTTTTTTCAACAAAAAACAAATCTCCTCCTACTAAACATACGGCCAAATTCTATAAATAACCCATAACTATAGATTTACTCTCAATTCCGCCCGAACTATTTTTTATCTCAGAAAAAATTCCAAACTTTTAAGTCAAATCCCAAATCTGACTCGAACTTTTTTTTTGTCTTAGAATAAACTTTAAACTTTAGGTTCAATTGGAACTGGACCACGGGGTAGATTTATAGGTTGAAAGTTGGTTCTTTTTTCTAAGACAAAAAAAAGTTCATGGCAAATTTGGGACTGGACCTAAAATTTGAGGTTTTTTTTTAGACAAAAAAAAAGTTTGGGACAGAATTGAGACTAGACTTAAAGTTTGAGATTTTTTTATAGGGAATTTGGCCCTAAACATACCATCAGTCGAATCTTTTTGGGAGGAACACCAGATTCTTTGAGTAATCATCAGTTCCAGAGTTGCATAAAGCGAAGAGAAACTAACCCACATGGTGAACAGACTCCAACAAAACATAGCATTATTTGAATATAACGGTACACCCTTCGCCGGATTCACGACTGTTGAAGGTGGCGGCGGCCAACGCCAGCCACCTTGAGGTTTTCAGCACAGGAATTCCACTAGGGCTTCAGCAGAAGGTCTTGCGTTGATCACAGCTTCTTGAGCACTTCGAACCTTTGCCGCGGCCACCAACTTCATTGCTTCAGTGATCTTCTGCGTGCTCTTCACGGACTCAATTTGTTCTCCGAGTTCTCGGAGACCGCAACGAATTGGTGAAGAGAGCGAAGATTGATGAAATTTGAGAGTGAGCACTTGATGGCGAGATTGGAAGAGAAACGCGAAGAGGGTTTTGGCGAAGTTGAGAGACGAGTGAAAGATTGGAGCAATACATGGTTGTATGGGTTTTCAATCTTTTCCCTTTCAGCAACTATTCTTCAAGGGCTCGAGGGTATAGACTATAGAGAGGGTTCATGGTGAGAGCAATTTAACAGGTTAAATGAATTTGTTCCTGAACACACCGGAGAGAGAAACTGGGAGTACTGGCGATGCTTCTGTATTTTCCAGGGATGCCTCCTAGGGTGTCTCCGTCGCGCCAGCCGGTGGAGACGTGCTCCCGTCTTGGCTTCTATATTGCCCCGACCGAGGACTGAGGAGGGACGATGTCCGGGGAGATCAACATCGGATAGGCTTATGTTTTGTTTTCTTTATGTACTTTTTGTGTTTCATTGATTTCTGTAATTTGTATTGTCGAGTGTGCTCAAGTCTGACTAGGGAGCGTGAAAATAATTCTTCAAATTTCAGTATTGTTTCATGAAATTTTACCGTTTATTAATCAACTAATCATAGAATAACATACGGAAAAAAAAACTCCAAATATATATATACATAAAAAAGGAATAACAATACTCACCAATCCCTCTCAATCACGATGGATATATGATAATTCTTTGTTGAAATTGAATTGTAGAAAAGTAATATATCAAGAACATTTTGTTTGACTGCGGCAATCAAGTGATGACTCTCATATTGTATCTTGTGATAATCAAAGACTTATTTTTGTAGGTTCCTCACGCAAAGAGTTTTGCAACACATAAACATAGAAACAAATAGTAAATATGGGAGACATTTTCTATTGGGAATTTCGAACATAAATAAATTCAAATTATATGATGAGGAATCATCACCTAAGAAATAATGAGAAGGAAAAAGCCACTCATACTAGCTCCGATTGGAATGTGCACGAGAGTGAAATGTTAAGAGGATAAAGTGGGGCAATCTACACTGACACGAGCAAAATCGAATCAAATTTGCTGTGTTTAAAATAAACAGTTGACATTGACCAATTTTGAATCGGACGATTGAAAGACACACGATCCAACGATTAATGTTGGCAAAACAGGAGGGTGGATTTGCCCCAAAATGTGAGTTACGAATTCTAGCTTTTTCTTGGAGTTGCATAACGAGATTTTGCTGAAAAGAGTGGCCAAACAAAAGTGCAGTCAAAAGTCAATGTTCGTCAATATTATCAGAGACGCGTTGATCTAATAATATTGTTCGTAAAACCATCTTTCGAAAGATTAATGGAATAAAAAGCAAAACCGTACAGTCTGCAAGTCTAGAAATTTGTTATCGAAAAAATAAAAAGAACTTTAGTCTTCAATAATCTTGTGAGAACCCGTTTGCTAAAATTGATTGTGGAAATAAAAGAAGAAAAAAAGAGCATACACCACTCAAATGCAAGATATAGTTTTCGCAAATGGACGTGAATGGAATTAAGGGTAAGTAATGTCTTTTTTGGACCCACATTACAATTACCCCGCGCGGATCGGGCGCGTGCCCGAACGCGACCCCCCCCCCCCTTCAAAATTATTCAATTTGGTGGAACAAAGCGAAACACAAACAGAAACAGAAAGTTTTCCCTCTTCGCCACCCTTCTCTCTCCCTCTCTTCTCTTCTCGCACCTTCTTCCGCTCTCCTCCACTTTCCACTTCCTCCTTCACCCTCTCCCTCCCTCTCTGAAACCCTCGCCCTTCCATTTCCAATGCCATGTACACCCTCACCTCTCCGTCTCCTCCTTCCCTCCTCGCCATCTCCAGAGCTCGCTTCGTCTCCACTTCTCTCTCTAGAGTCGCCTCCCCCTTCCCTCCGCAACGTCCTCTCTCCAGAACCGCTCGCTCTTCGTCTCCTCCGCCTTCCGTTCCTTCCGTTCCGTGCTCCGATCGGAGTTTCGGCTGTCTGAGCTTCTCCGCCGCCCTGAGGCGCTCTGTCCCGCGGCGGAGCCCCGGCGTGCACTGGCGGTCTCCTCCGCCGAGTCTCCGCGCTCAGATCAGAACCGGTGCTCCAGTCATCAAGAGGTTCCAGCGAAGGATAGCTACTATGAGTACGGGATTCCAGTCGGACCCTCTGCTTTCAGTATGATCGCCATTGACGATATCAGTTATGTTAAAACTAAGTGCAAGCTAGATAACTCCAAAACTGACTTGACTATAAGAACAAAGAGAACGTTATTTTACTGGTGTTGGATTATAGATGAACATAATGACGTACTGTTATCTCATGCGCGCATTTCTATTGGAGGTAGCGTTGAGTGGAGGAGTGATCTTTGTCTGCCGTCAAGTATTACTCAGTGTAGAGTGGACGATCGCCCAGAAGCCTCTTGCCTCCGGTGCTTTTTGTGGTGTGCTTTGTTGGATAAACTGTCGCATATAGAGTGCATATAAGGAATCGTTGCCGCTGCGTCTTTACTTGCATATATAGTTCGTGACATATGAGTTGCCTTTTCAATTAGTAATTGCTGGATTGCTGATGAATTAATTCGCATAACCTCTGCCATGAATCTCATGTTGGTCTTTCCTATTGTTTTCTGTATGATTGATTTTAGCAATAAATCTGATTGGGTTCAATCATCTATTGCATGAAAGTGTGGTACATGCATAACTTAATTTTGATGGGTGAACAGATGATGAATGATCACAGTAATTCTGCTCATGGGTTAACCTTGTACCACAATCACAATAGAATGAAATCAGAGGTGGAGATCACGGATTATCTGGTTGATGAGGCATGGTTTTGCAAGTGCTAAATATTAAGCTACTTATTTCAATTTTCCTCCCTTGAATTCCAGCTCCAGAACATGCTTTCAAGGGAATATTGACAAGCCTTCCCAAGCCTGGAGGTGGCGAGTTTGGAAAGTTTTATAGCTTACCAGCTTTGAACGATCCCCGAGTAGGTATGTGCATCAGTTTCATTGATGGATGATGCATTTACTCTTAACTCATCAAAGATGTTTTCAAAACAACAAAAAATTAACTTCTTTTGAACGTGCCACAAACTAAAAGTACAAGTGTAGAAATCGTTTTTGGAGAGAAATTATCTTTTGCCAGTTTTTGTCAGCTTATTTGTTCATCAAAGACTACTTTGCTAGTCAAATTTAATTCTCTGGCAAAAAGGAAAATTATGGATTCCTCAAATTCCATTTGCTTGAATGCAAACTAAGATTATATCGCCCTATTGATTTCTGTGTTCATCTGATTCTTGCCTGGGGTCCAATAAAGCTGTTGCCATCATTCCTGAACAATGCAGAGAGGCTGCCCTACTCTATAAGGATACTCTTGGAATCTGCTATACGTAATTGCGACAACTTCCTAGTCACCAAGGATGATGTTGAAAAGATCATTGACTGGGAGAACACATCACCTAAGCAAGTTGAAATTCCCTTCAAGCCTGCCCGTGTCCTCTTGCAGGTTAAAAATTAATTATATGATGACAGTAGCTTGTTTTTTGGGTTGTGCCTAACACATTTTAAGGCTTCTGAGTTGTTGAACAGGATTTTACAGGAGTACCAGCGGTGGTTGACCTTGCTTGCATGCGGGATGCCATGAAGGATCTTGGCAGTGATCCTGAAAAGATTAATCCGTTGGTTGGTGGCTTTTGAACAAGTTGATTTGTGAATTTTTTGTTATTTCCAAATTCCAATTACTATTTCCTCTGCAGGGTGATCCCTAGATGTATCATTTGTCATGCCTTCCCAAACCTGAGAAAACAAGAGTTCAAGCTATTTGCACAAGAACTCTCACTTTTGCTGAGTTATAGCCTTAATTATTTTTTGTTGCTATTCTAAAGTCGAAGATTCGTTTTTACACTGAACAAAAGCTTATAGGAGTTTGCAGTTTCACTGTTTCTCATAAGAGTACAAGGCAATTCACATGGAGTCAAGATCTCTAGAAAACTAATGGCATCCCAATATGAGTAGTCACATTTGAATGTTTGTTTCAAAATTTCCTATAGTGTTTTTTATTTTTGTTTCTATGAGGATTCGATAATTGGGCTGATAACTTACAATATCTCACACCTGCAGGTTCCGGTGGACCTAGTTGTCGATCATTCTGTTCAGGTTGATGTAGCCAGAAATGATAATGCTTTGCAGGCTAATATGGAATTGGAGTTTCACAGAAACAAAGAGAGATTTGCTTTCCTCAAGTGGGGATCCACTGCTTTCCATAACATGCTTGTTGTGCCACCTGGTTCTGGGATAGTCCACCAGGTGAGGATGTTTCAGCAGTCCATGGATAAAACTTAATTGGAGTCTCTCTCTCTCTCCGTGGATAAACATCTGGGTAACACATTAATCATTTTGGTTTGTGGAAATGGTGTTTCCTTGATAAAATTTTCAGGTTAATCTGGAATATCTTGGAAGGGTCGTTTTTAACACTGATGGCATTCTGTACCCTGATAGTGTGGTCGGTACAGATTCCCATACAACTATGATTGATGGGTTAGGAGTAGCTGGTTGGGGAGTGGGAGGAATTGAAGCAGAGGCAGCTATGCTTGGACAGGTAGACATTGACATTTCTGCTTCCTCTCTCTGCCACACCCCCTCATCCCCACCATTGTTCCGTCTTGACTGGTGTATGCTAGCAGATTGATTGAACCAGGGTATTAATATTTTCTTTTGAAGTCTCGATAAGATATGAGCTCTATGGCATGCTCTTAGACGTTGAGTGTGAAATGCAGTGTCAGATATAGTGATCTTTGCAGAGGATGGCCAGACACCTTAAGTTACTCACTTTATGTGTGTGAAGTTAATCCAGTTCGAAGAAATTGTAATTTCCTCTCTATTTCTGTTAAGGTCCTATTATAGGAGCCTCAAGAAAGAGGACCTATCTCTCTTGGAGTTTGTCAATGTCCTAAGTACCTTCATTAGCATGTATTACTCCTGTAGGGATAACTTTTGCTTTGTCTGATCCAATATCCTTTGTATTTGACAGCCCATGAGCATGGTATTGCCTGGCGTTGTTGGGTTCAAGTTGACAGGACAGTTGCGTGACGGTGTCACTGCCACTGACTTAGTTTTAACTGTAACCCAGATGCTCAGAAAGCATGGCGTTGTCGGGAAGTTTGTTGAGTTTTATGGTGGGTTACTGACAAGGCAACTCTGAAAATTGAATTTTCACACCAGATTTTTATTTCTTTCACACCAATTGTAAGCCTCATATTTAATATAGGTGAAGGAATGGCTCGGTTATCACTAGCTGACACGGCCACGATTGCTAACATGTCTCCTGAGTATGGGGCAACAATGGGCTTCTTCCCTGTGGATCATCTTACATTGCAGTACCTGAGGTTAACAGGACGGAGTGATGAAACGGTGAGCTGATTTGATATAGATTTATGTTACAAATTTAGTGTCCATTCTCTGTGGAAGATAAACCTGTCTTGACATGTAATTTTTGTACTGTCTTAGGTCTCCATGATAGAGGCATATTTGCGCGCAAACAAGATGTTTGTTGACTATAAGGAGGTAATTTTTGTCCTTTCCTTTTGTTGAATAATAGTGATCTAAACGTGTGGATGTACCACATCTGCTTACTATTTTGGTTTTCCAGCCTCAACAAGAAAGAGCATACACATCTTATCTTCAATTGGACCTGGCAGATGTTGAACCTTCAGTTGCAGGACCAAAAAGGTGATGGATAATGTCGATCCTATTGCACATTAATCATTTGCTGTTCCCAATGATGATTTTCTTTATTTCTTCATGAAGGCCTCATGACCAAGTTCGTTTGAAAGATATGAAGGCTGATTGGCATGCTTGTCTTGACAACAAAGTTGGCTTCAAGGTAACTGCTCTGTGAAATTGCTTGGGCATTCTTGGACGATTCTAGTTATCTACCATTTCTAAGTTTTCTTTACCTTAATAGCTTCCTATGATGATAACTCTCCTTGTGTGGAGGTTTTCCTTATGTGTATAACTTTAAGTTTGTTCAGCTTTATAGATTTTTTGTATCCTGGAAGCTAATTGATTGCCTCCAAATGCAAATTCTATATGGCTGAATTTTTGTCTGATATCTGAAATTTAGTTTTAACCATCCTAAACCAATTGTGGTATCACAATGTTGATTCACATGACTTTTGCGTATTTGTTTCCCACTTTAAATTATTTCAGGGATTTGCTGTACCAAAGGAGGCACAAGATAGAGCGGTACCATTTTCATTCCATGGAATACCTGCAGAGCTTAAGCATGGTAGTATCGTTATTGCAGCGATTACAAGTTGCACAAACACTTCAAACCCTAGTGTCATGCTTGGTGCCGGGCTTGTTGCAAAGAAAGCCTGTGAACTTGGTTTGGAGGTTGGTTTTCGATTCTCAAATGTTTCGACCTCTTTGGAGTTTTCTGGTGGCCTAATTCTAAGCATCTCAGGTTGAGATTTGGCACATAAACTTAGTTACAGAAGAGATTAACAAGAACAAGCGTGTCTCAGGTTAAACCATGGATTAAAACAAGTCTTGCGCCAGGATCTGGAGTTGTCACAAAGTACCTGCTCAAGAGGTGTGCTAGATGTATCTTCTTATAATTCAATAGCTATTTGAGCTTATTACGTATTGTTTCAACATTTGCTTCTGCAGCGGCTTGCAAAAGTATCTGAACCAGCAGGGCTTTCATTTAGTTGGTTATGGTTGCACTACATGCATTGGAAATTCTGGAGAACTCGAAGAATCAGTTGCCTCTGCAATCACAGACAATGGTACATCTGGCTTCTTTCTTATTATTTAATACTTAGGCGGCCAATGTGTGAACAAAATGTGCATTAAAACCTCACAGTATCCTCTTGCCTTGAAATTTGCTTATCTTGAAATATGTAAATTATCTAAACCTACGGGCATTAATATGTGACTATAATTGAAATCATCCAGAGAGTTTGAGTTTGCCTAATCAGGAGGATAAAGAAAACTCTAGCAATGCTTCTTGAGTCATTTCAAGTACCCTGAAGATTTAGTTGCAGCAGGCAAAAATTAAATCCACGAAGTTGTGCCATCTTGCTACAACCCCTTTTGTCACATCTAGCTTCAGCTTTGTAGCCTATTAAAATCCTTTCTTGGCTGAAATAGATAATATAAACAAGTAATGTTGCTCTATGGGCGAGAGTTTCATCTGAGAATTCCTGTTTTTATGGAAAGAGATGCTAATGGATATGTAATCTGTATCTATCTGGCTAGGTAACAAGTATAGGCAACAAGCACTAAACAAGACTTCAAAAAGTCCCTAATGTTCATCTTGCTTTTAATTTATGTGTCAAGCTCTGATGATTTTTTTGCTTTGCATTGAAATAAACCATACAGTTCTGCTCACTTATGCTTCTCAACCAATTCTTCATTCTCTTTCCAGAGTACCTAGCCCACTAAACTGAGCTTCTGTGTGTATGTGTGGTTATTCCAATGTTCTTTCCATTGTGCCATCTATTTGTCAATGTTGATAATTTTTTTCCACCTGCTGATGATTCTGTTTGCTTATTTATCTGAAGTGGATCATTTTCATGATATTTCGGGTTCAGCCAAAGTTAGTTTTTTGGTTTATTTTGCAGATATAATTGCTGCAGCTGTGCTTTCTGGAAATCGAAATTTTGAAGGCCGTGTTCACCCATTGACGAGAGCTAACTATCTTGCTTCACCTCCATTGGTAGTTGCATATGCACTTGCGGGCACGGTATGTATGCAGATGTCTCTGGGGAATTTTACCTGATGTCTTTATATCTTGTTGGATACTTCCATTGGAGTCTTCACTTTAAACATTGCCATACCAATATGCCCACACGAAAGCCTTAATATATGGTTCTTACTTACATTGGTCGCATTCTTATATACTTTTAAGCTGTTGACCAGATATATTCAGAATTGCCTACTTTGTTAGAAGCAGTTTTTACGACTCAATAGCTTCTGGGGACTCGCTGACTCCTTTTTTGGTTAGGTTGACATTGATTTTGATAAGGAACCTATTGGAACATCAAAGGATGGGAAGAAAGTATATTTCAAGGATATTTGGCCAAGTAATGAGGAAATCGCAGAGGTAGATGCCTACTGAGTTCAGGGGTTGATTCTTTGGTGCTTTCCATCTCTTACAGTTGGACCAATGGACATGTATTTTACTGGGATGTAGGTTGTTCAAGCTAATGTGTTGCTGGACATGTTCAAGAGCACTTATGAGGCTATTACAAGGGGAAATCCTATGTGGAATCAGCTATCTGTACCTTCCTCTACCCTATATTCGTGGGATCCGAGCTCGACTTATATTCACGAACCTTCATATTTTAAGAACATGACCATGGATCCTCCTGGTCCTCATGGAGTGAAGGATGCCTATTGCCTACTGAACTTTGGAGACAGCATAACTACTGATCATATCTCTCCAGCTGGAAGTATCCACAAGGACAGCCCTGCGGCTAAGTATCTCTTGGAACGCGGAGTGGACCCAAAAGATTTTAATTCTTACGGCAGCCGGCGAGGCAATGATGAAGTGATGGCACGTGGTACTTTTGCCAATATTCGCCTTTTCAACAAGCTCTTGAATGGAGAAGTGGGTCCAAAGACAATTCATGTCCCATCAGGAGAGAAACTGTTTGTGTATGATGCAGCTATGGTGAGTCATAAAATTTGAGATGCATGGTCCCAGTTCCGTGTTGTCATTCTGCCAGATCTCTCAGCAGCTCCATGGCATGTACACTTAGACGTGAACTGCTTAAGTTTGGCATGCTCATCTATATTATATTATCATGATGGGGATGCCCTGCCCCTAAAACTCATGAATTGAATTGCTTTTGCATGGAGCAAATACTAAAGTGCATGGATCGTAAAATGCAAGTATCAGGTCAATATTTCGCTTCTAGTAAGCGGTTCTAAAGCTGACATTTAGATCTTGGGATCGACTGAATATTGATTATGGCACGATGAACCTTGAGAATCGTTGCTTAATATGCTTGCACCTCTGAAATTCTGACGTGCCTGTATTCTTGCAGACGTACAAGGTCGCTGGGCAAGACACAATTATCCTTGCAGGAGCTGAGTATGGAAGTGGCAGCTCGCGAGATTGGGCTGCCAAGGGTCCAATGCTCCTGGTGAGTTCATGTTTGACTTAACGTATTCAATTTGCCTAGCATTCCTTCGTTCTGGTTTGGGGTCACTAAGCATGATGGGCTTAATCAGGGGGTGAAAGCAGTGATAGCTAAAAGTTTTGAGAGAATACATCGTAGCAATCTGGCTGGTATGGGGGTCATTCCACTGTGTTTCAAGCCCGGCGAGGACGCGGACAGTTTGGGATTGACAGGGCATGAACGCTACACCATAGACCTTCTCAGTAAAGTCAGTGAGATAAGGCCTGGCCAAGATGTGACTGTTACAACCAACACTGGGAAATCATTCACTTGTACCCTGCGATTTGATACCGAGGTAAAGTGTCCACGGCCTTTTCCTAGTTTTGTTCATTGCATTGCCATTCCTTTTATGTATTCCCACAATAATATTACAGGTATGAGTCGCTGAGGACACCTTGTTTTTTTTGTTTTGTATCTTGGATTTAATTGATTGCAGGTAGAGCTGGCATATTTTGATCATGGTGGAATTCTACCATATGTTATACGCAGCCTGATTAAACAGTAAACTTCGGCAGTTCGTTTCGTTTCATGGAGAGGTCCGAGAATAATAGAGGTGTGAAAAATCCCTTTGGGTTTCCTGTACATAATAATTTGGTTTGGTGAAATATTTGGGGGAAGTGCGGGGGGTATTAAAGATGTGAAGCACTCGAAGAACGTATTGGAACTGTGACAACAGCGATTAAAGACCATATCAGGGCAGAATCAAAGTCGAAATTCTACTTGGGACTCCGATAAGGTATTTTTTGGATGAAATATAAAATTTTGAGTCAGTGAATCGTTGTATTACTTAAAGAGTCGTGTTATTTAAAGAGTAAAAACCGAACAAGA
This sequence comes from Metrosideros polymorpha var. glaberrima, assembly GCA_001662345.2. NCBI lineage: Eukaryota > Viridiplantae > Streptophyta > Magnoliopsida > Myrtales > Myrtaceae > Metrosideros > Metrosideros polymorpha. The sequence goes on from BCNH02000006.1 coordinate 1,664,346, forward strand.
CTGCTTACACAAAGAAATGGGCCTATTTCGGCCCATATGTATAAGCCGATAGGGCCCATCGTGGCCGGCCCATTGGGCACATTACGTGAATCCCAGCCCTTATGGGCCAACAAAGTCGAGTAACAGTAGGCTCGTCACAATCCATATTGGTCGAAAAGGCACAACAAGGCCCATTATCTAGTCCAATATCTGGTCCACGTCCAAAGGGTCAAAACCTCTGCCCGCTGTCTAGGTCCAAAATTATTGGGCCTAGTAGGCCTGACGTCCGGCCCATCTTTCTGATCGACTAGGCCCAACCTTGGCCCAGCAAAAAAGCTTTTGGGTCACTTTTCTAGGCCAAAAGGGCCCGAATGTAGGCCAGCTAACACAGCCCAATGGGCCCATATATAGGCCCAAGATGCCCAAATTCTGGGCCACACTGGGTCCCTTTTCCGAGTAACACTGGGCACATCACGGTCCCTCATTTTGGCCTAAGAGGCCCGAATGCAGGCCTGCTAACAAAAGCACAATGGGCCCACTCTAGGCCCAAGATTCCTAACTCTGGGCCACGCTTGGCCCATTATCTTAGCCCAAAATGCGGCCCATTCTGTAGGCCCACATTCCGCCCCCAATCCTGGCCCATTATCCAAGCCCAGCCTTCGGGAACAAGGCACATCATCTAGACCCAAACGCGGCCCACTATCTAGGCACAAAAGTCCAACAGTATCTTGGTCCGTTATCTAGGCCCGACAGCCCAAATTGGAATATTACGTCCAGTAAGTTTGTCTGCATGTACTTAACGGGCTTTGGGCCTAGTCCACTTCAATTAAATTTTCGAAGCTTATAACTGTCAACGTATTGTTATCCTATGTCAAGCCCGACCAGGTTTATTTTTAGGGAAGCAATCACTCCGTCCTTATTCAGCCAATTCGCTAGGGGACTGGTATTACGGGATTGAGGAGTGTACTACAACGGGATTCAGATGCAGATAGAACAAATTACAGACCTAAGGATATCCCACACGCTACGAAACGGCTGTCGGTTCCTCTCCAGCACCACGGCATACAGACATTATATGATCGGGATCTGATAATTACAAACTTATGACGGCCCAAATGCTAAGCTCACAAGAATGCTAACACGCACGCTAGCTGAACCTCATCAAAACAAGGCCATGTGCTGCAGACACTACAAAACACACCCAGCTAAAAACAGCATGGTCAAACTACAAAAGCTCTCTCCGAGGTGTTGCCCCTGATTATCCGGGGACGCTAGTGCCTATTATGCAGCGATTTGCTCAATTTTGAGGCCAGAGCATGGGCCTTTGCCCTCGTATCCATTGCCATAAACTCTCTCTCCGCACGCCGTTGATGTTGCCTCACGTTCTTCGCACGTTTTGGGGCTAACCGATTGTCTCTTTCGAGAAATGCAAGCCTAAACTTTTCAGCCATCGACAATTCAGAGGTTGGGGTAGACAGAGGTGCAGAAATCGTCCTCGGTCTAAATCCAGACACAGCCCATGTCTCAGGATCAATATCCTTAACAAAGGGTTCATCCAATATGACATCTGGCCATGCTTCTCTTGGAACTTGGGCGCCTCTTAGAGTGAAAGGCGAAGGCTTGGGATTTACTGTGATGCGCGGGCATTCAGCAGAGAAATTCTCCAGAGTATTTTTATCGATCCTTGGCTGCATGAAATGAAAATCAAAGGGCAGAAGCTAAGTTGTTTGATCTTCATGAATTTGAGCAAAAATAGGAGAAGGGACTTTAAATTCTTGTCATGATATTGAAGTGGTCAAGAACAAAATGGCTAAACATATCAACAATGCAAAGATCCAACACATCAGTCCCAAGTTAACCTTCCTGCCTTCGTGAGGCAAATGAAAACGACAAAGATGAAAAAACTGGATAATTAACTACAAAGAGTAAATTCTTACCCACACAAGCCAACGCAACGAATGTGCACCATCTATGATTTCCGTGGCATCAAGTTCCTCCCATGAATCGCCATCCACATCGTGCAGCTTCGGTTTCAATATGCCCAAACAACAACGTGCCATGTAGTCACTCCTCGGGCATCCTCTGCAAATCAACTTTGGTTCATTTCCTGTTAGGAGTTTTATAATACCCCGTGTCAAACCCAAGAAACTGGGCTCTAAAAGTCACACTATTTATGTGGAAACCATCAGGGCAGAAGTTGAAGCTAAGTAAGCACCATTTTAAAGCAGCAAAAGCAGTATACCATGCCATGGCTGGTAAAAAACTCTACGAATAAGATTAAGGACAACGAACTTATACAACATTCTAATCATAAAAATTTGAGGTGCCAAATGAAGGTAAATACTGAAAAAGTTGCTCAAGAAAGTTCTTTTGTAGTAACTCTCAACTAACTGGTTGTTCAAACTCTCTTCCTCTCTCCCCTAAAAGTATCCATGTATTTAACAACAAATCAGATCCGTCATATTGGGTATGCCAGTTGACAAGCAAGGAGCAAGCAATTAACCTCAATCTCTAATTATAGTTCCATTTATGGAGAAGAGCAACAAGTGCAATTATCATTCAAAACTTCAACCAATAGATGCGCTCAATGTTTTTCACCCCTGCCCTGAATACAGTATGCCGATTAGCTGTAGACCAAGATACAAACTTAAGGTTCTTCCGTAATATACAAGGGTCATTATAGTGCGACATGATTAGGAGTAATGAGGATTTAGCATAAGGTGAAAATATAGATGCATCAGAAGTAAATGATCTTCTAAATAAATAAAAAATGCCCTTTCACATGCTTGGATATTTGGAGTATCAAGAGGCTTTGCCTTAGATGAGGTTAATTGTACTGTGTAATGACAAATGCTAATCATTATAAGAGTGTAAAGCAAAGAGAAGAAGGACGAAAATGGCATATAAATATATTGACAGTGAAAATCGTCAATGTTGACATAGACAGAGTCCATACCCACATCTCAAAGTTTCTAGCGAATGACAATGCTGCAAAACTCCGGAAACACCAGCCACAGTGATATTTTCACATCGACTGCACAAAAAAAAATCATCTCAATATGATAGTAAGTCATTTACAACCTTGTCAGCATGAGACAGTACCTAGTTTCACAAGCATGTTCTTCCGAAGAAAAGAAAAATTTCAGAGGTAGAAGAACCAAGCGAAGACTAATTATATCCCCACAACCAATCCTACCGAAAGTGCAATCGAGAACAACATTGTTCTTAAAATTTCACATGCAACCAAAAAAGGAAAATAAAGAAAGAAAGAAAGCCTAACTGATAGTCAGCATATAACTTGGTGGATTTGCTTAAAAACGGAAAGAAGAACCACAGCTATGAAATCACGGCACTGATAGAAAACAGAGGTCCTCCTTTTCATGCATCTAATCGACTTATCACATGAAAACATATGCAAAAAGAAATTCCCTCTTGACTCCTAGAAAAGTGGGCTTACACACATTATCTCACTTATGCTGTCCCCCCTCAGCTCACCCATCCCCGGCATATGGAGGGTAGAGGGCTTAAGAACTGTTGTCCTGTATTTACTCTTTTTACTTTTCCAAGCAAAATATCGACATCATAAACATTTAACTCTTGTAATTTCACAGTCATCTCTCAAAGAACTTCCCTCTTAAAAGGTAATCTCTTTAATCCTTTAGAAAGAAAAGATTAAGGTTTGTAGGGCTTAGGTGGAAAGACAAGGCAAAGTGACATTCCTTTCATTTGCCAAACAAAAGGCATTCATGAGTTCATGATTGCATAATGCTTTAAGGAACCAACTACAAATCCTTGGCATACCCAAGGTATCACATGTCAAACAAGTTCAGCGAAAAAAGGAAAAAGAAGTCAGGAACATGGAGTGAAGCTCTTGACCCAGCCTGGATATGAACCATGTGACATTGAGACAATAATTCCCATCCCCTGTCTGGAAAGTGTTGAGGCACACATAAGGGAATATAACAACTTATGGTGAGACCCACTAATATAATTAATGTAACTTAAGTACCTTATATCCACAGCTCGAAGAGACCTGCATATTCCAGCTAATTTAATCAATCCCACATCAGAAACATTTGAACCGGAGATGTCAAGGATTTCCCATGAACCATCAGCCAAAGAAACAATTACATTGTCATCAAGTAACCGTCTCCTCCGAGCAATTGCTGTCACTGCCATCTGCCAATAGCAAACCCATGAGAACAGAGGGGCGCCGTGTCTCCTATGATAAAAATCATCTCAATATAAAGTAGAAAAGACCAATGACACCGAAACATATTACGACCGAATCAAACCTGTTAATTCTTGTTGAGTTAATTTCCATAAAAAGAAAAATGCAGTCTGCTTTAAACTACACGTTTATCATTTAGGCTTTTCCACTATGAGCTACACCTGATCAAGGCACCAATGGTGTTGAGTCTCAACCATTAACATGTTACCCGTGTAACAAGTATTATGCATGATGCACTCTAGCACCCAGCACGCTCAAAAACTTAATCTCTCAAACGCTCAACCCATCACACCAGCAGATGATTACATTCACAACTTAACTCCATGATTCTTCCTTTTATACACATGAAAATGCAAACCAGAGCTCACATACCCTATTTGGTTATGGCCTTAGCCTAATGGGTTCCCATCATAGCGAGGGAATTCATACTTTATTATTCATGATATAGTAATACTAAACTAGTTATGTTTTTCCCAACATGTTTGAGAGAACTGGCAATTCACCTTGGTATTACTATAGACAAAAAAAAAAGGGAGCAACACATTTTTTCTTTTTGTGGGTT
>BCNH02000006.1:1669134-1681811 GCA_001662345.2 Metrosideros polymorpha var. glaberrima
GGATGTGGTTTAAAATTCAATTATTCAACTTCAAAAAGTTTCAGACCCAAATCCATAGAACAAATACTTCCACATAAATTACAGAGATTTAATTCGGATTTGAGCAGAACTGAAGAATAGTACTTGCAATTTTCATGTTGTTTGGTTGTCTAATGGGACTCCAGGAAGGCAGAGTAGAAATTACTATGTTGGAGAGTACATAAGTCATTCCAAAATAACAATGAGCAGACTCATCCGGTATCCAACATCTCGGGGGAGCAATTTACAACTAAGATGAGGTGGATTATATGCACAAGAATCAACTAGACAAGCAAATGTATGAAGGGCATGACTTGCACCAAGGATATCTTTTATATCATAGCATGGCTGTTTAATCCACAATTACTCATACAATACCATGCTATGTATAAAGTACTTGAGTAAAGTACCATAATCATTCAGCACTCAAGAACTGAGATCCTGAAAAGCCGTGGAGAAAACACGACTGAGTTGCTCTCTTGTCATGTTAATTAATGCGTAAACCAACGCTGTGCGGACTAGATACATGATCAAACTGCTTCTAGACAAGTGATGTTTTCATATAGACATTCTAAGTTAAAATCTGGTTCTTCCACATTCTTCCTTGGAGAGGACAAATCAGAATGCCACATCAATGCTCAACATGTAGAAAAGACCCCCATCCCTATAATTTTTCCATCAAACTATATACATCCACAACGCCAATAAATGTCATCTTTTCCCCGATTTTGACATTCATTCTTTGCATGACTCGTGCATGAGATAACATACACTCATTGAGTGAAACAATCATGTTAAGATGTGAACCCTTGATAACACCTAGCTGCTTAGGTGAAGGCAACTTAAAAAATGACACGACAATTGATGCCGTAGATGAAACAGCTTCTCATCACAACATCAAAGAACGAGGAAGAGTTCTCTACTCCCCGGCGAAATTTGACGAGAACAACAGAACTGAACACAAGTAATGAATTGGCACAAACAATAGAATAGGACTGTAAAGCACAACTTGACAATATAAGCGTGCTCGCATTGCTCTTCATGCACAGATTGCCCAAAAATTATCTCCATCTGCAAGAGTGAAGTTCGCACAACTAAACATGAGAAAACTTCAGATGAAAACCTTAATATCCGAAGGGAAGGTAACGGCAATCTCTTCCAAATCCGCAATTATATCCTCCAAGTGCTTGCCGACAACCCCCACACACAGACTGACTAGACTTGGTGGCTTTGACCTCTTGATTGACAGCCCTATATGGACAACCGCGATGCAGTGAGTAAACAGAGCAGATTCATATCCCATACTAGCCCAAACTCACACTGAAATACCTATAGAATAATAATCTACAGTACAATATCCATTTACAGCAACAGCTGGAGAAGATCATTCCAGATCATTTATCGCAAAAGTAAATTGAAAAAAAAAAAAAAACACACTGCGTCCGAGCTTCTGGACAGAAATCGTCCATGATTCAGACGTTAAAGCTTCATCCACAAAACAGCACATCACAACCGACGAGGTAAAAAACATTATAACGATCAAACCAGTTTACAAAGAGAAACATCGTTCTTATGGCGGCTAAGTTTACAGCACACAGCATCGAGAACTCGATCTAGGTCACGAACGACGCGATCGATCGCTCGACACACGGTCCATACACGCAGGAGCTCAGAATCACAAGCAAGTAACGACACAATCTATCGCATCGGCACGGCGTACATGCACGAACAGACGAGAACGAGAGAGAAAGAGACCTGACGATTGGAGCGAGGAGGCGAATTTGCGATCCGAACTGGAGTTGGAGACGGAGTCGAGCTTGGGAACAGGATCGGTGACTGCGGCCAACTTTGCTTTCCCCTTTTCCATGAAATTGGGGCGACGAAGATGGGCGACAGAGAGAGAGAGAGAGAGGGGTCGCCGAGATTCAATAGGGGAGAAAAAATATCAGTGATGCGGCAATCGTATCATCTAAGAACCAGACGAAGCCGGCGCCGCCGACCTTGGCAACACCCACCACCATTCTTTTAGTTTCGAGTCGTAGTTTTAGACGGAGCACAATCAATTAATTAAGGTTATGTGTCATTTTAGTACTTAAATTGAACTTTGGACTGGATTTTTTTTTTTTGTATTAGACATAAGTAATAATTATTCTTTTACCTTTTCCTCAAAATGTAAAATCCAAAAAAGAATTACCAAAAAAATGGTATTTAAATCTTTGTGTCGACTATTATACATTATAAATATTTAGATGTTCAGTTTAAAAGAACGAGATATGCACCACACAAGATTCAAACTAAACCAAATAGGAAAGTCAATTCAAGCAAGATTAATATTAAAGAAAAAATTTTCAATGACGTCGTGGTGGATAGTTATTGTGAATAAAGTTTCCTTGCATAATATTTGGATTACAAATATAAAATGGTGCTTTGTGGTTCAAAGGAAGAAACCACGCATACCTTGCGCTGATCGAGAAGCTGTCCCTTTGACCTAATTAGCTAATGTAAAATACTATTTCGATAAATCTAATTAAAGGGCAAAATCTTAATACTTTTTTCTTTCAGTTTTTCACTTCAGAAAGATTGAGCCCTCGTCCAGGATGAGCTTGTTGCCTCCAAGGCCAACATTCACGAAACTATTGCCAGATATTTAAACCAATAAAAACGTTCTTGAAAATACATACAGAACATTGAATTTAAAAGAGGAACCAGGCTCAGGCATCCGTGCCTGGGCTTGGCACGCGTACTGGCATGAAATCGACACGTACTAATGCCCCGACCTCGCATGGCTCGAGCCTCGCTAGCCCAAGCACGACATGCCTCGACTTTCTCGTGTGATTTTCGGTCACTTCAGATTCTTCGTCATCCCTTTCTTCTGGAGTCTTCGGAGATGCGAGGAGAAGAAGATTGTTTCATAGATTCCTTTTTTTTTCCTTTTCATTTTTCTTTTTCTTTAATAGTTTCGACCGGCTCAGCCCAAAAAGGAAAGGAGATTATTATAGATTTGCTTTATCGAAATTATTGGATATGCCAATTGGACGGGCCTCGTGCTTATCTTTTTCCACCTTTCTCGATTCTTCTCTCCATCGACGCCAAAAATCAAAACAACGACTCCTTTAGCAGGGGACCCATCCGGCGCGACCGAATCTTGTGGGGATTGCCAGCCCTCGCTCGGGGGTGCGTGCCCCTTACGCGTTACCCCGCGACCTCGCATCGCGCATCATGCCACCGTTGCCGTCTACCCAACGCGGGCGAATCATCTGGACCGTCCAAGTTTCCTTAAATGCACGGCATTCAGCACACTGGGCCCCACCACAGGTTCAATTCGTGTGGCTGATATCAAACCGCCTCCGACGACCCCTATATATAGGCCCTCCTCTGGCTTCAGGGTCTCTCAACAATTTCCGTAGTTGCGCTCTCGTTCTCGTCGCGGTCAGCTTCTCCGGTATTTCTTCAGGTGAGCCTACCAAATTTTGCCACGAGCCTTTCTTTATCTTTTGTAATTGTAGGGATCTTTTGGGTTCTCTGTTCTTGTTATGAAGTTGGTCTTTCTCTGGGGTTCACTTCTTTCTGCTAGCGATGATGATCATGGTCGATGGGTTAGGGAATGATTGTGGATGTGCCTGTCGTGGCGAAGCTCGGTTCATGCGAAGCAGTTCTCGGTTGACCGTTTTCTAGTTGCTGTGGTTTATGTTTTTTTTTTTTTTCCGTGGTTTATGTTCGATCTCTGTCTTTCATGTGATTTTTGTTCTTGTTCACGCTCGTTGTTTCTTGGAGACTATCCGTGGCAACCTGTGCTCTTGGTTGAGCTGGCTGTGAAAGAACCCGGCGTCTTGGTTTGAGAAATAGGAGCTGGAGATTGGGATACTTTTGTGGTTCGGAATAGTTCCCCTGTGTCTTGGTCTTGAGAAATTGGAGCTGGAGATTGGGATTCCTCTGGGGTTCGGAATAGTTTTGATTAGACCGTGTTGATGCTCTGTTGAGATCTTTATATACTCGTGTTCTTTTGCCACAAACTCGCTGGTTCACATTGAATTGGTGCTCTCTTGATTGTCGAGAATACGACTTCTGTTTCTTTGCCATGGTTGGATGTGGTTGTGTACAGCTTTGCCATGTCTACTTTTGTTATATTGAATCGTGAGTATCAGTCCAGTTCATTAAGTCTGAGCTGATTGTATATGATTTTTTGCTGTTTGATTGCTTGATCTGGACTGTATCAGTGGGTTCATAAACTTATTTTTTACTGCTAGTTGTTTTAATGCAAAATATTCTTGATTTGCAGCAGCAGGCGAGTACTGCAGCATCCTCTTTCTTCGGTTCTAGAAGTCCAAAACCAGCAAATTACATGGTTGAAGAAGACTTCGAGCTTCCAACTGCTTTTGACCCGTTTGCTGAGGGCAAGGACTCGGGCGCCCCTGGGGCAAAAGAGTATGTTCACATCCGCATCCAACAAAGGAATGGAAAGAAAAGCTTGACCACTGTGCAGGGGCTGAAGAAAGAATTCAGCTACCAGAAGATCCTCAAGGATCTGAAGAAGGAGTTCTGTTGTAATGGGAATGTTGTCCAGGACAAGGAGCTCGGAAAAATCATTCAACTGCAAGGCGATCAGCGGAAGAACGTCTCACAGTTTCTGGTCCAGGCCGGCCTCGTGAAGAAAGACCAGATCAAGATTCATGGTTTTTAAAGGGAGACCAGGGTTCATGATCAGTCACCGTGTTGTGTGTGCCCTACTACTATAATTACTGGAGGTGCTTGCTTTTAGGTGGGTTCTGTAGAATCCTTCGATAATCTGGTGGCTTTGACTGCTGGAGAAGTTTGTCAGGTTGTGTTTTTCTTCCTTTTGGTTTCTCTTTGATGCTGTCTAGACTTGTAAACTCCAATGGTATGTTATGATAATTCGTGGAAAATGGGATTTGGAATTTCAGGTGTTGATTTTATAACTTCTCGTGTTGATATGTTTGTTTTACTTCCACAACATGGTGCTGTGATCTAAAGGTCAAGGGAAACCTCCCAAGATCAAAAGGTGAGGTAGGTCTATGGTGGCTTTGACCAAATGAATGTTAATCGTCTTCATACTACCAACTTTAGTTGCCATATAATCGTGACAAGAAAGAAGATGAGAGTCTTAATCTGGGTACATGGAAATTGCGTGCGTAGGTAATTGAAGAACCATGTAATGTAACTGCTGCCTGCTGGTGCAGCATGTTCTGTCATTCCTCCATCTCATCCATTCCAGAGTTCACACGAGCTCTCAAACGGCTTTGAGATGTCTACAGAAGATTGTCATCCTTTCTTAAGAACAGATAGACTGTCTCCATCCGAGAGAACGTGGTAACCTCCATCAATTACTTCATTTGTGGCAAACCTTGAGCAAGATGACAACAGCTCGATACATTAATCAGAACAAAACCGCAAGCAAAGTCAATGTTCCTTGGTACTCGGGTTTGCCACTCTCAGGTTTCGGAACCATGAAGGTTCAAAAGAGAGGATTTGACCATAATTTACAAGAGCAAAGAAGCAACTTCTCCCAGCCAGGCTGTGTTTACAAAAGACATCTTCTCTCACAGTGATCTTCAAGAAATCAACAGCACAAAAATGAACCGTAGGAAAGGCCCCAAAAAAAAAAAAAATGCCATGAGTTGCCTGCCTCTATTTGGCATCTCAGGACAAGAAAAATAAATCTCGAAGGAGAATCAACTTTCCAGGTCAAGTACATCGAAGGAAAACGGCTTCAATATTTTAGAGTGCTTAACTTCAATTTACAATAGTTCATCTGTAGACGTGAAAGAGCCCCCTAGCTGTTGATTGCTGCCTAGAAGAGTCTCCCCTGTTGTTGGTTGCCACTTCTCATCATTGCGCAGAACTCCTGGTAGTTGATTCTGCCGTCCTGCCAACACAGAAGGAAACGTATAAGCTCGTGATACTAGAAAGAGTTTGCGGGTGCTTTTGTGGGACGTCTGTAGTTTCCAATTTCATTGTCAGTGCAAAACAGACGTGTTCGATAGGATCAGCTTTCTAAAAAGTTGGAGAACAGCAATACCATTTTCAATGTCTTCCATCTGGAAAAGAGGAAATCTGGAATTCATGAAAGAGTTCTTTGGTTTTACTGAGCATAATCCCCAAATGGGAACAAAGCGATGAAGGAGCACAAAATGTGCTGAGTGAAAATCCCACAGAAAAGCAAGGATAAAATTAAACGACAAGAATTTTCACAAAATTTTAGAGGAAAACATAAACCAGGAATTTTTTTTAAACTCACATTGTCTGTGTCAACTTCGGCTATAATATCTTTAATGGTGTCTTCATCTCCCATTCCATATCCTCTCATGGCAGTCTCAATTTCATCCATAGTGATGAACCTGCAAAAATCGAGAAAAAAATAATCACTCGCTTCAGCAGTTGTTTTAACCCTTAACACAGAGAAGGAACAACTTCAAACATCAAATAGAATTTGATGCGCGAAATGCCTTCCATAAATCGTGGGTATAACCAAGGAGATCCATATTCAATGTTTGGAGAGATGGACCATGAAATTCACAGTGACACAAGTCCTGATTCTTGAACAATTTATGACATGTGGGAAGGGAACACTTACCCACTATTATCCTTATCGAAATGCTGGAAGGCTTTGTAAAGATGTTCATCTCTCTCTAGCTTGTGTCTATGCATTGTAGCTGTTACGAACTCAATGTAGTCAATAGTTCCATTCCCATCCACATCAGCCTGAAGCACAGAACAAGGATATCAGTCGCACCAATTCAGATTCCTCACCCCAAAAAAAAAAAAAAATCAGGTTGAATAAGTTGGGCACTCCATAATATATATCTTACTGCTTCCATCAGCTGCTTCACTTCAGCCTCTGTAAGCTTCGATCCAAGTCGAGCTAATCCTGTCTTCAGCTCCTCATAGGTGATTGTTCCACTCTTGTCAGTATCCATATTGGAGAACATTGCTTTCAACCCTTGAATATCTTCTTCAGATAGATTTTCAGCGATCACCTATTTTCATTTTTAAAATGCAAAGTCATTAGCATGAAATGATTGCCTAATCAATCTCTGTACTAAATTAGACTTGGAAAGAGCATTTTGAACTAAACATACCGTCAATCAATTAGCAAATGCAAATAATTTGAATTTGGAAACATGGGAAACACTCCCATGCAGAAACAATCCCTTCAGTTACACTTGTATACTCTTTCAGCAAATACAAATGGGGACATATAGAAACAAGATGCACTCCAATAATGCAGGGACTGACCTTCAATGCAAGTTTCTTCAACTTGTTCATTGCTCTGAATTGCTTCATTCTTGAAAGGACAGCACTGTCTATTGGCTTGTCTGATGCACTTCCACCTTCCTTAATCCAACGATGCTCTGCATGAGACAGAAATATCACGTGGTTGATCAGAAGAGTATATAAGCTTCTAATGTACCAGCAAGTTTGACATTTGGACCATATCTAGAGAAATAACATGCCAGAAGAGTTCTTCCAACTTTCATTGTTTAGTAGAAAGAATCTCATTAGTCATAAATGTAAGCTCAGATAATAGAGCTAGCATTTCTCATACTTCATATATTGCGAAATAATTATATCCCTGATAGAGTAGCATGGAGGCTTCCAAGTCAAAAGGATTCCTACAAAATAGACTGACATCAAACATTTCTAAGAGCATGAGTCTTGTAAGGCAGAAGTAAAATCACCTAAAACCTGTGCAGAAGTAATTCTTTTCTTCGGGTCCTTCGTTAACATTTTCTTGACCAGGTCCTTAGCACTGGGGGATATAGTTGGCCATGGTGCGGTTTCAAAATCAATATCTCCTTGCAGTATCGCGTCAAATATCCCCTTTTCAGTTTCTGCAATGCGCACTTATTAGGTACTGCTGATGCCAAAATCATGCACCACTTTACTGTCCGGCATGGTTCTGAAGAGATGATTGAACTACGTACTCCTAAAAGCATGAAGAATTACGTAAGGAAACAAAGGACAAAGAGAAGGACATAGTCTTTACCAGCCCAAAATGGAGGCACACCACTGAGTAGGATATAAAGTATGACTCCTGCACTCCAAATGTCTATTTCCTTCCCATAATTGCGCCGCAACACCTCAGGAGCAACATAGTAAGCACTCCCGACAATATCCCGGTACACCTTGCCTGGAAAATAAGAGGTAATCAAGGGAAACAGTCAAAAAAGCCATATGCATAATTATGCCAAGTAATAACCACTCGATTTCTTCTAAAGTTTGAGAGCCATAACAGAACATAAAGCTGAGCCTAACTGCAAAGATACTTTTGTCAGCAACCAGCAACAGCAGATCTCAGTTGTGCACCACATCAATTTTCACTAGCAAGAAACAACTGTCTTTCAAGCATCTAGCATTGTACAAGAGAGTCAAGGGACATCAGGGACCTGCTACAATCTTCGACGGAAATAAACAACACAAATTTGAGCCAAACACTACTCTTCTGTAGAAAATAATGCAGCAACTCAGCATCTAACCTCCTAAAAGAGGGTAGTATACAATGTGTCAAAATCCAAAACCTTGTGATAAGAGTAAATTCACTCCCAGTTTATTAATTTGCCAAAACTTAACTAGAGTCAAGGAATACATATACTTACGAATAAATTATCAGCTCATCGCTATACCCTTCGTGTGTCATGATCTTACATGCACTCTAGACTCCCTGAAAAACTGACTGGCACCATTCTAACATTTCCTCACCATAGCTGAATGTTCAATATATCCTAAAATTACAAACTATTTACCATTTCACTTCCAAAAGTGAAAGCTGGTCCATTTCATTCCATAATACCAGTCATGAACCAACCAAACAGGAAGAATTTGTAAATGAAAAATAGATTATTCACCTTCTTCGATGAACACGGACAATCCGAAGTCTGTAGCCTTCAAGGGTGCATTCTCATCCCTGCTAGCCAACAAGAAGTTCTCAGGCTTGAGATCCCTATGCATAACACCCATGAAATGGCAGGCATGAACAACATTGACAATCGCCCTACAGATCGTAGCCGCGGCTCTCTCGGTGTAGTGCCCCTTCGCGATGATCCTATCGAAGAGCTCGCCACCGGCACAGAGCTCCATCACAAGGTGGACCGTTTGCCGGTCCTCATAAGCACCCTTGAACTCCACTATATTGGGCTGGCCACTCAAATGCTGCATGATCTGAATCTCCCTCCTCATGTCCTCCTTATCATTCTTGGACACAAGCTTCCTCTTTGAAATGGACTTACAAGCGTATTGCCTACCAGTGGAAATCTCAGTACAGAGATAAGTGACACCAAACTGACCTCTGCCCAGCTCTTTCCCAAGTGTGTAGTGGGACTTGACATCTTCATAGGGCTTGCCCAGGATTGTGTCCACCTTCGGGACTGGCCTGGGGCTTGGGCTTGGGACTGAGGGCTTGAACGCAACTTGCTGGGGTTGATAATGACTCGAAGGAGGCTTGTGCTGTGTAACCACGACAGGTTGCTGCTGCTGTTGCTGCTGTTCGTACTGTCTCTGGTAATTTGCACCGCCAGATCTGTACCCATTTTGCTGTGGCTCTGAAACTTTGTGCTTGGTGAGACAACCACCCATGTCTTTATTTCTCTTCCGAGAGAACGAACAATGATCAGAACCGGAGGAAAGATCGGATTCCGGAATCAGGAATTCTGCAGAATAGCACTGAAAGTCGGGGGAAACAGAGAGAGAGAGAGAGAGAGAGAGAGAGAGAGAAAGCTTGACTCTTTGCTCAGGAGCCGAGGGGATGAATCATGGGTCAGTGATTACACGAGGGAAGAAGGACAGATGATTTCCTGATACGAACTGAGAATGAGCGGAGGTTGCGACGAAACGAGACAGCTTTGGATCGTGATTTGGGAGATTTTTAAGGAAAACGTGTTCGAGAATTGAGGGAGAGAAGGCAAATTGTGATTGGAACGAAACACTGCTTCATAAAGAACTCTTTAACTTTGACCCAATAAAAAGAAAAGAACGAAACGAGACAGCTTTGGATCGTGATTTGGGAGAATTTTAAGGAAAACGTGTTCGAGAATTGAGAGAGAGAAGGCAAATTGTGATTGGAACGAAACACTGCTTCATAAAGAACTCTTTAACGAGAACTTGGTCCCAAAAAAAAAAAAAACAAACAAACAATAACTTGGTCAACCTTTCGATTAAGCCGAGATATTGACTTCATCTGGACCAGTATAGCGGGATATATACAGCCGACATAACATCTCTCGCACCACCAAAGTGGTTGCCATGTGAGAGAAAAGAAATCACCCGACTTTTGCATACTAATTACTAGTTCATGTCTTCTCGATTACGTTATCTTGTCTAATTGTGTCATACATCAGTGAAACGATTTTTTTATTGCTCACACCTTATTGGGATGTGGTAACGAGCTCATCAATTTCGAACATTCCCATCGTGAGAAGAATAAAATTATTATGACTAAATCCGAATATTCTACAATAGATATAAGACTCTTATTATTACGCCGAAGGGGGTCGTTAGCGTCGATTGTTCCTCTACCCTTTAACTTATCAAAATAGCAAAAATAATATCCCTCACTTAGATTGATCTCAAAAATTGCTCCTCGATGAGTGAGTGAGTGAGAGGACTTAGAGGCAATCAAGCGAGAAAATACCCCAGTCACTTTTATGAAAGTTGGAATGTTTAACATGTGGGATAATCTTTCAGCAAAAAAATAATTTGTTATTCTTTAAGCAAGGATCTGCGATCCGTGAGTGTTGGGATGCACGATGCGACATGGCATTTTCAGTACAGTTTTTAATCGTTTTTCCTCGACAAGTGGGCAGTCGATTAATCAAACTACTTTTACGATAAGGTTTGGTGGGGGAAAGGAAAGAACACACAGTCCTCTCGTGGTAATAATGACTTGCGAAGTTTCCTAAGTTGCGTCGTCTGGGAAATTCACCTGCAATTGCAAAGGAGCTCTCCCCATTTCCATCCTTTTGCATGATTATTCCGAGTCATTATCCTCTGACTTTTCAATTGTCGATGTGGAGATTTCTTCCTACTTTTCGCTCCTTTTGGCTGGCGATTTGTGAACTATAATAACCATTCCACGCAATTGACCTTCTTAGTACATTGCCAGTTCCGCAGTATGACTCCCATCGCTCATTTTTCTCGAAACCCATTATTTTCATTTTCCCGAAAAATAGTTGGAATACTAAAATGAATGAATTCGTCGGGTTTTTCAAATTGAACGCTGACTCCACTAGAGACCAAGAATTGAGATTCGTCCAATTGTTTCAACAGAGCATTTTGTTCCAAGCCATTTGTGTGGGAACAATCAATAAACGTAATAATGCCACTCACACTGACCAATTGCAATAATGTGCAATCGTCGAGAGAAAGTGCTTAGCCATAAACAAAAGATTTCGTTAATTTTTCCCCACGAGAAAGGTCCCCATCTTTTTCTCTCCTCTTTCGCGAAAGACAAGGAGTACCTACTGACACGGTTGGACCTACGGGGTAATTAAATTTATCGTACAAGGTACGAGATTCAAGTGGGCCCCACAACATGCTCGACTATCCGCGTTACACGACTAGTTTTTATTATCAGTAATGGAAAGCATTGTGATTACGTGGCATCGGAGATACCATTCTCAGCTAGAGTTCGGACCGGAGACGGAACAAAGCAACCGCGTGAACGGCACGCCAAAGATGTGGCGGGGGCTCGATTCTCGGTCGGGGAGTGCTTTAATTGGTCAACGGTCTCGTTTGAGACCGAGTTGGCGTTTACACGGTTTCGGATTGAATTGTGAGCGCACGTCCGTCTGCGGTCGTGTCGTGCTATATGCACCGAGGAAGTCACGTCTCGCATCTGTTTTTTAATATTTTTTTAATCAAAATTTCTTTGTAGTTTTTTTTTGGGTCAGGAAAATTGCTTTATAGTTAAACAACGGAAAGGTGCAGCCATTGAGAAACATTATATTTTATTCTTATCAATATTATACATAACCCGTTAAAGAAACTTGTGGGTATTACACGTTTGCCCTCGAATTTCAACGTTACACAATACCTCATAGATTTTTAATATTGTTACAGCTGTTGATTATTAACTTCTTTTTTCCATAAACATATGCAACGCACTGGACTTCTAAAGGGTAAAAATACATCTCACCTCATTTTTTTTTAGGGAAAAAAGTTACAAAAAATTTCAAACTTTTCCACCGCAACACGTTTATCATATACTGTCTTTGTGACACCAAAAATCCCAAAACTTATACCTGTATGACATATTTACCTCAAACTTTTTTTACACCAAAAACCCCAACTTTATACTTATGTGACACATTTACCCCAAACTTTTTTCTGTAATACTAATTTTTTAAGGTAAACATGTCTCATGGATACAAATTTGGGATTTTTAATATCACAAGAAGAAATTTGGATTAAATGTGTCACACTATACAAGTTTTAGGTAAATATGTCTCATAGGTACAAATTTAGTATTTTTTGTGTCACAAATTTTTTTTTTAGTTCTTGATGTCACAGTATGTATAGTTTAGGATTTTTTGTAGCTTTACCCTTTTTTAAGAAACTGTATTTTTTCTCTTAATTTTCAGAAGAAATAAAAAGATATAGTAAATGGAAGAAAAGTAAATTAATTAAAATACTAATAGTAGAGAAAG
>BCNH02000006.1:1682722-1694357 GCA_001662345.2 Metrosideros polymorpha var. glaberrima
TTTGACCCCAAAAAAAAAAAAAAAATCTCCCCAACGATTAAGTGTTTTTTAATCAACTCATTTAACATATCCCACGTATACAATAGTTTACATCACGAGTTGCTCCCGTGAGGTTTTAAATCAAAGACACCATATCTGTGGTGAAGAAATTGAATGCAATCGCGAAAAAAGTGAATTATTGATTATACTTATTAATCCACAGTCTTTAGACGGAGTATTTCCATATTAGACCCCAACGTACAGATGATTGCACAAACAATCATGTTAAATAAAATTCAAAGTAATTGAGAAAAATTAATAGACCTGCGTGCATCGTAACGAAAATAGTTGATGGTAAAGTTGATTTTGGAGCTTGGGATTCAAAATCGGAAGGAAATAAAAAAAATAAAAAAAAACTTTCCGTCTTAAGAATAATCATGGCTGTAATTTTTACTAAGCAAAAGAATGATATTATAAAGATGATTTATAGCGAATGTAAATATTTATAATATGTCGTACCATTCTCAGAACCAACTTTATAAATTAGTTTTAATGTTTTTCCCAACAAAGTTGGACAACGTTTTGGTTTACTTTTTTTTTAATGGGAATAAAATTAAAATGCAGTGTACTTAGCCCAACTCATAAGGCTCTTCTCTCGAGGCTGGTGTTTGC
This sequence comes from Metrosideros polymorpha var. glaberrima, assembly GCA_001662345.2. Classification (NCBI taxonomy): domain Eukaryota; kingdom Viridiplantae; phylum Streptophyta; class Magnoliopsida; order Myrtales; family Myrtaceae; genus Metrosideros; species Metrosideros polymorpha. Next base: position 1,683,374 of record BCNH02000006.1, read on the forward strand.
TGTTTGGAAGTAAAGCCCAGTTATCTCCTAGGCATATTTGGGCTACGAAGTTGGATTGTTATATGGCCAGTTTTTTTTTTTGGTCGGATTATATGGCCAGTTGGCCGCGGATAGTTTTGTATACTAGGAAAACTTTATGTTAAATCGTGGCATACCCACAATTTAGGAAAAATTTCAAATAAAGACTTGAAGTGCATTCGTTTTTTTAAATAAAAGTTTGAAGTGAACTTTATTTCAAATAAGGGCCTAAAGTAGTTAAAGTGTTTCAAATAAAAGCCTGAAGTGGCCAAATAATTTCAAATAAGGACCTAACTGGGTGATGACTATTTCGATCGACGACAAAGGGGTAATTTAGTAAAAAAAATTATAAGTATTTTTTTCTTTTTCTTTTTTCTTGTCCTCCTCCTTCCCTCCCCAAACTATCCTTGTCATCTGTCGGCCTCCGACAGGCCACCCTTGCCGACGTCAGGCAAGGGCAGCCCTCACCGACGTCAAGTAGGGTTGCCCTTGCTTGGGTGAGCGAGGGCCCCCCTCACCTAATTTGGTGAGTGTCCCTCGCCAGATCCAGTGAGGGTCACTCGACGTTGGTGAGGGTGAGGGCGGCTCTCATCGAAGGTTGGTTGACAAAGAGGATGGCAGGGGTAAGGAGGAGGGAAAAAGAAAAAAGAAAAAAAGAAAAAATAAAAATAAAAGTACATGACAAAAATGTCATTCTGGCAGCAAAGTCAAGCCCTTTTTTGAGATGATATAGTCACTTTAGGCCTTTATTTGAAATAAAATCCACTTCAGACCCTTATTTGAAATGATTTGATCACTTCAAGCTTTTATTTGAAACAAGATCCTCTTTAGGCTCTTATTTGAGAAAATGATAACATTTCAAGCCCTTAATCGAAAATTTCCCCACAATTTATGCTAGGCACGTTTTTTATATATGTTATGAGCGGAACAAAATCACTTAATTTAAAGAGTACAATGTCACTTAGACTAGAAGCTATCGGAGGATTCTTTTTTATAAATGAAGCTATCGGGGAAATGTTTCATAAGAGAGATTTATGGCAAATTATGTTGAAATTCCATGCTAATAATAGTCGCCGTTCAAATTAGGAGAACGTGATAAAACAACTCATTAAATTTGTTGTGAGAAAGTTGATATGCTGAAGACAGTTAGCTAAGAGAGCACAACACACATTATTAACTACGAGTGCGAGATTAGAACGCAAAATCTTGAAATAACTTTGATTGCATAATGACTAGAATTCGATGATAAAAAAAAAAATACGTCGATTAGACAGCTCAATAGTATCACAGTAGACTCAAATTAATGACATCCGTCATGAATTCAAAAGAACTCAAGAAGACAAGTTTCCATGCCTCCTAGCAAAAATGTTGGTAGGTATGGGAAAATAATGTAGACAAGAGTTTGCCACGTAATTAATCCAAAGGATCGCCACATCATTGATCCAAGGAGGTTCCGTAGATCCGTTAGATTGGCAAGGGGTTCAATCTTTACCATCGGATTTGTTTGACAAGGATTGATGTCCACAATCGTTGGATAGACTCAATCTCCACCTTTGGATTAATGTGACAATGATCGATATCACCACCCAAGTGGATATCCACGGATCGATTAGACGAGAATTGACATCTTTTACCATTAAATCACCAAAAACCCAAAACTATATCTATTGTAACATATTTATTTTAAACTTTTTTTGTGACACAAAAAACCTCAAACTTATACAATGTGACACATTTACCCTAAACTTTTTCTTGTGACACAAAAAAATCCAAATTTGTATCCATGTGATATATTTATCCAAAAAATTGGTATTACAAAAAAAAATTTGGGATTTTAAGTGTAAAAAAAATTGGGATAAATGTGTCACACAAGTATAAATTTTGAGTTTTTGGCGTCACGGAAAAAAGTTTAGGATAAATATTTCACACAGGTACAACTTTGGGATTTTTTATGTCACAAAAAATAATTTAGGGTATGTGTCACAATTGGTAAAGTTCAGAGTTTTTTGTGGCTTTTTCCCAAGATAAATTAAGACATTTTGTTATTCGTGAATGTGTGTGTGCGTAATCGTATTGAAACGTTGAAAGGCTCAACAACTGAAAAGGTCAAAGTCATAATCTCCTAAATTCCAATATTATCGAACACAAAACGTTCAATTGGAGTACACAAAATGTTACTTCATTTATGAATTCGGATGAAGATCAATCTGTTCCGAGCTAGATCTAACCGTCTCTAATTCTGCCCCATCAATCACGTTATAAAAAAAGCTACATTTAGCTAGCACGAACACATTGCCAGGTTAATGTCCATCATATAATACTAGCTAGTAGAAATTCATGTATATGATAAGGTAAGTTTTATTATATGAAGATACAACCTGTTGCTCTGGTCGTCATTTATATCCTATGTGCACCTGCGACGATGATGAGGAGACAGGATCTTATGCAAGAAGATTAAACAATAGTAGGACAGGTTAAAAGCGTCCCATCCTTGGCAATATAATCGAGAAATGTCAGCTCCATACCGAGCATAAATATCTTGTCGAAATATGACGTAGCCGATTGAATTATAAAACATGCCATTCTGGAGAGACATCTACGAAGCACCACATCAAAAATTGCAATTCGACCATGTTCTTCTTCTTTCTTTTTCTTCATCAATGATGCATGGTGTCTAGACCTTAGCAAGTTCTAAAAAGGTTACTTTTGGGTTCTCATTCGAATTTCGAGATCACCTAGATATAAAATAACTAGAGGGTATTATAAAACATGACATAGCCGATCAAATTATAAAACATGCCATTCTGGAGAGACATCCACGAAGCACCAAATAAAAAATTTCAAATCGACTGTGTTCTTCTTCTTTCTTTTTCCCATCAATGATGCATGGTCGTCGAAGCATCTGCATGCATCGCTATTACGTCTTTATTTTGTGCCTCTTTATTTTTCTAATGAAATTTACACTTCGATTTGTGTCGATATTGAATATATTAATTCTTTTCAAAAAAAAAAATCATTTAACCTGATTTTTTTACATTCTGATTGGAAGGGAGAATTGGAAGGAAACTTATGGAAACAGACGTAAGCTCTCTTTTGGGCGATCAGAAGGAGATTGCTGCATAGAGGAGTTGGTCTAATAGTCATCACATCGTCAATTTGATTTTTTCTTATCTTGGCAATTTATATGCTGCATTTATGTTTATGTACTTTAGAGAAACGATAGTCAATCTCGTCAGTCAATCTCGTCTTTGATAACAAAAGGATCGTTAAAGCTCAGACACAAATGGACCAACCAGCTAGAGAACAAGCGATGGAGTGTCATTAGCAAGGAAAGGAAGTGACAAGAAAAAATTAGCTAGAGAACAAGCGATGTAAAATACGATTTACACTGTCTTACAATTGAAAAATTGACACAGAGAGAGTCTAATTATGTAATTAACTAACTTCTAACGTAGATACATGTAGACCACTTAACGGCAACAGTGTAGTCTTCTTTTACACAATCAATAATCTGAACAGTTACCTAATGTGAGTGATTGAAATCCTCTCTTACATGCGAAAACAACATAAACTGACGACCGAATTCGAAGAGAATAAGATAGATCGCTTACAGGCTTAAAAAAATTTCAAGCTGGCAGAGGGTATTGCGCAATCTTTCACGGCTATATGTAATTGAGCAAGTACATATGTACACGAGTGAAGGAGGATTGGATAAGTATACAAGACAAGTATCGACAGAAATCAAGGGCTTCAATTAATGACTCTTCATCAAATCTGATTCGGCTTATGCATCCGGCCCATAGAGAGAGCTCGGAACCACCACCGCAGCCCCCGGTTTTTAGCAATTCTCCTTGTACACGCTTATCTCTTGGACCCACCACGTACATTGATCCACCTATGTATCATGATTTCCATTCCATTGTTGTACGTAGCTTGATTTGGTCTGCCCACATTTAATAGAAATCGAACTTGACCTCTTGGGGTCTGTCCACGAATCGAGCTGCGTCTCTCAATTACCACGACACGAATACAAGATTAGACATCATGGCTAAGTGCTTCATTTGTTTCTCACCATTAAGTACAGATTGGAAGTGGACCTCTAATGGGCCCTGGACATTGAAGTGCTATGGCTCAAACGTGGATGCCAGATTGAATGGACCAAACTTGTATACCAGCACTTTGGTTTAAAAAGAAAAAAGAAACTTATGTACCGGTGGCATACGACAAATCAAGCTATATGCAACTGTCTATATATATATATATATCGGTAAAACTCGCTCTCGCGAGGTTGAGTCGTGTGGTACACTCATGCGCGAACTTTGCTCCACAATTTGGTTTTGCTCGACAAGTGGGTAAACCATCCTAATCCTAATCCTAATCCTAATGCATTCGGACAGAAGGTGGATACAAGACAAAAAGATCAAGGCATAAAAGACGACGATCAAGGCAAAAGATCCTGTCTAGCCTTCACATATCCAATGTTTTGATGGTTGAGATTACCATGAGATAATCTCCTGGGACACAGCTGATTTCTGTAAGGCTGAGTCATGTTTGCTTCAGGCGCGAGTAATTCCAATACAAAATTAACAATCAATGATGACATGGAGATACTTTAGACAAATACAAATTTGTCGTCAATTCACCTCTAAATAGAATAGAACTAGGGATGGGAGTAAACGCGACAAATTATCTATCCGCCTTAACTACTTTAGAAGAAAATTAAAAAAAATAGCTTATAGAGGCAGATAATTATGTCTCTATAATGGCTTTTTATCGTAATGTTGAATCCCAACGTAGATTGTACAAGCACAGAAGAAAAAGTGCGACCAAAATAAATTTATTCGAAACTTTTAAGCATACATTGCTTGTGTATATGTCGATTCAATTTTGCAATTCAGCATATTTCAAATTATTATGGATATATTATTTATGTGTGTATCGATTTTATTTTACATTTTAGCAAGTCTATAACTCTTAAGCATATATTAGTTATGAAAAATATCAGTTCTATCTTGCACTTTTGCGAATCAATTTTCAAGATCATTTTAGTGCATCTTTACTGATATTTTGAATTAAGAATTATGATGAGTTTCGGAAATTACATGCCTCACAAATAAATGATTATTATGTTGGCATCTAATAAACCTGACTACATTTGGTAATGATAACTAAGACTTTACGTTAATCATCAACATCTGTGTTGTTTCTCTAAGAATCATCAGATACATGTGCTTGGATTCATGAAGGAAAAATAAGGTAATTTCCAGGAATTTTGTGAAGTAATCTAATACAATGCCGATCAACATTCAACATTCACTATATCCAATAGTGTATCCAATACATTGTGCAATTTCATGTCTCGGTTAATCGGTAAATTGTTTGACCCAAAAAAAAATCGGTGAATTGAATGTCCATGATGGGATGCTGATTTGCTTTGAATAAAACTCTTCGTAAACTCTAGCGATTGATTTAATTGACATAAATATTTATTTCGTTAAAATATTATGTTATTTCCCTTACGAAAATTTACATCTTAAACCAACATTGAGAATACTATGACAAGTATAAGTTTAGATCTCACAAGTATGAAACTATTCTTTTGTGTTTCACTCTTTTCTACTTTTGGCTAACGTGCAGCTTTGCGGATCCAGACAAGTCCTTATAAGACTTCATCTGAACTCTGAGATGTAAAACTTGAAAGCATTCTCACCTAAGTAGAGAAGAAAAATATTTACCAAGAAACATGGGGACGCAAGACGTATGGGCATCAGCACGTTAAAATAAGTAACGTATCTTAGCTAAGCGCTCCCCTCGTGGGAGACTACCATAAGAAGCCCCTGTAAAGAGTGGCGCCTCCTCTAGCTGACACGCCTCACGGCATGGCTCCTTAACTAGCTGGTTAGTCCAGAGTTCTCGATTGAGTAGCCGTGCCTTGAATTTGTGTCCTCTAAAAATAAATAGATTCCATTACTCTAGGGTCAGCTTCTTCTTCTTACTGTTTTGGTTTTTTTTTCCCTTTTTGGTTCTTATTTCTTGAACTTTGTTCTAGCCCAACTTCGAAAAAGATTGACAAGTACTGTTGAACAAGCGTCATGCATTGACAGCTTGGAAGATTGGTGACAAGGACAACGTACCATCGAATTCAATGATGCCAGAGAAAGAGAGTTTTAGGGTTTCTCATTCTCTCTTTATTCTTTTCTCCTTTTTCTTTTTTCCGTCAAGATTGGGAAATGATATCCCAGCAAACAAAATAAATTTGAGAAATGATAGCTTAACTGATGTCATTGTCTCTTACGAGCAAATTCATTGATTAAAGCAAGATGATGAGACCCATTAGACATAAGACGAGGAACTGAGGCGAATCTTACTATGACAAACAGTAAAATCATAAGGGGAATGCACTTGCATTGCTGCTGTAATGTCTGCACAAGATGCTGCTCGAAGTTTCGTGTATCGGGGTCTTTCCAAGTACTAAACGCAGCACATCCCTGCCAAGATTGCGGTACTATCTTCGCCAATCTTCCATTTATGTTCATGCTATTTCGTACGTGGAATAAAGCATAAGTCAATTTATCGTTAGCTTATAAATTGAGGCCATCCCAATCTGAAATTATCATCTCTTGACTAGACTGTGATAGTGATAGCTAAGATTGAACTTGAACACATACTGATCATCAGTATCTGAACCGAGATATACGTGCAAACACAGTGTATGGCTACTTGCGTGCAATACCGATCTGTGGCCGAGGATTGCATTTTGGCCAAGAGAGACAAGTTTCACCATCCACCATCCACTATTCAAGTATGCGAGCACAAATCACTTTCTTCTATGTATAGTTGTAATACTATATATGATTTTCTTCACATCATGCCCCCGTGTGTCCCTCTTATGTAAACTCGTGCATGTACCTGCGATGCATACATGTAGTGCAGTGACCATTAATGAGGTGGCTCTCATCTTACTCTCTTAAATGCTCCTTGACATTAATCTCTCTCTCTCTCTCTCTCTCTCTCGCTCGCTCTCCCTCCTTCTTCCCCCTTTAAATGCGCTCTTATTACTTTGTACATTCCCTAGGCAGCTCCTCTCTCTCTCTCTCTCTCTCTCAGAGTAGTATTCAAGAGAGTGTTCTGTTTCTAGACTCACCTTGAGATAGCTCTGAGCTGATCTCCTCCTGTCTCAAGTTTAAGGATGATGATGAAGAGGTGGATCTGTGGAGTGCTAAAACATGTTCAGCTCAGGCTCAAAGAACTAGCTGCTTCTTCTCTGCGGGTGGGAGACGGAGCTGGTGCTTCAAGAGCTGGGTGTTTCTGCAGATTCTTGAAGAGAGCTTTCGTTGCTGCTTTCACCTGCGCTTTTGCTTTAGGTGAGCTCTATTTTCCACTTCCCCAACACTTTTGCAGCTGCTTTCTAAGCTTTTGTCAGTCCAAGTCTTGCACAAATTAGCTTTTCCACAACTTTTAGCTAGCAGTGAACTTCAGTTCAGAGAGACCACAGAGCAAGCTCAAACTCACTATGAGGCCATCAACCAACCTGCAACTCCATAATGCAAATACTAGAGAAGTGGTTCATCGTGTGGACCCTTGAGCTTTGAGCTTATCCGAATGTTGTCATGCAACTGCTTGCATGTGCTAGGACAAAAACCAAAGTACAACAGAGTCGTCATTCCCCATTTCCAATTCAATGCAAGTTCCTGGTGCAGAGAAGGAAGCATCATCACATTATTGCATCTTTCTCTTCTTTCCCGATATTATTAGCCAGAGTAGGTGGTACCTTTCTCAAATGCTTGGCAGTTTTATTATCACCAGTGACTAATTTATTGGTTCACTGGGTGTCATCTGCCTTCACCAGTAAAAAAGATGAATTGAATTCACTTTGTGGAATTTACAGTCTTGCTCTTTCTCGCTAGAGGGATGGTTTGACGACGAGAGGCTCAAACACTGTTCCTAACTTCTAACCAGAAAAGAGTTAATGCATATATAAACTCAGTCTATCGCCATTACTGAAACATGCAAAAATCACAAATTTGACACATGATAGTCTCCCTGGGACCGGCCTGCTTTCCCTCCGAGCGATAAAACGAGTCTATAAGATAATTCTTCGGTAAGTCAGCACGAAACCTCGGCAATATGGCCAACTTATTGCCTTCACAACTAGAACTTTGACATAGATATAGCGCTGCACTGGGATGATGATATCACATAACATTTACGAGGCATATGCTGATTTCTTTAGGTGGAGCTATTGTGGGAACAATCACAGGAGCGCTAAAGGGACAGACAACGGAGACAGGGTTTGTGAGAGGTGCAGGAATTGGAGCGGTGACCGGGGCTGTCACTGCAGTTCAGTTGCTGGAGCTCATGGTAGATGGGGAGTCACTTTCTAAGGTACCAACTTTATATTATGCCACCTTTTTTCTTTTGTAACATAAATTATCATTTCTTGGCTTACATAAAACATATGTTATTTAAGGTTCTTCACGTGATTCGGGTACCCTTTTGTCGCATATGCTTGTGATGAGACTTTGTCCCTGACTTCATTAATGTCTTGCTGTACAAAGCTTACGTTACTCTCCCTCGTGTTATCTGAAGTGAATAGGTACAAAGTGACTTTGACTTGATATTCTTCATTCTAGTTATTTTCTTTTTCGAATATAAAGATGCAGTAGGTAAAGTAAACACTTTATTTTACCCCCACCAAATAAAATACGAAAAAGAAAGTATCAGCAGTGTTTCTATGTGGGGATTCGAAGTTTTTTACGATTGGTTGGTCCGAACGAGGATTTTCGTTTTGGATCCCGACAACTCTATAATTCTCCAAGTTCAAGGATTATCCTTTTCTTCTTCTTTTCTGAGGCAAAAATTAAAAATATCGAATGTAATGTTTTCTCAAATTCACTTCTTTTTCGCAGGCTGCGCTCCTGTGCAGCTTAGTGGATGGAAAAGTATTCATGGAATGGGTAGGCCCGGCAGTGCTCAAAGCCTATCAGTGGCAGGCAAGTAACCCAACCGCAGAAGCTGTTCATCCAAATAATTGACTGATTCATCTGGCAGATAATTATGACTCCCATTATGTGATCAAGTCCTAATGGACCCTGTCTTCTTTTGAACAAAAATCCTAAGGAAATCTGCAATGAATTTGTGGGAATGCAGGTGAGCAATCTGGAAACACCTTACAGAGAAATTTCAGACATTTATGACACTGAAGAAGATAAAGGGCTGTCCCAGGATTGCATTCGGAGGCTTCCTGAATACCATTTCCAGTCCAGCAAGATGGCCAAGATTTCTGATGATGGACTCTTCTGCTCAATCTGCCTCCAGGTGAACTTCAGCTTGAAACCCTGATAATTCCTTGGAGTTTCCCTTGAATTTTATAACTGAAGAAGGATAGTCGTCAAAGGGAATTACTGTAGAATTTTGTTGTAGTCGAAGTATACAAAGTAACCGCTATGTTGGTGATTATATTTAACCTGCCTAGTTCCTTCTAGGTATATTAAGACTGGTCTGTAAAATTGGCACACTTGAGTAATGTGATAGGCTCTAGATGGGTATTCAAAAAAGCGGGTCATATTAAATTTCCTATACAGTTTACCGCATAATTTGGTATGCCAATTTAATGAATTAGTCCTAATTTGCATAACTTTCTCCTCTTTCTGACACGATGGTCTTGGTGCTTTTGATTACTAAAATAAGACCATGCAAGTCCTTCTTGTATGCATGCATGCTTGCACAAGCGGCATCATCTTATACTTAACGAATGAGTGCATGGCTTTTTGCTTCTACAGGACTTCAAGGAAGGAGAAACTGGAAGAAGGCTCCCCAGGTGCGGGCATATTTTCCATTTGGAGTGCTTGGACGCATGGCTCGTCCGGCAAGGCTCTTGCCCTATGTGTCGAGATGGTATATGTGATCACGAGAACGCCGAATGCTTCATGAATAACTTCTGAGTTTAAGTCGCGAGGAGATTCGAGGTTTTCTTTTGACAAATTATATTATTTGCGTGCACTGCAACATCAAGAAGTCGATTTGCGAAATGCTTACACAATAGGCACAGGATATATAGTCAACGAATAACTTGACAAAGATATATCTCGCCGTCAAAAGAATGGAGTAGTCTAATTCAATTCCATGGTTATGGAACCCTCTTAAAAACTGGGAACTTTGCTGAGCTAACTTTCATATGCTTTGTATTCATGACGATGGAATTCGCAATCGGCATCATAGGACACGAAGAGATGGACCGATTTCATAGGTCGTACGTGATTTCGATCATCAGATAATGCGAGCGCGAGAAGCAATCTCTTAATCTAACAGCAGTGAACTGGTACGAAGGGCTTAGCGACCAGATTTCAATTGGCAGTCGACTCCAAGTGGGTGCTGAGTTACTCTACTTGCGGCATGCGAGTTGCTTCCAGAAGTGGGAGTGAGCTCATCAAAGTATATAATGACCTCAATATCAAATGGATTGCGTATGAAATCCACTGTTTCCAGTACCCAATCACATGGTGAAGAGGAGATTGCCGAATTTACTACACTCGAATGATGAAAGCTCTTCGACCAAAATAAAAAATGATGAAAGCTCTTTTGCATTCGACATTAACAAGAAGGCCATTGACTTTTACCACTCGCAAATTGTGAGATCACATGTTCTATATCCAGTATAACTATTACTCAGGTCATAAGAAAATGATTTAATGAATGCTTTGACATGAACTTAGTTTGATACGTGAAAATCGATTCAAGATATCTCCTAACCATCGCACAAAGAAAAAAGTTTGTCAGATCAAGGAAGTAAACAAAATTTAGTGCAATTAAAGGAGAATCTCTCATGAATCGATCTGACGCGTGAAAATTGACTTGAAATATCACTTCACAATTCAAAGAGGAGATGGACTAAATTAAGTGCGTCTGAAAGAGAATCTTCAAGAAATTGATAAGAACTGAATTTTTATCGTTTTGGTCATACGAT
>BCNH02000006.1:1694591-1727187 GCA_001662345.2 Metrosideros polymorpha var. glaberrima
AGCCCATTTCTTCTCAACGAGCCTCGTCAAAGATACTCGGAAACACAGAATAGGAAAAAAAACAGGACCGAAAAAAAGGACAAAAAGCAAAGAGGATGTCCACCATTTTTCTACTGCGACCGTGACTCTTCACTCCGCCAACCAAGGTCTCGCGGTAGCATTGTGGGAGAGTCCAGGGAGAGAGAGAGAATGTCGTGGCTTGCTTCGAGAGCGTTCCATGCGCCGCCGATCGACATGAGGGCACTGCGCGCCCGGTGCCCTGTGGCCATGGGCGTCGGTTGCGCCTCCGTGGTCGGCACGAGCTTGTGGCGATCGTCGTCGTCGTCTTCGAAGCGAGCGACCGTGCCGTTTGCTTGCTTGGGCATTTCGACCGATGCTCGTGAGTCCCCTCTTTTTCTTGTTCCTCTCTGTCAATGCATCTCGCCGCCGGTATCTCTTATTCCACGAGACATCTCCTGGAGAGAAGTAATCCGAGTCGGATTTTTTACCTTTTTTGTGTTGATTCCGTCAGTGATTGATGCAATTGAGCGAAACCTTCTTCTTTTTTCTAGTTTTTTTTTTTTTTGAGTTAAAGAATGCTATGGAGTCGATTTGATTCTGAATGTTATGTTTACTGCTTCCTCCGAAAGTCCATTACATTCTAACTTAATCTTCTTGCAAGCTTTTTGCGGTTGTTTTTGGGCTGAAAGGATTGCATTGGCGTGGATTGTCCCTTTGTCGTTTGTGTATCTAGCTGTTCGTTTCATTAGTAGGCAGTGGAGTGGATAATGCGAGTAGCAGAATACGTTCTTGATGCAGGTTCTTAAGGATATGGTTTCAGGAAATTCGCAAAATCGGAGTTGCAGTTTACTTGGCAACTCATCACTCAAATTGAAATGGGTGATTGAGACCCACTTTTCTCTTACTTACTTTCAAACATTTGAGATCTTAGAGTTACATGACAAATTGATGCCTCGATTTTCATTGTCAAAGTATGCTTATTAACGATGGTCTTAAGTTGGACTTGCAAAAAGTTTGAATTTTTGGATGTGTTGTTGAGCTTTTTGCTTTTGGGAATTGCTGAGAGTCAGATGTGAATTGGCAAAAGGCTAAGAAACTGCTTACAGATGCCACCTTATGATGGTCACATTACCGGATTGCCTTTTAGTTACTGCCATCTCAATGGAGCTTACTCATTTTAATTTTGCAACTCCTCTACCAAAACCATTAAATCAAGGGGAGAGACAAGAGCGACTTAGCTTTACCATATTCTATTGTTGTATCGAATAAAGTGGGAGTCCCTAACCGGAGCAATTAAATTTTTTTTAGGTTTAAAGGAAGCTGTTCAAACAGAGAAAGCTCCAGCTGCTTTAGGACCCTATTCTCAGGCTATCAAAGCCAACAACCTTCTGTTTGTATCTGGTGTTCTTGGTCTTATTCCAGAGGTAAGCAGTTCGAGTATTCTTTTATGCATCATCAATTAATTAGTATGATCATGGCTATAATGTGACACTAAACAGAGCTGCCTGCTTTAAAATGGCTTGGAAACACAGTTTTTTACTGTGGCGTTGCCATATCCAAGTGTAACGTTGTATGTTGGATATATTGATGCAGACTGGACAATTTATCTCTGACAGCGTGGAAGACCAGACAGAACAGGTAAGATACATGACCTACCTGCATTGGGACTTCGATAACTATTCTATCTCCGAGAGAAAGATGTCGAGATTTATTAAGCAATTCATCCACCGTGTAGAGGATGCTGTTTTTGGATACTTTACTGTGCTTGGAAAGTATATTCCTATTTGTTAATTCAATAGTGACAGTAATGGGACCAGGATTCGATCTATCTGCCACCTATGACTTTTGCTCCCTGCTGAGTAGTATTTACCATCGCTTAGATGCACTTGATTTGTCTGTTTGCTAACAGAAGTGGTGTTATGAAACTGCGTAGGTTCTCAAAAATATGGGAGAAATACTAAAAGCTGGGGGTGCCAGCTATTCTTCTGTGGTCAAGACAACGATTATGTAAGAAATCATAGTTTTTGCTACACTGCTGAATTTATTTTTTGTAAGGTTGAAATAGAACTAAAGAAATTGGATTTTCCTATCTCCATTTTGCAGGTTGGCTGACTTGCAAGACTTCAAAAAAGTAAATGAGATCTATGCAAAATGTGAGTTCTGTACTAGTGTAGCCAATTGGACGCACAATGTACAAGTCTTTTAGTTCCTTGAGGCGAGGCATATCAAATTATTAAGTCACATGGTTCGATGGCATTACTTCAGTACTTAAAGAAGTGATGTGTGCAATGAGAAGTATATATCTTCATAAGCTGAAGAACATAATGAGAGATTTTTCAGAATGGTGTTTTGACCAGGCACAACTTGTGGGTTCTCACTTTCACCGTGGCATGCAACAGGAATACAGTAACACATTCTGGATTGCACTTGAACTCATTAACTGCGATAGCTCGATGCAAAATAGATTCATATTTGACCAGTGGATGCTTGGAACTATAGGACTTACCTATCCTGTCTATCAAGTTAGATTCTTCAATACTCAATTACTCAATGTTAGACACCTTTAAAGTGACTGGATGTCTTTATGTTGCAGATTTTCTGGCACCTGCCCCAGCTCGCTCAACATATCAGGTCGCTGCTCTGCCGCTGAATGCAAGGATTGAGATAGAGTGCATTGCAGCACTTTAATGGAAGTGTAACTGGATGAATCCCGTTTATGAGATTTAAGGGAAGTGTAACTGGATGAATCTTCTGAAATCGTTGCAACAATCTAGGTCGGTGATGCGGCACTCTTTGTTCACCTAATAACATGAGATTGATTGTAGTGGCAGCCCTTTTGATTTCCTCTTTCCCTATCTATTGAGAATTTGATAGAGGATGGAAGCAGAATGAAGAGATGTTGATCAAGCAATTCATAAGACGCTGTGCCACTTTGTTTAGAGTTTCTTCTGCAGTCACTGAACTCGATGCATAATAACTATCCTGGTCAGCAGCGCAACACAAAAGAATTCGATAAACTATAAACAGTAACACCAAACTCAGATATGCAGCTTAGCCAAGAGTTATGTTGTGCCATCGACATGTTTTTGATCGCCTTAAGCAAGAAGTATTGTGTGATGTTCAGATCTACTTTTTGGCTTTGCGGGAAATTGATACTTGAGTCATTGGTTGAACAACACATCGGCATGTGACTGAAGCCTGATGTTCGACCTTTTTGAAAAATCTTAGTTTGCTTGCATTATTTAGCATGAAATTTCTACAAGGGAACCGTCGCTTTACTATACTGCACCCGTGTAGCCAATTCAGAAATGTAACTCATGGGACGTGCCCAATAGTGGCACCGTGGAAAACATGATGATAGTGGGAAGTATTCACGGTTGAACTATGGAAAACATTATGATCAAATCATGGAATTCACTCTTTTCTCCTTGGTACAAGTCAATTCCAATTCCAGTAACATTTCAAGATCATTTTAGTTGTTGCTATGATTGTATCATGATGACAAAACATACAACAGATCTGTAAGCCAAGTCCAAGAGGAGCTCCCTCCAACAAAAGCAATACATGGTCATCGGCATCTTGTCACCGGAATTCCTGAAAATTGACATGCCCCGTCGCTTGCGCGTGCTCCACAGCCTCCTGGAACAAGAAGACAAGTAAGGCCCCGAGAAAAGATTAAGCAAACATAAAATCATGCTCTGTCACGAAGAAATAACCTTCTGGCCAACGACTCCGATTTGGCATACTCCACAGCGTAGAGTGAAGTTGGCGGTATCGGTATACTTCCTTTTCCTGCATGGTGGCAAAACCCTTGTTATCCAAGAAAACAGAACTAGAGCATGCTCTATCAACATAGTCAACTCAGATTTGTATTAAGCGCTTTCACCTAACCCATCTGGATATTTGAGCATAACCTACTGTATAGCCTTTCATGGCTGTGCATAACCTCCACAGTGAGAATGGTGCGCTTAATAATATGACTTTTATAGCTTCTCAATAATATGCCAGGAAGGTTTATATACGGGCAAATAGGAGTGCAAAAGCAACAAGATGCCAATCCAAATTACCCAACACAACAACACCGAGCTTGCATGTGTCATCAAAAACCCTATTCTAAGGCTCCGTTTGTTTTGCGGAAAATAAATGATTTGGAAAACATTTTCCTAAAAATGATCGTTTGTATCGCTTACATAAATGAATAAACAAAAAACATCTTCATCGTCCACAAGATTGTTTAGACATAAAGTGTCGTCGATTGTGAAAACTCTTTAAATCGACTAATTATTTCAAGCGACACAAGCAATCATTTTTAGAAAATATTTGCCACATTTTTCATTTTCCGCGAAACAAACGGAGCCTTAGTGTCAATAACAGTTTAACTTGGCCCACCATGATTAATTTCAGAGGACTCCACGGCCAGCATGGCAGTCATATTGTCTCTTGACTTGAGGTGTGTGAAACGTCAAATTGAGTACCGTTAGCCACACAATCTTCACCAATCTATCTGAGGTTGTATCTCTAGCACAGAAGCTCACATTTGCTTCTCAAGGTACATAAAAAATCCCAGACTAAGCTATGGGGGAGAAAAAGTTGTTGAGAAAAACTACCTCTGCTGCTCGTTGACAAAATTAAGGGCAAGTGCCTCCGTTGGCCCGACTGTCCTATCTTTCTGCACCGCAAATATAGTCTGATCGAACTCCTCCGGAACTCCCTCAAACTGTGATATCTGCACAAAGAGAATGCATGATTAGAAATTCAACAACTAACGGAAGAAGAACAATTTAAGTGCCCTTGATCAGTTTCAGTCCCCAAAAAGCAAGATGGCTTTGCTGGCAAAAAGAGTCCATCATACACATCATTCCACTCCCCACTAAATCTCCAACTTTTCCCAACCCCCAAAATATCTCGTTTCCGAATCTTTTCAAGTTTCTCCATTATGGTGCAGAAGAAAGACTAATCCATTTTGCAACTAGACCCTATCAATAGTGCCATTAAATCTGGACTACTTTTCCAACTATGACACTATTGTCTTAAAGATAAAAACGTGAAGATTAAATATTTAACAGATAAATTATAACTGCACAGAGAAAAAGCATACTACTAATGCATCATAATGAAGCCCATCATAAATCAGCATGACCCTCTCAGTGTACCTCATTTCCTGTCAGATAGCAAGTAACAAACGTTCAGTCATGTCCAACATTCAAAAAAGAAGGAACAATATTCACATAAGATACTCATGCTTCTCTTTCTAAGATATAGTTTCTTTATGCTACCTACCTGACCATACAGATCACAACGTGCTGTCTGGATGTCATATGCTGCTATTTCGCGTCCATAGTAGTCTGCCAGTATTGAAAGTTCGATGGCACCTACCAAGGATGATACGCATTGTCAGAGTTAGCGCAGTAGGTTAAGATTCAAAGACCTGGAAGAAACAACTAACTTGCAGAGGGTTATTCATTCGCTACCAACATATGTGCAAAGATTGAGTCATGCATGACACAGAGTGATGGAGATAAAGATCATGTTTGAAGTACTTGAGAAGTTTATCTATCACTGTGCGTAACCTTAAAAAAGACAGCAAACAGCAATCTTAACCTCTTCTGTTTACTGTATCATCATGATTTCTATCTACCTTTCCCAATTATTAACAGAAAAGAAACTAATATGCCTGCTTTTCATCAACAAACCTCCCCACTTCTCTGAGTCTTGGATCCAAGCACAGTATTCTTCGTTTGGCTTTCCCAGAAATGCTTCTGAATATTTCTTGGGATCACTTGCTACAGTTGCAGCAATGACCTTCAAAAAGATAAAGATGAGATGTTAAGAAATGAATGACACGTGAAAAGAAGAAAGCATAGAAGTACACATCTTGATGTAAATGCTAGCTCATGTATCAAGCGGGCAATAAACAACTCATTAAGAATTGACTATTGCAGATGCCAGCAACACAAGAAATAAATCAATATGATCAAACAGTGGCCAAAATGTATAATATCAAATGATAGATGGTATTAAGTCCTTGCGAATGGATAGAGTCCGTGCTTTCCATCTCTCCCTCTCCTCTTCCTTCACATAAACTTGTAACATTCATCATATGTGGGTTGAAGAATTTACAACATATTCTGCAATAAGCTGGCACTATCAAACTTAGGCTGATATCTTAAATAGCTTGAGCATGCAAAGGGGTCAATCAGGCAGCCAACTAGAGCTAGACGTTTGAAAAGGCATGGCCACCCAAAATGGGAAAAATGTATTTCTTTTTACTGAGCTTCATGAGGGAATATGGTAATGCTGGTCAAACTGACCTGGAAAGACACTTCATTTAATTTAACAAGTTTGAAGAGAAAAAAAAAACTTTGGATATCAAAATCACATAAACGAGGAATCGAAAGGCACAAGCAGACTAGAGGGTACAAGCACATAAGAACTGAAGGGTACAGATAACTATCTCTATCTTAACGCCACCAACCAATATTGAATTCACAAATCAGACTAGATGATGGATAGAAAACAGCAAAAGTATGTTAGACAAACCTGTCTTAACTCAGGAGCCTTGGTTTTGTCATGGTCCATGACATACCTATATTGCAGGAAAAGAAAGATGAAGGTTCCAATCTGCAAATTCTATCCTTTGACGAGAAAACTTAAAGGCATAAAAATTCTAGATATAACATTTACCCGACAGCATTAAAAAGGCAACTGTTGTCTGAGGGAATGACCCTTCTAGTGATGATACCTTCCATGGTAGATATATATGTCCAGCTGGAAATAACCATAAGTATCATTAAATATCAAGATTGATGCGCACTGTCTGACAGAGCCATATGAGTGCATCATCGTCATATCCACAAAAGCAGAAAATGGTCCAGAAGTTTAAACTGCCTAAAGTAATGAAGAACTGCTGCATAAGAAACCCAAAAGCTAGCAAATGCAGAAAAAGCAAAATCTGTGCAAGAACTACCTTCATAACACTAGAGATGCATATCCACAGTTCATGTAACTTACAAATTCCAAAATGAACTCTCGAATGACAGCATCATCAGAAACAATAGAAAATGGAAGTATCCAATGGACCGAAATGATAGAACAACCATATCAACCAAAATGCACAACCCAGATCGATAAAGATTGACTACAATACTTGCAATAACAAAAAAACATGTGCTGGGTTATTCATAAGCTCATGGAACAAGAAAGACCACCAAGATCAAGCACAGATAATAATCATGAGAACAGGAAAGACATCCTATGGATACAAATTAGAGCTTTTTTCAAGTGAGATGCTTTTGCTTTGCGCTACCCAGTCTCTCTATTCAGCATCACTACAATTCCTTACAATGACCTGTAACATGAGCTGGGCTATTCATAACCTAATGGAACACGAAAAACAACTAAAATCAATCTTGGAGAATAGTGATTAGAACAGAACAGACGTCCAATGGATTCAAATGATGGCACAACCCTATCAGTTAAGATGCTTTAGCTTCGCACAACCCAGTTTCAATTTAGATTAACTACGATCCCAACAATAACCAATACCATGTGCTGGGTTATAATAACCCCGCGGAACCAAAAAGACGACTGAAAATGAATCTCGAAAGTAATCATTATAACAGAACAGAAATCAAAAGGAACAATTCACATCAAAGGGGAACAAAGAAGAAACACAAAAGCAAGAAAACCCCACAAAAACCAAGATCCAAAACCCACCTAGAAGGCACCCAGTTGACGTGCAGCGAGATATAATTCCAATGGAACCTCAAGACGAGACCTCGCCAGAAACAAAAAAGAAGGCGACCCACCAGCAAATTCAGGCGATATTGATCGTGAATGATGACGGAAGGAAGAATATGGATGTTACCCGACAACAAAGATAAGCGTCACGTGGAAAGCTCTAGATCTAAAATAGTGGGATTCTGCGAAAAAGAAAAGATATATCGCGGACCCACAACATTATCTCGACGCGTACGTCAACTACCATCGCATACGATGATATGCTTGTTTTATACACGCAGTTCTTGTCCGACCTGAGAACAAGTTTAAAAGAAAATGTAAATGCGATCGAACAAGAAAACTCACACTAAATGAGGCGATCGAATGCAGGAATTGCGAGAGAAATGCTCCGGCGTTGCTGCTCCGATGTTCCAATTTTATGGAGCTACTGTCCAGGGAAAACTCTCTCCCTAGATGGAGTTGGGTGAGTTTTCAAGATTTATATGGCTAAGAGCAACGGACTTGTCACTAGGGAGGGATTTATACAAAGCAGAAATGAAAGCAAAATGATGTTGTATATATTCTCTCTCTTTTTTCTTTTTTTGATTGAATAATAGTCTATTTTGTTTGACGTGTTGGATGTGAACAATGAAATTCATCTAGTTCCTTAGGCACGTGTTTCGAAAAAGGTTAATTCGTACCCTAACTTTATTGAATTAAAAAACGGTTATGTCGAATATTGACCGTTTAAACTTTCGGCAACAAAACATAATTCCGATATAATAAGAAAATTCCCTTTTTCGGTAGCTCATGAAACTTATCGTGGGGAAGCTAATTAAGAATTCGTTTTAAGCATTAAGTTCTAGGATGTCCAAACTTAATTCAATGAATTAGGATCATCCTTCCGCGTGTTTATTTGTACATTTGCCTCCTCAAATCGAGCATTATTAGCACATGTTCTAAGGTGGCAACACTCGCCATTAACGTGATCTTCAACGGTGCGACATGATCATGGATTCGAGTCCTAAATGAAGTTACCTCGCATGATAATCGATGTTAAAACTCTTGAGGTGTGCGCTGTTGACAAGCATCTTCAAAGGTGAGAGAACATTATTGATCGGACAACATGGAATCGCCTCCGAATGATAGAGATGCATAGCCCAAAAGGAAAGGAACAAAGAAACCAATTATCGAAATTTATATAAGGAGACAAACAAAGCACAGCGCAAAAGATTCTTTTCTCGTTGAAATTCCTACTTTTATTTGCTAGTTGCTACCTTATCTTCCAAAAGAAATGGCACTAGCAAAGTCCTGGAAGAGATACTTTGCTCGACGCACCGCACAAGCAGTAGGACTTGTTTAGGTTTTTGCTGATTTTACTGGGTTTTCAGCCCTCATGATGTTAATCAAATCCCACTTTGTTTAACATTACCTGAGATATGCGAAAAAAATCTCCAGAGATATGATGATTATGATCACATAGTTTACAACAAAACCCGAAATCGTGGTCCAATATATAGCATCTGGAAACTAGCCAGCTACAATTACTACACATTACGAGATTGTTTCTGTCCCAGTTCCGATTCCAGATATACATTGCCGATGTCGGACCAAGTATCTCGAGCAATATCGAGACGAAGATCATAATTCCTAACCGATTTCTCCTAACTAGAAAAAAATCGAACTATTATTGAAAATCATTCATGAACCAAGGTGGGCGCAGGAGTGCTGGTGAAGACCCCCTATGCTCTTCGCACATCCAGGAATGTGTAATTGACCAGACTCCAGCTAATCAATGTGAAGAGGACCGCCTTGTTTGGCCATACGGGAAATTCGCAGCTACATTTTCTGTTTCAATACATGACGTAACTGGATCTTTTGACTTTCCATCCTTGCCTCAAGAAGCTTCGCCTTCAGACTGGTCTTCTGTGCACCACGAGGCCATTCGATGCAGCCTTTCATGGCTCGAGTTATGTGAGGATTCCCTGTATCAGGGGAACTCCATTGGCTAACCATATCAGATGGGCTAAACCCGCCCTTACTCGACCCGTGATCGGGAGACATGACGGCCCCGTTGGAAACCCCCCCATTGGACAGCCTCCCATTTGTGCCCTCCACCGAGACTATCTTGTAGTTCTCTCCGTTATTTGGACCTGATCTCCAGATTCTTGCTATGGATGAAACTTTCTTCTGTTGCCTCGTAGGAACCGAGCACACTTCGCTGATTTCAGTTACTGGGGTTTCACCGCCACTAGCTAAGATATTCTCATCTTGCTGGATATTGTTCACGGATGGGGTACTCCCATCTGGGGAATAGCTTGATCCCTGGTCTTCAAGGTTGCTCACAGTTTCCCATCCGCTCTCATCTTCTTCTATATCACCATTATGAACAGGGAAAGCCGTGGGATATCTGTTGATGTTGTCCTTTTTCAACATGTTTACTTCTGGGCTCACGGTGTGAATTTTTGAGGCACGACTTGCAGGACTGTAAGCAATGCATTGTTCAATCTCCCTCTCATTGTTTTCACCAAAATTATTAACTTCTTCAAGAACGGCGAATAAATCGTCAGGATTGGGAGGCTCATAAGAGAATTCTTTCATGTCTTGAATATTCATGGAAGCAGCTGCCTGCCGTAGTAACTCCACTTCTCTTATGTCCTTCACATCTGGGGTATGGTTTCTTGATTTCAAGAAATTCTCCAGATCAGTTACTAAACTGTTCATCTGAGAATATTTTCTTTCAAGTGCCACCTTCGCATCCACAAGTTTCATTTGAACTCGTTCTTCACGCCAGACCTCCGCCATCTGCAACATCCTTCTTTCCTCTTCTACTTCTTCCCGTAGTTTCATGTATTCCTTCTTCAATGCATCCATTTCAGCCTTGTCTTCCCCAATCTCCTTTGCCAGCTCGTCACATACTTCTTCGATTAGTTCTCTGGTCTGCCTTTCTTTTTCAAAATCCTGCATTGATCGCTTCACTGATAGCTTGGCCTCGGCGAGTTCGTCAACCAATTTGGAATTTACAATTTCCATACGTTGGCGATTTTTCCTTTCTCGATTCAGATCCAATTTCATATCATCAACAAAGGCACGAATCTTCTCATGCTCCCTTCTCCGCCATGCTGCCTTCTCCTCACTGACTTTCTTTAGAAAGTGCTCCAGCTTTTTCTTCGTGGAACGACGCTCAGTTTCCAGCTCTAGAATGTGCGCCCGAGCTTGTTCAAGTTCAGCTTCAAGTGAAGAAACCGCTGATATGGCACTCACTTGTTGATTGGGATGCTTCACGTGGCTGTGAATCTGACGTACATCATCAGGTAGTCTAAAAGAGACTGGGTCCCACTTAGTTACACCCTCCATCGCAGAACTTGAAAATTGAAAAGAAGGCTCGAGCTGAAAAGGAAAACGGATCTAGTATTAGGTGTATTGAGAAAGGCAGACAGGACCAGAGCAGAGCCTCCCTGCCTTTACTGCTTCAAAGCGACTAGTACACAACAAGAATTCAGGCTTTCTTACTTTTTCACACACAAAACCAACAGATGGTGGAACAATCTTTTTACACGTTTTGCTAATGAGGAAATTAGGAATGATTATCTCACCTGAGCAGATACATCAAGCAACTCATTTATACTAATCAACAATTCAACAATTTATTCACTTGGGCAAAAAAACTTCTACTCAGTTCGTTCTAAGGCTTCTTGAGTGGTCAAAAGTTCCAGACCATTGGTCAACTGGCCAAATTTTCAAGCTAAAGAGATTTGATGACCAGTCCACGAACAAGAATAAGAGAGAGACAGAGAGAGAGACAGAGAGAGCGAGAGAGATTTGATGACTGGTAGTGTGCTAAGAGATTTAATGGATGACAACTCGTTTTCACTGCTACTCAGCAATTCAGCCATTCAGCTAAAAAGATTTGACGAATCTGGCAAGTTACCGGGACCCGGAAGTTCTCCCAGTCTCTTTGGAACTAATTTAAGGTTTTTTTAACAGCAAAAAGATCTGGGTGCTGGTCACCATTCACCAATTTCTTACTGATCTGCAAGATAGTAGGAATTTATGCTCCATACCAACATTATAATATGCAGAACTGTCAAGTAATGCCTTGATATTCATGATGATGGCTGTTCGTCTGATTCAAATCTCCGGCTGTTTTTTTATCTACAGTATATCCTTGTCTTCAATGTTGGAATACCTTATGCCACATTTCCAGTTTTTCTTATCTTAGATACAATTAACCCAATCCTAATGTCATAATCGATACCCAATTTATGACAAGCAAAGAGTCTTACCTTATGCGAAAATCCATTCCTTGTGCCAGATACTGAACGAGGACTATCGAAATCCTTTGCATCTGAGTTGTACACTTTCCCGGTCCTATTAGATACAAAAGGAGATCCTATGTGTCCAGCACCAGACTGCATGGAACGAAAACAAAAGATACCAATCAGCGAGCTTAAACCGCATCAAAGCAGCCGGTTAATTGCATAGACACAAGGAAGCGAACAAAAGCATATGGAGCACAGTATGCCTGCTCCAAAAGACCAATCGAACCCAAGACCACTTTAGAAGACCGGCACAAGTCCTCGAATAATATCAAGAATCTTTGAGAATGCATAATAATCTACAGCCAAGCTTGAGAAATGTACACAAACTTCAAGCTCATCAGAGATTCTAAAACGATGAACTAGTCAAGATGAGGCCTTTTCTACACAATAACGCTCACTGTAGATAAAGCACATCAAAGAAGCAATGACTTGGCACGCATAGATTGCAACCGTAATCAATACTGCATAAAGGCCAAGCTCTTAATCGCGAAATCAAGTAGTCAATAATGGAATTCCACAATGGCGAAGCGTTAACAAGATTCTCAGACTCATTGGGTTTTGCTTCAGAACCACTCCTTCATCATAACCTCTCGCTCTAGGTCTTATAAATGCATCAAAGCCTGGACTCATTCGCTCACGCTCCTATTCTGAAATCCTTCTGATTTTAGATCCTTACGCGTTGTTAAATATCATAAGCACTAAATGACGAGTCAAACGCTACCTGAAACCCGACCTCATCTCGAACGCCACCGCTCCTGTCTCCGCGGCCTCCGCCGCGGCGAACCTCGGCTTCCGTCAGCTGCAACCGCCAGAGCACGGCGCCGAGCTTCCTCGACGACACCGGGGCATCTTTCTGCCGGCTTCTCCGACGGGCCTGCGGCAGCGACCTGCTGTCCTCGTCGTCGCCGCCGTCGACGGGGAGGACATTCCTCACCTTATCCTCGGTCTTCCACTTGAGGAGTGGAGTCTCGGGCCGGCTGCTCCGTTTGCCGGCGGGAGCCCCGGCCTTCCTCAGGCGAGCCTTCCGGCGAGGAGACCTGCGAGGGGTCTTCGCCTGCGGCGGCAGATCTGAGTGCGGGGGCGGGTTCGGAGCCCTGGGAGAAGCGGTGGCCGGGACATTCAACCGGACTAGGGATTTTCCGGTGATCTTCATAGCGGGAGGCTGGATTGGCCCATCGAGAGCGTCAAATGCGACTCTCTTTCCAGCTCTGCTCTGCGTGCGCGCGTGTGAGAGAGAGAGAGAGAGAGAGAGAGAGAGAGGAGTGGTGGATTAAGAGAGGGACGTACGGAGATACGCTATTCCATAGGCACACAAAGGAAGATGGACCGGGACGTGTAGATGTAGATGGAGTGTGTGAACTACGTATGTATGTACGTACATACGTGTGTATGTATGGTCAACGTCGACCGGTGATGTCCGTTCGTATGATCTTTTTAACATCGTAGATCTTCCCATCCTGTCATCTGACTTATGATAAGATGACCTTTCGGGCAAGTTTTGATAGTGATATTTAATGAGAAATCCTAACTCGAGCTTTAATTTTATACAAAAATTAATGATGTGCGTGCTTGGACAAAAAGTTAGGCTTGATCCTACGGCCCGGGTTGGCCCGAGCTTTGCCCGGTGATCATTTTTATTGCTGGCTAAATATCTATTACGATAAGAGGGGAGAGAGAGTAAAGGTGAGGTGCGGAGTTGCTATTCCCCATGCAACCCACGCTGGGCAATCGCGACGCGCCTCCATCTGATGTCTACTCCAATGATGGAACAGCCGAGCACCGTGCGTGGGCCGCTGCCACCGCCATATTTGGCCGCTCGTCTGGCCAACGAATGCCGCAGTCAGTCACCCTCCATTTCGTCATGGGTTGTGGCGCTCGGTTCTTTGGTCACCCCGCTCCAATGTGTGTCGGCGCCCATCGCTCCATCGTCGTCGCATCATTGGTCAAAGATCGAGGGCGAGTGGCTGATGAAGTTAGGGCCGACGTCATTGGTAGTATTTTCATATTTTTATTTTTTATTCTTTTCTTTCCTTTTTTATTGAATTTAGGGCCGGCAAAGGTCGCTAGCCCTACGTGAAGGCTTCGTGGCCCTCGTCAGCCTCAAGTTACAAAAAAAGTAAAGAAAAGAAACAAAATTATTAAAATTATTTACATCAGTGTCGGTTGCACGCATGTAGGATGATTGGCTTTCAAATCAGCGATTTTCAATTAAAATTGGCCGAATAGACTCAATTGACAAAACATGAAAAAAGGTTTAAGATTCAATCGACACAATTAAAATATTTATAACTGAATTAACACAAGTACAATAAGTTTGAAAATTATATGGCAATTCTTATGCAGTGGAAGAAAAAGACGGGGCTGGGGGTCACAGGCGAGATGGAGTGGCTGCTAGTGGCGCTGTTGAGCTTGGAGGGGAGGTAATAGGTTCGCCAGGAATGCCATAGGCTTGGACAGAGGTGAGGCTACATTCGCCAAGTGGCATGGGTGCAGGGCGGGGCGAGCAAAGATCTCAACGGTGGCGCGTGGTGGCGATGGATATCCGTATTTTTTTTTAAATTCCTTTGCTAGCGAGTTTTTGTTGTGGCTGAAATTAGTCTTCTCTAATATAGTTCACTTCAAACTACCCACACGCCAAATCTCTTTTATTGCAAACTTTCTTGACTGCCTCAGTTCATTGACAATACTACCAACAAACCGAGGATGAGGCAACCTCAAACCTATAAGGGTTAATATCATGGAAAATTCTAAACTGATATATTTGTGACAAATTTATCAAAAACTAACATTTTTACCATTAAAAACCTCAAATTTGTATACATGTGACAAATTTACTTCGAATTAATTTTTTGAACACGAAAAATCTCAAACCGATACACTTATGATAAATTTATCTAAAAATTATTTTTTTAAAATATATATAACTTAGTTAACGTTTTTTTAATTAGCTCATTTTTTAGCGGCATGGCTCAGTTTATTTTTTCCGATAAATCTTAAAATTTGAGATAAATTTGTCATTGGTGTATTAATTTAAGTGTTTTTTTATCAGAAAATTAATTTGAAGTAAATTTATCATAAATATATCAGTTTGAAATTTTTCATGATGATAATTTAACCCGTAACTTCTAGAGCTGCGGTCATGTCACGACCTCGACATTTTTCCCATATGCAGGAGCTTCTCCGACAGGTCTCGTATTGTATTATCCTTTTCCTCTCTGACCCGTCGACCGCGGGAGAGAGGGCATCCGAGGAGGCAACCACGTGGCGCCTGATGAGTCGACACATAGGCACGAATCCTATGCAATTCCCATGATGGTTTGCCCGCAAGCCGACGAATTGTGCCCACATGGGGCGTCGTATTTAACAGTGGAGCAAGGTCCGGCTCGGTTGGGTAGCCCAAGGAGGGTCCATTATAGTAAAGCTCCCCTCGGGACTAAGATTTAGATCTAATCTTAATCTACTGTCTTAATTTATTCAAATTTGCGATGTCGAACCAAATTATTTTTTTTAGAAAACTCACATATTTGACCGTTGAAGATGCATCAATAAATTTAATATGTATTCGGTCCCCCAGGATCTTGCAAATAAATTCTTCAACATTAGGCTCTAACTCGTTCTAAAGTATATAACGATAGTGGTTAGAATGGTGTTTGTGGGTAGTTAGGGCACATCCCTCTTTGTTATTCTTGTATTGTTGAAGATAATTAATTAGCTAAAATGATAGATGGTGACAAAAGGATGATTAAGTAAATCAATGGTTATTAATAATAAAAAAGTGTATATATTACCCACAAAATGTTTGTACAGCATAAAGAATTTCACACTGCTTTTGCAATGTGGATTTTATGTGTGGACCCGCTTAATTGGAATGCCTCCGTTCGGATGGATCCTTGGACTCGGCAATGTCTAGGCGCGGTGGATCGGATTCCTTTGACGTTGAGACTCGTACTATTTTTTGGTCGTATTAGAGGTGGTTTTTTCCTTTTACAAGTCTAGGGGTCATCGACGTCTAATGATGCGATAGCCTCAAACACACAACGGTACAACAAGTTATTCATATTATACAAAAATAAAAGGGTAAATGCCACAAAAAATCTCAAACTTTACCCTCTGTGACAAGTTTATTCAAAAAAAAAATTTTGTGACATACAAAAATAAAAGGGTAAATGCCATAAAAAATCTCAAACTTTGCCCTCTGTGACAAGTTTATCCAAAACTTTTTATTGTGATACAAAAAACTCCAAATTTTATCTTATATGACACATTTACTCCAAACTTATATAGTGTGATAAATTTATCCCAAACTTATTTTTATGACATCAAAAATCCAAAACTTTTATCCATGCGACACATTTATCCCAAAAATTATCTTACCCATCTTTTACCTTTTTATTAGATATAATATTAAAAAATATTTAAAGATATTTAAAAAAAAAAAAAAAAGGGTGATCAGAGGCAAGGGTGGCAGCCCTCATCCAACGCTGGGTGGAGGGTTGCGTGTGACCCTCGCCCAGCACTAGGCGGAGGGTCGCCAGGCCCTCGCTCGCAGCTGACGAGGGTTGCCGGCTCTCACCGAGGCCCTGGCAACGGGGGCGACGGTGGTGAGGGCTGCCGCCCTTACCCCTGATCCCCCCTTTTTTTCCTCTTTTTTTCTTTTTTTTAAATACTCTATTTAATAAATAAATAAGAAAGTTTGGGGGTAAATGTGTTTTTTTATTTCAAGTGAGGTAAATATATCACACAAGTATAAATTTTGAATTTTTTGTGTTACAGAAAAAAGTTTGGGATAAATGTATCACAAAAGCAAAATTTGGGGTTTTTGGTGTTATAAAAAAAGTTTGGGATAAATGTGTCACAGAGAGCAAAATTTAAAATTTTTGGCTACTTTTTTCCAAAATAAAATAAATATTAAAAGAGATGTGTATAACATATACCAAAGTGTTAGACGACTCTTACCCTATGTCAATATAATCTCAAAAGCGATTGAAGTGAATTTTAGGCTCCATTTGATTCATAAAAAGGGAGTGATTTGGAAAATATTTTCTTAAAAATAATCACTTATATCGCTTAGAATAATTACCCAATAAAAAATGTTTTTATTATCGGCAGTAATTTATGTCTAAATATTTTTGTGAACGATGAAAATATTGTCCGTTCATTCATTTTTATAAGCGATGTAAGCGAACTTTTTTTTTTCAGAAAATACTTTTTAAATTACTCATTTTTTGGGAAACAAACGGAGCCTTACATAAACAAATAAGTTAGAAAAAGGAATTAATAAGTGTAATTAGCCTTAATTTATGATCTCTTCTTTTAATATGTAGAAAACCCACGATTTGAAATAAAGAGAGAGCATTAGAACCTATTTATATTAATGTGATTAGAAGAAAGTGGACTTCCTTAATGTCGAGTATTCCGTGATTATCTTTCTAGTTAGTTGGATAACATTGAAAGATCAAAATACAAGGAATTTAGATACGATAAAACAAACAAATGTAATGAAAATGCGAACCTCAAAATCTCAATTGTCTCGTGAGTTTATAAAGAACCCAATTCAGATCTAGTCAGTTAGAATAATATAACTCTAATCTTAATAAATTAAAGTTTGTTAAAAGACTCTCTTTTTTCACACTAAAATGTTGCGCTTTTTCATTCTCATGAAATAATTATATTTTTACCCCAGAATGCGAGTATCCGAAGCTTGGGGGTCGCTTAATTATGAGAGTTCATTGATCTAAAAAAAGAAGAAGCAGTTCCTCAGCAAGAGTTCATCAATCCAAGTGCCTCTTTAGATAAGGCCAATTAATTATAATCGAAACAGTCTGAGCATAAAATGACAAGAGAGCTCGTGCATTCTTGGAATTTGGAACTTAGCTCAAGTGATTTTTATTTTTTTTTCCTTTTTGGGTCGGTCGCTCAAGTGATTGGAGACCACGAAATCTGAAGCATCTGCACACCATGTCGAGAGAATGGACAAGATCATGGGTCCAACGAATCTCGAGCTCCCGACTCATGACCACGTTTTTGTACACGCGTATGTGTACATGCTCGTGCTCCGGGGAAGAGAATGGTCGGTCGTTTTGCCTGCCTCGCATCACGGTCGGGCCTTGGGCGATTCCGTCATGAACGGTGCGGGGATTCTATCCTATCTTTGCACTCCATACTGACCAATTCGCTGCAAATTCGAACCCGAGTAATCAGAAGAATTGATCGCGCAATCTATTTGTCTTCCAGCTCAGAATTTTTGCAAAATCCTATCAATCGTGTGCGATCTGCCCTCGTTCTAGGTTTTTTTTATAGGTCAAAGATATTGACTTAATCGGTTCACGAGGTCTACAAGGTATCTCATGACCCTTCAGGCAATCAAATGTTCACATGGGTGCTCCTGGATTAGGAGTGTGCACCGGTCCGAGATGGTCTGGTTCCCATATTTTTGGAATCGGGAATTGGTCCGGTCCGGTTATAGTGGAACTGGTAAACAAGGAGTGGATTTGGACGCTTTTCACTAGCAGCGGATTTGGTAATCAAAACAATGAGACGAAAGGAAGAAAGCATGCACAGGAAAAATCTTCAATATATAACTTCCCATATATTTCACATATAAAGTAGAATACATGAGAGAGAGAAGCTGATGTTATATACACACACACATATATATACCGGTTCAATTCGGGCGAATCCCCCCAGAACCGGGAACTGGACTGCTTGACCATTGGTTCCATTTTTAGGAATCGGGAACTGGATCGGTATCCTTAGGAATTGGACCAAACTAGCCGATCCGGTCCAGTCTGATTCCCGATTTGAGCGGCCCACAGTGCTC
Organism: Metrosideros polymorpha var. glaberrima; assembly: GCA_001662345.2. NCBI lineage: Eukaryota > Viridiplantae > Streptophyta > Magnoliopsida > Myrtales > Myrtaceae > Metrosideros > Metrosideros polymorpha. Next base: position 1,713,453 of record BCNH02000006.1, read on the forward strand.
ACCTCTATCTTGGATTATAAAGCAAAAGGGAGTAATCCGAAGAATTAAAACCAAAAGTAAATGTGGAGCAGAACAATTGAAAGGGCGAATCGGCAAGCAAATCAAGTAGCGTGATGTGGTCGAATGGAGTTTCTTGATTCAATCAAACAAGTAACGAAGAGTATCTGAGTGTTAACGCCAATTAAGTTGTCCATCAAATCCTTTGGATTGTGACTTATAACACTGCACAACACCGAATCCATTCACACTATATAGCTTCGCTTCCAATTTCACTTTCCATAAACGGACTCGGGCATTCTCCACTCCAGCAACTCAATGCCCCACATATAATTCATCTTAATGTCTAATAGTATTCAAGATTCGCTATGTTTGATAATCCAGTCTACCTACATAGGCTTTTTTATTAAATGTAAACACTGTCAAATTCAATGAATATGCAGCAAAGCCAATAAATTTCCGGCAACAACATAGTATTAATTAAGAAGGTGCACATGGTCCAGAGGCAGTGGCTTCCTCCCTACATGTCAATTACGTGAAAGATTAGAAAACACCAATTGGGTGAGATGGACTTAAGAAGCAAAAAGCAAAAAGCAAGTCAACCAACATGTAACGCATCAAAGAATCTACCTATCTAACCTATTTAATCGCTAGCGCGTTTTCCTAGGATGTATTCCTGTTTTCATCCTCGCTTAGGGAGACAATATACGAGCAACGACCCTACAATGTCGTCGGCCTTCAACAGCTGACCTAATTGCCTATGCAGCTTAAGCAATGTTTTGTTTTTTAGAAAAATATATCTTTAAAATGGATTTAAGTAAAGTGTCTTGTTATGTCGACGAGTGCTTCTGAGGTATTTGTTAAGAAATATATTGATTTTCAATGCGTTGATTACACATAACACGAAAGAGACAGCGTATTGAAAATTACAATCGCTTTTCATATTGATTTTTTTATCCTTGGTATAATTCATTTATGTCATGCATAAGTTTGTGCTCTATCACACTTATCACGCGTGATCCGGCGCAAGCTTCAATAATGTGCATGGATAGAAATGATTATAGATTAGCTGTCTTGATAATTACGCCTCCATTATTTTTCTTGATTAGTAAGACACTAGATCACTCAATGCAAACGGGGTAATTAAAAGAAACATCAATATAAGTTTTCCTTGGGGGGCTCTTTGCTGGGCGTGAATCATTCTTTATGGTGGACGCTTTAGATGTTTCGAAGCTCAACCATTGGCCTTCGGAAAAATCAAACATCACTCTTTAGAGTCAGTTGAGATCGGTACACTGTCGCGGAATTGATCCGATCACGCAGATGATGATCGCAACCGGTAATTGCACGAATTGGTTCGGTGTATGTGCACATACACACCTTTCACTGTTGCACATGTATTGATCAGACTTCGAAGAATCGAATAGCTCGTACGAGACATGAGATCAAGCTTAAATTGACTGCTCTTTTGGGTTAGGCTTCGGACCAAGAGCTAAAAAGCCCATTAGCGTTTCAAAAAAATTTCCCTCCTGCGCCAAAAAGAAATTTGATTTGAAGTCTCTTTTAGTTTCACAGTCGCGCCATATCGACCCGGTTCGACCGCCCAAGCCGCCACATCGGATCCATCTCTCTCTCACCGTCACCTTCAACCCCCCTCTCGCATGCAGAGCCACCAGCAAAATGAGCTCTTTTGAGCTTCCCTCGTTTTCTCTTGGGCTCGATTCGGACTCCGATCCGGAGCCTCCGAACCCTAACCCACCACAAAATGCTATCCGCAACGAGATATCTCCGGCCAGCGACGGAGGGGAAGAGCTGGAACCACAAATCGAGGATCCGGTTCGGGAAAACGGGGCCGACCCGCCGCGAGCCTTGAAGCGGCTTAGGCGCGGCCTGCCCACCGAGCCGGAACGGAGCTCCGCTCGCTCGTCTCCCGACACGTGCGTAGATGACGAAATTGAAGAGTTCTCTTCCGACGAAACAAGCAAAGGTACGAGCATAATTGAACGATGGTATTATTACTGGAGAAACTGCACGTTTGTTATTTTGCTCGAGTTAATTTTGCTCCTGCAGTTTTTTGAGTCATTGCTGTAGATGAAGGGTTGTCATGAACGTTCGTAGGAGTTACATGTTTCAGCTTTGATTTGATTCATTATGCGTACAAGTGTATCTGGCAATGAAGATAAATTCAAGTCTTTGAACATATTGATCAATACCAGGGGTTGCATTCAGCTAGAGTTGTATTTGTATTTTAAGTGCTGTGAAATTATGGATTATGATGGCAGTACCAGTCAAGTGATTCGGAAAACTGCGAGTGTTGATCAAAGCAGGGAGGGTTTACTGAAGATTCGACATTTTGAAAGGCGAGGCTTCGCACGATTTATGTACTGCAATATGTTCAATGATGGCATGGCTTTAATAAATGTGGTATCGTGTAGGTTTCCGCCATTGTCTGGTTGATTACTTAATAGTTTACCTTTTCTGTTTAGGAGTTCACGTTGAAGGGCCTTTTATTATTTTAGCGTTCCATCTGAGTTTAGTTTGTAAAACTAGTCTCTGTTGGTTTTCTTATCTGCGTGCTTAAAAATTGGTTCTTGGAAGGCACGAACTCTGCAACTACTGCAAACATGGCTCAAGTAGAGAATAAATAGCATATTTTTGCGTTTGCTCTCATTTGATTCCCAACTCACTTGCAGTGTTGGAGTTGCAAATTAGTCTGTTACTCAATCTCATTCAACTCAAATCTTGTTAGAGCTGATAGAATCCCGCATACGTTGGTTAGGGATGAAGCAATCATTTTACATTATTGTGCTTGACCTTGTGGATGCACACGGAGTAAAAACTTGAATGAACTTTTTTTTCTCACTGGATTTAGTCTACCAATTTGTGTTACTATACATCCATGCAAGTTCTGGTTGACAAATCATGGCCCTTCTCAGATGTGATGTTCATTGGACAAGTAAATAGAGATGAGCTGCTGTGCCTTGTAAGCGCCTTGGTCTTCTCCCACGTAGTGCTACTTCCAAGTGACTGCATTTTTAGTGGAAGGGCTCTGGTGATGCATTTTTCCACGTTATCTATTCATCTCATCTGTAGGAGCATACTTAATGTTTCAAGACTGAGATTACTTAGATGCCAGTTATTTTGGTTGTATTAATCAATTTCTAGTGTCAATGTTACATATGTATTTCTGTTGTAGCAGATGAAAAGGCATCCATCCAGATTCATTCAGTGGGCAGCAGTTCGAAGGTGCCACTGTGTGGGCATTGGGTTAACGATGCGCCTTCCTCAAGCCGCTTAAAAGCCATAAAAGGGGAACAAGCTTCGATTGACCACTCTGCCAGCTTGAAAAGGAGCTATGATAAACCCATGTTAAAACAAACTACTTTAAGTCCTCTTCGAAGGTTCCACTTAATCGATTCGGATTCTGATAGTCCATCCACTAGTGAACATGCCGATGAAGAAGCTGATAAGGTGAAGTTATACTCCAAAGAGAAAAGTCAAGTTGTTGATCATATACTCGGAAGTCAAGAGAGGAGAAAACTCCCATCTTACTGTGTTCCTAAGAATGAGGATCTATGGAGAGATTTTCGTTCAACAAAGAGCTTTCAGATCTCGACCCCAGCTCTGGATGAGGTTTGTGAAGAATATTTCCACTCTCTGAAGAGTGGGAATAAACCTCAGCAACCGGCGGCTCATTCAAACATCAACAATAAAAGCTGTCAACCGACAAGAAATAGCAGACAAAATATCGAGCCTTGCTGTGATTCGAATGACAACCTACCTCCTGCTCATCGATACTTTTTTCATGATGATCCAAGTATTCGGAACTCAGTCCACAATCGTCTACCTCACTTTTTCCCTCTTGGTGGTGCCAATAGTGGGAAGCAGCCATCACTCATCGATTACATGTATTTTACCTCATCCTTATCCACTGAAAACAGCTGATTGAACACCCGTATCCATCCTAATGTGTCATATAATTATAACTACAACAAACTTTTATCTTTCTTTTTTTTCCAGGAGTCAATTTGCAAATGGAGAATCTTCTCAAAAGCAAGCAATACAAAAAACTGATTCTAAGAAAAGCTCAAGGGGGAGAAATAAATCAAAAGCTCACATTGCTGAAGAAATCACAAGCACTGGAAGCTGGATGAACCCCAAAGGCACTTCAATCACTCCGCAGAATGCTGGGAAAAGACGAGTTCATGCTAATGGAAAATCCACAGGTCATTGGTATACTGCAGCTGATGGGAAGAAGGTTGGTGAAACTTCTGTTTGTACTTTTTCCGAGCAATCTCATCTCGTTGAATTCATTAATTGTTTGTAGTGGATCTAGAAGGAGAAGGTGATAATTGCTTGATGTGTGTATCACTTGCATCAGACAGACTTAAGCGTTTTCTTTCCTTTATTCACAGTGCTTGTCATTTGTGCCGGTACATGCTTAAATCTATCTGATCAGCATTAAGAACTTACTGCCTCCTGCTAATAACCTGCAGTCGTAATGCTACTAATTAAAGTTTTGTTTTCATTATTGACGCTCAGTATTTTTAGACATGCAATAGGGTGAGTGTCTAAGAGATGATATTACAGATTCTACTTTGTGCAGTCGTATCAGAAGAATTTACTAAATCCAGTACTCAGTTGTGTGAGAGAACAATATTTGCAGTGGTTGCAGCTTTAGGTTTCCATAATTCTGTCCTTTCAAGGGAAATGTTTTCATGGTCATTGCTCCTGCCCGTCTGTTGTTTTTTTTTTTTTACATTGCACTGTTAAAAATAAAGCTAACTTGCAGTATAACTCTAAGTCAGGATAAGCACAAAGGCTGGAGGGTTGTTTCCTAACTTAAATATGTTTCTTAATTTGATGTTTCCTATTTCTTTAAACACGTAAGACCCTTTCAATTGCTTCACTCTTTTTCTTTTTTTTATCAAAATTGCTTCACTCTGACCTGCTGTGTTATAGCAAATTCTCAAATACTTTGCCACAATGTAGTCAGCCAAAAAGACAAATTTGAGTGCACTTCTTTTCTGATCTAGCGTTTGCTTCTATTGGTCTCTTTGAATGACCTATTTCTGATGTCTACATGCTAAGGAGTTTCATGTCTTGATCAAGATTTCTATCCTTCAGGTTTATGTCACTGCAGCTGGGGAGGAGTTGAAAGGTTCAGGTGCCTATAGACATTACAGAAAGGTAACACTCAAAGCTTGTCAACTTCAAGAAGTAAGGTTCAATTCAGGTGATATATGCTTCATGCGTGTGTTGCTGACAGGAGAATGGAATGGCATTTAGAAAGTCAAAAAAGAAATCCAGGGCCAAGAAGGGCAAGAAGGGTTGACGCTTGGATTACCGTTAAGCTTTGTAGGTGTTGCTTGTATTGAGGAGCAATGTATATTTCATAAACATTTTCTCTTCAAATTTTAAGGTCAATTTAGATGTCCATCCAGTAATAAGCTAGCGGTTTTAAGAAAAGGATAGAGCTAAAGAACTGTAGCAACCGTATCAGTCTCTGTTTTCCAGGCCAGCGACCTCAAAATGATGTCTGATTATAGCTGAACAAGCGTCTGCTTGGTCATCTGGTTATATACGTGCAGCAAATGATGAACCCAGTGAAGATGGCTTCTGATCAAACGTAGCAACTATTCAACCACAGATGAACCTTCATAAGCCCGAGATACATGTCCATCCGAGTCCATTGTAGATTCTTAATTGAATGCCTTAGATAGTCTGAGAACACTGATATTCTTGTATCTTAAGCAGATCCCTTTGTTGATTCCTACACAATGTGTACGAATAGCTTCTTGGACTATACCTTGGATGGACGTTCCTCCTTTCGCTTCTATTGGTGATCTCGATTTGTTTCCATGTAACTGAGGCAAATATCTGGATTATGGTTAACGATCTGCCAAAACAATCAGGCACGTGAAACCATGAATCTGGAATTACTCGAATCGGTAGCTTCTTGTATGACCACCTTGGGGGCGATCACGGGTCTTTATGCAAACAATGTCTGGTCTGGCGGTTGCCAATGATGGTCAAAGACCCAGCTAGGAACTCTTTCTTGGAAGTTCTCTTCTATTTCTTATTAACCTGTTTTTATTTTGATTTCAGATCTTATATTCGGTGATTTTCCAATCAAAGGATGTGATATAAGAAACACCACGTTATCGTATCCTATCTGAACTTTAATCCACGCATTCAAACACAACCACATATTGGAAGAATTACGAGCCAGCGGCTCTCAAACCATCCTCCTGAGTCTGGAGAACAGGCCATCAAAATCTAATTCTACGTGATCTTCAGAGATGCGACGAATCTTCACTTGATTGTGTCATCATCCTCATTCTCTTACGTTGCAAAAGAGTTTCTATATGCTGTGTAAGAGCCATTAAACCATCTAAGGCTCTTGCCCTCTTTGTAGGATACAACTCACGCAAGCTGGCATTTACTATTGCCATGGCAGAGTATAAAAAACAGTGACTATTGTATAAGCAGAGGACCACGTTAAAAAAATTTACCAACAAAAAGGACTTGTTTCACAATCTCCCTCGAAGCAGGGAAATCAGTATTAAATGAGTGGATCATTCATTTCAACAATTTTCATGTTTCAGAATCGAACTCATACGACAAAATCAATTGACCAAGACTCTCTCAGGTTCTGTGAGTTTCTATAATTCCTTCTTTCATTTCCACACCTTTGCTTGCTAGATCTAAATCTAAAATGTCAAAAAGGAGAACCTAAAAGATTTACATCTCTTGAAAACTAAACCCTGTAAACTATAGGACATGAGCTCACCAGTCAAAGGGCAAAAAGAAGTTAAGTGACCTTCCCACAATCTGTTCACGCATCACTGGAAGTGTGATGATCTGGGCCTCTGGACTCTCCCGGAGTCGGGCTAGATGTCCTTTGCTTGAGCATGTGCTTGCATTTCCTGAAATTCACAAAAGCAAATGTCATAATCTGTTGACAGAGTTAGGTTCCACAGGAGGAGAAAAACTCCAGTGATAAAGTTCCACCATGTCATTGGGAGGAGACGTCATGCCTCAGAATATCCAGTCGCAGAAGAACTTTGCTTACCAATAAAAAGTAATGAACTTCCTCACAGAGGCACCAAGGGTGTCTCTCTATAACAGTCTACAAGTCAAAATCAAACTACCATGCATGGTTCATTTGACTTCAGGCAATAAAGATAGTTACACCTGATAATTACTAAGAACTACCCACCAGAGAGAGAGAGAGATCTTTCTCATGGTACTGCAGTAAATAGAGAGAATTACATTTCTAGGTCCTCTGCCCTGCTTGTGATATCGCTTGACCATAGTACTGGATCAGTATTCTTAGGCAAGGAATCCTGTTGCTGGGTCTTCTCTCTCAGCCACTGTTCAGCTTTATTGCACTCATCCACTATCTGAAATATGGAAAGCCAAAAAACTCAAAGTCCATACTACATAAAGACTCACAATTAAAGTTTCTTGATCATACCAATTCTCTGTCCTTTGGCAGAAGTGACTTTACAGACATTCTATACTCCACAATGCAGTTCAATAGGTCTCTTGTAGATTGCGCTCTAGCTTCTTCGTCCTTATACCGACTCTCAATTGGATCAACCAGCTAAAAAGCAAAAGGAAATTGAGCACCGAGACGAAAATGGCAAGACAGACTCTAGAATTTAGAAAAAAAATCACCTTGTGTAGGTCCTCCAGCTTCCAAATATAAGCATTTTCAGTTTCATCGTCGCCTTCATCATAAAGCCAATCCTCCGTCTGTTGTAGACTTCTGGAGATCCCCTCCCTCTCCCGATCACTTGCAAAGCTCCGGTACATGTTCAAAAGCTATTACAATGAGCATTGACTCATTATTCTGAAATAATACAGGGAAATATGGAAACGCATATGGAAGACAAGACTTGAACGAACCGTCTAATCAAATAAAGGAAAACATGCAGAAGATGCTATAAATAGGGATGGATGCTCAAAACCAGAGATAGGATGGCTTCTAGCACCATAAGATGAAACTAGATCTGCTGTAGGTTATATTTTCACAATAGGACAAGGAAACTTTCTCCTCTGCAGGAGGAAGAAGTTCACAGTATTATCAGGCCTTACAGATGCCAGAAACAGACTAGGGCCATCCTGCTTTGGTCCAACAGACAGTAGAACTCCTAAAAATCTTCCAATCTTTCCCTACTGAGCCAGAGAAGGAGGACGAAGAAAGATTCCAGTCAAATTTTTTTGCGGCACTATATCCATAGGAATCAACTGATATTGCATAGACTCTTTCAAAGCTTTAATATAGTTCGCAACATCCAAATGCAACAAACTAATAACTACAAATTTGATGAACCAAACAAACAAACCCACGTTATGGATAATGTGCTTTGAAAATGTAAAAGGGGAGTGTATGCATGTTTAAATTCCTAATGACGTTTCAGACACTTAACTAATTTTCAATCTCAACAAGTTTTAAGAGATAGCTCAATTAATACTCGAAAGGCACTCATTTACAAGATCCAACAAGAAATATCATCAGCAGATATCAAAGCAATACCTTGTTCCGCGTCTCATAAACATATGACTCCAAAGCATTTTTCTTCTCCTTCGTTTGTTCAGCTATCTTATCTTGCTGAGCCAACTGAAATTCTTTCTCTTGAGCTTCCAAAACCTCAGCTTCTGTCATCCCACCATATAATTTCAGATGAACTGGTATCTCATGCTTTTTGGTTGCTTTATGTTTTCTGATGTGATGATCCTGCCATAGAAGGATCAGATGTAAAGGAATTCCATTCCACACATGTCAATGAATCACATTCATGCACTCTCACAAATATTTAAGCTTACTGCCAAGACTAGTCAAATTATAGCGGTTCCATAGTGAGAGAAACATAAATTTAACTACCATTATTCATTCTACCAAAAGCTACCATTAATCTAGTTGGACCAAAAATAATCACCACTAATTATAGAAACAATATTACTGCATAATAACATACAGAGGCATGTGAGGATTGTGAATGTGAATAGGTCCCATCTTCAACACCATTATGCCCAGCAAATGAAGCACTCTCGGAATCCATTTTGTCAGCACATGCTTGAGTGTCATCATTGCCAACTGAACCATCTACACTGTCCTCTATCATCTGCAGCATATATGGGCATCAACATCACGATAATTGAAAAGAAAACTCAAAAAGTTCGCACATGAAATAACATGTTAATGTAAAGCAATAGCAAACTGACCATGGCTGAATCAACAGTGACGATGCCATGAAGGTTTAATTGAACTCTAACTTTAACCTTTGACTTTTCTCTGTGCAAGCCTTTGAAGGGGCCAACCTGAATGAACAGGAGCATATCAACAAGAGAGCTAAGTTACTATCATCAACACAGACAGTCCCACCACAAATGCCCATCTATAACCATATCTACTTATCACATCTCTGGATGAGGAAAAGGGATTGATCAGAGAAGATTTGAGGACCAACTAATAATGAAATGACTTTAAAAAAGTGATTTGATGCTTGAAAATCTTGCATGTCTAATCATTCAAAAATCTAAGTAAATTTCTTATAAACTCCTAAAACCGGAGCTATAAGATTTGTCAAGTTCATATCCTGTACTCACCATGAAGCAACTTATATTTGAAGACACGCCTGAAGGGAGCTCATCAGGATTAGCATAAAATGCTTCCAACTGGAATGAGCTACTCCTTTGAAGCGTCAGGACTTTAACACTTGGAACAGGGTGCCCTTTTGGAAACAACACACCATTTGACCCTGTGCAAATTGGGCCTCCATCTGATGAGAACCCTATGGAGAATGGTATCGAATCCTGTACCTGCATAAAAACAAAGCAAAAATTAGTTTCGCTCAATATCACCAGCAAAAAAGAAAGGCAAAATAGATGAGTAATCAGCAATGCAAACCATAAGATTGCGCTAGAGAAGATTGGCCTAAACTTCAGTACATCAATTAGTATTCCAAGACAGATTCATGCGTGATAGACGTACTTCAGAGTTTAAGCAATTGGGACAAAAGCGGTTCAATTTGTCCCACAAAAACTTGCAGGTGGGATGACACAACCCCTACCTGTTGTACATTTGGTCTTATGGTACTCAGATTTGGTGCAGATGCAAAAAGGAAAGTACATACCTCCGAGGTTGGACAAAACAAATTCCTATGCCACATTGACTAAGCTTGTCAGGAATATAAATGAAAATAAGAGAAGCCCGAACACATCAAGAAAAACAGAACTCGGGTTTTATAACCAGACTAGAATGTCCAACTCAGAAGTGTAAGTCATTAGGTTGAGGAAGAATGCACCAACAGCCATGACAAACCTTGTCGGAAAACGATGTGAGATATTTTAACATACCTCGTATTCTCTGACTCGGAAAACTGGACTAAGCATCGCACACTGTAGAGCACATCCACGAGCTACACATTCACTTGCATTCAATGTCCTCCTAGGTTCTCTTCCGAAAGTAGATGTTAACAATTTAGTAATAGCTGGTATCCTTGAACCTGATCCAACAAGCTCAACTGAATGAAGCCTCTCAGCAGGCAACGCTGCATCAGCTAATGCTTTTTTGCAAGGGATACTGATTCTCTCCAGTAACCCAGATGCGAGTTTCTCAAACTCGTCCCTTTTGATGTGCCCCTTGACATCTTTCTCATCCATTAAACACTCAATGTTTAATGGTGCCTCTGCATTGGCACTCAAAACTTTCTTCAACTTCTCACAGGCTGCCCTCAGCCTGATACAGGCCTTCACGTTCGAATACACATCAATGTTGTACTGGTCTTTGAATTGTGCAGCAAAATGACTAAACAAGAGCTCATCAAATTCTCTACCACCCAAGCTTCTATCGAAAGCATGTGAAAGGATTTTCATATGCCCGGCCTCAAATGATGCAATGCAAACCTGAGTATCACAGTGGCCAATGTCCACAAATGCAACATAAGTGGGGCCTCTGCTGGAGAAGTCTGTCTTGTAAATCCCATAACTGACGGCAATTGCAGTACAGTCATGCATCAACCTCAAAGGCTTCAATCCAGCAATCGTGGCAGCATTCAAATATGCTCGTCTTTGCAGGTCTGTAAAGTATGACGGAATGCCAATAACGCAATCTGAAACAGGGATTTCTAGATTCTTCTCCGCAACATCTTTCAAATGTGCAAAGAGCATTGCCATAACCTGAGTCGGCGAGAATGTGTGCTTTTCACCAGCATATTGTATTCGAATCAAAATGCCTCTGTCCGGACCTTCGCAAGTTTCTATAGGCAGCATTTTAAGCTCCTTTTGAACATCAGGATCCGCAAATTTTCTACCAATCAGTCTCTTCACCTGAGACATGGTCGATTTCGGGTGCATCATTGCCGAAGCAGCCCCAGCAGAACCTAAAAATCTCTGCTTCTCCCCAAAACATACAACAGCCGGGGTCTCGCGATTCGACTCATCATTCAACAGAACGTCGATGCCCCGCTGCTTCACCACGGCGATCACACAGTTTTCATTTCCTATATCAAAGCCCACCACACTCATCTTGGAACTCACAACAGACAAAACACACACAAGCCTTAACCGACCGCTCCACTTATTCAAACATTAACAAAAGATTGCACCAATCAATCCTGTCGCATCCCTCCAAACTGAAACCTACGCCAGCACACCTTGCAAGATACACCTGATTTACAGACACGAAACAAATTCTGGCAAAATCACTACAATCGCAAGCTATAACGGGAGACAGAAACAAATTCCGTAAGCTGAATTGCACGACGGCAAGACCCACGAAACGAAATCGCACCCCAAATCGAAACAATCGACAAGCTCCCGGATGAAGAACTGGGGAACACAAGGAAATCAGACGAAATGGGGTGCAATCGGATGCGAGAGTCGTCGGCTATCGACTGAATGAGAGAGTGGAGGCATTGAATTCACCTGGATTACAAGCGAGTAAGCTTTCGTGGGTTGGAATCAAAATGCAGTCTTGACTCCAATGAAGATGCAAGAAGCTTCAGGAAGTTGGAAGAGGGAGATGAAATCAGCGGTGGTACAGAGAGAAAATCTGCGCTTTGCTCGCGTAGAGCTTGCCGTCTCAGGAAAATACGAAAATTGCATTTTTTTTGTTTTCTTTAAGAAAGTGCGCGTAATAAAAAAAAAACAAAAAGGAAAAGAAAAAAACACGTTTGACCCATCCATATTCCACAACGGCAAAAGAGCCATGCCATTATTTATTTATTATTATTTTGTCGTTGTTAATATCATTAGGTTCCGTGCATAATCTCTCAAAAGACTCCCATTAATCACGTCTAATCACGAGCAGCTCGTAATTATTAAGGCTAGTACTCTATTTAGCAGGAGTTGTCAAAACGACCAATTCATTTCACGTGACCATAAAAGTCTTTTTTACATTGAAATATATGAGAAGAGACTCTGTTCAAGAGTACCTCTAGAAAAATTACCTCTGTAAGAGTTTTGACTTACTACTGTGCTTCGCATAGTACTGGAATATTGACCCGCACGATTCGGCGGAACAAAAGAAAAATCAATAATCATGACATTATCAAATTTTTCGTTACGATATTTTGAGAACCCTTCTATCAATCAATAGAAAAATAACTCTAGAATTACCTTTATATGTAAGAATTCGTGTCAAATGTAGAAGAGGGAGACTTGTTAGGATGATCAATTCCACAGTCCTTACCGTTTTGTCATAATAAAACCAAATGGATAATTTTTTTCAATGATATCCTATATTAACTCAAAATGTTTGGATGGCTCAATTAGTAAAAAAAATATAGAGAATTAGTAAATTACGTGTATCCTTTTACAGATAGTGAATTCAAAATCGTGTATGAGACATTTTTGCATGTAGTTATTACTATTAAAATTTCAAAAGTGTATATCAATAGTGTAAACTCATTTTATTCATTAACTTTAATATAAATTTCGACATCTGTAGATTATCAACGTCAAAGTTCGTAACTGCACTTTAAGTTTTGTGACTTTATGATCACCCGGATATACGATGAATCGTAGGAATTATATAATATAGCTTGAAAATTAAAGTAAAAGAAATTTTTGAAAAAAAAAAAGAGTAATAAAGGGAAAAAGTCAAAGTTGATATAACTTTAGTGAAATGAAAGTTAAGAGGAATCAAAAAAGAAGAAAGGAGGCCGGAAGTGACATTTGTGATTTGATTTGTCCTTCTAAAAATCTCCTTTAGTATAATTTGATAAATAGATGTATTATCGATTTTTTTCCTAAAAGATGCATTAGTGATTGAAAAGGGCGAAAAATGGAAAACATTCAAATGGTGAGACGAGGTAATGGAAAATCTGTTATGGTGAGCAATCGTACTTGAGTCGGTCTAACTTGCCGATCTTGGTCCGATTCTTAGGGGGACTGGACCGGTCTATGGTCTTGAGATCGATGAAACTTGTGTTGTACGAGTTGATCTTTGGTCCAAAGATTTTTTTTTTTGTCAGAAAAAGATTTTATTCACGTACTACTAAAAATCAAAAGGGCCCATAAGAGTGGCCTCATTACATAGCAGAGACTTTATAGTTGGTCCAGTAGATATTTTTTTTCCAAACACTAGGAATGTTTAAGTTATGTATATTTCTTTTTTACTTATTAATTCCTCTATATATCTAATGAACGAATTCTTTTTCTTTTATATATATATGGATTGCCTTACCGATGAGATTACCATCAATAAATAGAGTTTACATGTTAA
>BCNH02000006.1:1727329-1769018 GCA_001662345.2 Metrosideros polymorpha var. glaberrima
ATATTTCTTTTTTACTTATTAATTCCTCTATATATCTAATGAACGAATTCTTTTTCTTTTATATATATGGATTGCCTTACCGATGAGATTACCATCAATAAATAGAGTTTACATGTTAAAATTGAATGAATATAAGTGATAAGATGTTTTATCTATTGCACTTATAATAATTTCAATTTAAAATGATTATTAAGTATTGGCTATGTTTGTTGTTTGTTTTGTTGTCAGATGTTTAGAATTTGAAGCAATCTTTTAAGAATGAACAATATATGAAGTTATATAAGTTATGGTTTATGTTACATATTTTGAATTTTTTATTGTTTATTTTATTTTACGTGTTCGTTATCTACGGTTTGTTGCTTTTGGCAAGTTAGATTTATGTTTGATTTGTACCGATTTGGTTGCTCAATATCTTATTGTGGATCGATATATAATTTTAAAGAGTACATTTGGCTTTTCAAAGAATACAAAAAATGAAAGAAAGAAAAAATAATCGATTGGTCCTAAGTTGACTCTAGAATTTGACCGAACCCATAGGGTTGGTCCAGTCCTTGGTTTTAGGCTCGACATGATCGATCCCCGGTCCCCAAAAATTGGAAACCAACACTGTGTGAATTGATCTTTGAGTTAGATACTAAATCGGCCAAATCCGAACCATGCATGAAAAAATGGTGAGTGCAAAAAAAGCACCCAACTCTCCCTTTTCACCAACAATATGCCCATGCTTCGCTGTGCTCTATCGTTTTTAATTGCATATTTCATCTATTCTTTTTTGAAATCATAGCATATATATAGTGATGACAACACCATATACTAAGAGGTACGCCATTAGAAAATATTTGTACTTTAAATGGTCTGTGGGTAGGTGAAAGATGGGGTATGTTGCTGGTACTTTGTCAAATTATTAGATTCTCATGAACTAAGGATCCGTTTATCTCGTGAAAAATGAATAATTTGAAAAACATATTCCAAAAAATAATTGTTTGTATCACTCACAAAAATGAATAAACAAAATACATTTTTATCGTCTACGAAAATATATGCACACAATTTGTTGTGGATTAATTATTTCAAACGATACAAATGATCAATATTAGAACTATATTTTTTAAAACACATTTTTTCGTGGGAGACATACTAGACGGATTCTATAAAATTCCTTGGTCGGTCAAATTAACTAACATATATATAGAATATCCATCGGCATTATTGAAATTGTTTCATGCTGTAGTCAATAAGTCCCTAAGAAGATAAAACCACGAAATGCATCCACAAATTTTTAGTCCCGAGCCGTGAACGAGACGTGAAGGAATGCGACTTCTTGGGAGAAGCAATGAAACAAGACAAGACGAGCGGAGCAGCAGGCGCCGAGGGTAGAGACTACTGGAGACGATGATTCATCATATCGGACAGAATATGCTCTGTCCAAAAAGCATAAGTCCTCGTAATATTCTTTCTCCATGATTATGGCCTCAGAATCTATCCATCCATACGTATACAAGATCATCACCGCCACTCCTCTTTCATGCTGGAAGCTACGAAACTCTCCGCACGAAATAGCGAGTGTCCGAAGTACAAGTTCATCGATGTTTCGTTCACGACATGATCGAATTTATGATCTCTCAAAAGATAGCGCCACCCCTTTTATATATCACGATCAATCATGGGTCAGTGCTGTATTTTATTGAGTCGGGTCCGTCTTTCTCTCGTCGTCCATTATAGCGCCAGCTAAATACATGCGCTTGCCAGTATGCCTTGACTCGCTTCGCGTTCCTTGTACTCTACATACTGCGAAAGCTTCATGCTTTTGGGTTCTCCTTTGCCTCCGCTCTCTCCCTCTCTCTCTCTCTCTCTCAAAGGACTTCTCTTTTGCCTTCACTGTCTGAACTCCCCACTTGGGTTTCTCTGATTCGGCCCTTGCTTTGACCAACGCCTCGCGGCGGACGTAGCGATTTCCTGGTGGGCATTTTGTCAGGTACCTCGTCGACGAAGCTCTTTTTCGATGCTTCGGCTTGTTTTGTCGCCGAGAACAATCTTGGGTGTCGGATTCTGTGGTCGATTCCTCTCGTTTCTTCTCCAAGCTACCAACGCGAAGATTCTTGTTTTACCGTTCTTGTTTCGTTTTATGTCTTGTTCTCTCTGTTTTTTTGGGCTTTAGTTATCTTTAATTCGGATAGAAGTTTAGATTTGTTCCAAGCATCATGCTCCTTTTTGGTTATGAATGCCCTTTGAGTGATGAAGCTTTATCCTAATGGCTTGTTCTGCCAGTTTTACTGCGCTGATCAATTTTTAAGCTTCTTAAGCCAGAGCGAGGCTCCCTTTAGCTGCTGAGAAACTGAAAAAAGGAGTTGCACGTTGATACCGACTTGTTTTACTTCGGTTAGGTTGTTGATTTAGCTCTCCTGTATAGAGTGTTAAAATTTGGGTAAGGAGAACATTAGTAAGCTTATTGGTTGGAGTAGAGTTTCTCATCTGTTGTCTGTTGTAACATCAAGTTCCTTCTTGTTGAGCTGTAAGTGTTGTCCACAACGGGATCAGTTTAAAAAAGCACTTGCAATTTCAACAGTTCTGCCAGTATTCCGGTGTTATCCCTAATTCTTGAATGTAAATCACCCCAGGTGAATACTATATAGAAAACTCCATTGGGGCATGCTCATTGATTCATGGAGACTAGTGGGGCCAGTCATTTGCTGAGGTACAGAAAATTGGAGAACTTCGTCAGTGCTAGCACTCCTGAAGATGTAGGAGCACCATCAAAGGTTGTGGCAACGGAAGAGGTGGGGGGTTGGGCTGACGTGTCCACGGATGATGACGGATGGGTGTCTATAATGATATCATGGTTAAAAATAATTGTGTGCTTAATGACGATGATGGTAACAACAATCATCTGGGCGCTAGTCATGCTTGTGCTGATTCCGTGGCCATACGAAAGGGTTCGGCAAGGCAATGTTTATGGCCATGTGACTGGTAGATTGCTGGTAAGTTTTGTCACTTTATTGTTCATGTAAACCTTGTTTGGCTAATCTTTAGAGTTGGTCATCAGTTTATTTAATCTGGTTTCCTTGTTCTTTTTTTTGCTGGTAAGTTATGTGTAATCACACCAACTTTTGTCATTTGGATACCAAAACAGAACCATCATTTTCACTTTAGAACCAGGGCAGACTTTGTCAAGAAAGTGCTTCATGGCAGTCTCCATTAAAGTACACTGCAAATTAAGAAGATCTTTGATTCCATTTACTCAGATATATGGGATACATATTTGTGTGACGTTCTTGATAAGCTTCTTGTACAATGTTGTGTGAGAATCTCTCAGTTTGTTCTACTTTTGTAGACGCTCTTTACATGGATGACATAAGTCGTGATCAATAAACTCATATTATGGTTGCAGATGTGGATCTTAGGGAATCCTGTGAAGATTGAAGGTTCTGAGTTTGCTGATGAGAAGGCTATTTACATCAGTAATCATGCATCTCCAGTAGATGTCTGTCTTATAATGTGGTTGACTCCCACTGGAACCGTTGGCATTGCAAAGAAAGAGGTACTTTGACTATGCATTTTGTTCAGGCATGGTAACTGATCTTCAAGAGAACATCAATATGATTGAGATTTATTAGGAGATGCCTCTGAATAATGAGCATTGAAGACAATTTGCCTAGCTGTTAAGAATGACAACACTGCGTTTTGCTGCAATTGTGTAAATTCACTTTTAGATTTCCATTTAAGTATTGCATATAATACTATTTATGCTAGAAAGAACATAAGGGCTGTTATAATTTAGTGTTCATGTAACCTTGAGTTTGTGAAAATGGACAAGCATCATATATCTGTTTCATAGTTCACGCAGATTGTTACTTATCAAAAGTTAATTATCCAGATCGTTTGGTACCCTTTTTTTGGACAACTGTATGTGTTGGCTAATCACCTCCGCATAGATCGTTCGAATCCAACTGCTGCCATTAAGTCAATGAATGAGGTATGTTTGCTCATAAACGTTAGTTTGCTCATACATCTTCATTCCTAAGGTTGTGAATATCCTTTTTCTCAGGCAGCTCGTGCTGTTGTCGAAAACAAGCTCTCTCTAATAATTTTTCCCGAGGGGACCAGGTCAAAAACCGGACGATTGCTTCCCTTCAAAAAGGTTAAGTGCTCAGTTTAATATTATTTTTGGGCATGCGTACAGATTTGCTTGTCTCTTTTTCATTTCACATCATGCAACCACGTTGAAGATATATAATGCAATTGATTTTTTCTTTCCTGGCCAGTACACACTATCCAGGTCCTTTTTGTTGGACAATCTGTTCTATGTATAGTATGTTGATGAGGGTAAAGATGTCATATGGATCAAAATCTGCATCAAGATTCTTCATGGTGCAGATTTCGTGGAGATTAGCAGAATTTCAATGTTGACACTTCCTTACGTTTAATCGGTGATTATGACGAAGATCTTTCTAGCTTTGATTATGTAATTTTAATGTGAAGCTTCATTGTTAATTCTCTGCAACACACATACGGAATACGGATCATAATTTGATTGAAGAATCTTAACAATGTAGGTTTTTGTGGAGATTAGGAGAGATTCCCTCGAACTATAAGTAGACGCTACTTTCTCGACTGGTTTTTATGACAAAAGATCTTGCTAGCTTTGGTTACTTAAACTCAACCATGCTACGCTTCCTTGTTTATGCTCTGCGACAGAGCATTCATATAGTTGCTTCTTCTATGCAGGGTTTTGTTCACTTGGCATTGCAAACCCGCCGCCCTATAGTTCCCATGGTCCTAACCGGGACTCATCGAGCATGGACAAAGGGCAGCCTACATGTTCGAGCTACACCTCTCACTGTAAAGTATCTCCCTCCTATAAAAACTGACGAATGGGTGGCTGACAAGATCGATGACTACGTAAAATTGGTGCATGACCTATACATTCAGCACCTCCCAGAGTCCCAGAGGCCTCTTGTGGCCCCTGATCCTAGTAATAAATCGTGAGGGAAAAATGTCTCTCTTGTAAATACTTAGGCTAGAGAGTTTCTGTATTAAGTACTACAGTGACCAATGGCCTGTATATTCTTTTTCAGTTGGGACATAGGGGTGGCTTTTAGTCTTTATGGTCATGCTGTACTATCTGATCGGTTTGAAATCTGAGCAACATAATTACATGCTTTGTTTTTCAGATGAACATTTTTCTACCACATGACTTGTATAGCGAAGTGGCAGGGGTAGGCTCCTTAATTTTTCAAGTTTTTGCATGATGCAACTTGACATGGTGTGGCTAATGGAGGAGGAAGGGGTCTGACTTCCTTCTCAGCATCAATGTGTTTAACCCCTGAAAGATGTTACTCAGAAGTCAAAACTATTAGGGCAAAACAATGTTGTTAATCTAAATATATGTATACTAATGAAAATAGATCAAACTAAACGTAGTTGGCTCGATAGATTGCTCTCATGTTCTATCTTAGACTGAGGTCTTTTGCCTAAAGAACCATCTCGAAAATCTCCGAAACCAACATGTTGCTACTATATATTGCTGTGATCTTATTCAACATATAAGAGAGTTCACAAATATCTTTTAGACCATCATGGGGTGTAGCAATATATCAGCGTTATGCATGAGTGCCACGCTAGGGACAAATTGTAAGTGCTGGGGAACACTGAACGTCGCCGTATTAGTATTTTGAACTGAGCCAACTGAAATATCCGAATATGACTTTTCGGGTACGCGAGGGACTTTTCCTTACCCTGTAAACTTCTGTTGTAATTCGACCAAAAAAAAAAAAACTTCTGTTGTAAACCCCTGATATCTTTAAAAAGTCATCTCAAATTTATTCAAAATAATTTTTATACATTCATATCTTATTTTTCATTATTTTGAAAAATTCAAACTCACTTATTAGCGTGATTTACAAGTCAAAATAAGCCTTACTAAAGGAGAGTATTTTATATGGCAGATAAACCTCGAGGGTGTGTTTGTTTCGCAAAAAAATATAATTTGAAAAACTTTTTCTTGAAAATAATTATTTGTATCACTTATAAAAATGAATGTAATTTCTTTTAATTGTTTACGAAAATATTCAAGCATTAATTGTAGTCGATAATGAAAAAATTTATTAATTAATTATTTCAAATGATATAAATAAACGGAATAAATTATCGAACTTATCCCTTTTGATTTCTCGTTTGCATGCATCTCAATTTTTTGTTGGGCGTCTCATTCCGTATCACAGAAGCTTCTTTTTCGAAGAGCCGCAAAAGAATAAAGCCAATAGAAGAAAATCACCAATTCTTTAAACAGTCCCAAGTCAGCAAAATCCACGTGTCCGGCATTGTTTGGTTGTTTGGACTCCCTCGTGGCAATTAGCGATTGCGGAGGTCCAGGTTTTTATTGCCGCAGCTCCGTGATTTCTTGGCATGTAGAGATGATTCGTAATGGAAACCTTATTAATACTCACACCCACCGTAATAAATCATCCCCTGACGATCATTAGCACCAAAATAAATCATCCCGTTCCTTAAAAAAATTTGTTTTACCCTACTTTTCCGACGTCAATGGCGGTCGCTGGGCCCTCTTCCTTGAAAGGTACTTCTCTCTCTGTCTCTCTGGCTGTGTTTTTTTATTTGAATAATGAACTCTCAAAATTTGGCAGTTTCCCAGAAAATTTTCGGCCATATTCTTGAGTTTAGTCAATCAAGTTCTGAGCTTTAGCGTTTCCTGTAGCTGAATGAACACAGAGTCGAAAGAAAATCATCAGCTAAGAAGTGGGTGTTCTCTTTTTTTTTTCTTGTCTTTTTCCTTTTTTCAAATGGACGTCGAAAGCTGATAAACTAGTTGAATGTTTAAGAATGTACTGCTTGCGTAGAGCTAATCTCTCTACTTGAGTTGTGAGATTAAAGACGGTCCAAGGTAGCTTTTTGGTCACTTGTTGGTCACCGTTTCTTCTTTTCTTGTTTTGAATTGCCGCGTTTGTGCTGTTTGGTGACTTGATCCTACGTGTTTAAGGCCATCGCGGGCGATGATCATGTAGGCCTCGGATGGGTTATGGAAGGCTTACCCGTCTGCTTACTGTTCAGGCACGCGCAATGCATTATTTAATGCCTTGAGGATGAAAAGATATCTTTTTTTATTGTGAAATTGGTAAAGATTAATTGAAATAGACTCCATCTTTCGTCTTGATGTAAATGAAAACGTTGAAGTTTTCATTATTAAACAGAGAGAGCATAAAACATGTGGAGAGAGAGAGAGAGAGAGAGAGAGAGAGAGAGAGAGAGTACATGTCAACATGGGTCTATTGGAAAAATAATGTGGCTACAGATATAAAGACTTACTGAAAAATTGATCTACAAGTGATTTGACAAAGATTTGTGGGATGTTAAAAATATACAAGTGAGAGAGACAATATGCGGCTTGGACTAAAGATGTTGGAGAAAGTGGTGTGTAAGAAAACAATTTGGTTGGTCAAGACCTGTGTTCCATTTCCAATAAAATTGGTGAAGTTTCATTTTCATTAACAAGATTCATCGACTTAATCATGACAATTTTTTCGTCAACAGTGGATGTCATCATGTGTTTATATATAATATCGGCGACTTTTGTCATGTTAAAATGAAAGCAATCAATTTTTTTCCCCATTAGTTTTGGTTCCTTGAGCTAGTGTGCAGAAGCATGCCAAGTGCCAATGTTGGATTTTTGGAGGATTATCACTATTTTGCATCATGGAGAGAAGAATTATGGCAATTTTTGCATATATTGGGAAGGATTTAGCTATATATTATATCCTCCATTAGTTGGATAGAGAATCTTGAACAAAACTCGATATACTTTCATAGTGTTTTGCATTGAAAAGCATAAAATAGAATTGAGTAAGTCGGGGATTTGAATATTGAGCTCTCCAGTATAATCTTACAGAGCCATGTTCAGTACTTCACTTCAGCAGAACAATATAATGAACAAGTTCTGTGCTCATGGTTTAAACTCTATAGGACATCCACTGGCCTATTGGGTTTTGTCTTCTGGTCATCTTTTATAGTTCTAGTGGTAGAAAATGCATACTTCTATGTCAGTGTAAGAGAACAACTTGGAGAGTCACCATTTGTTTCCTTACCAGAACATCCTCGAAGGCCGAAATATAATGAGATTTTGCTGAAAGGGTAATTGGTGAAGTTTCCTGAACAAGATTCATCAACATAACCCTCACGAATATAACACTAAAGTCGGCATGTATCTACATATGATAGCTGCGAATTCTGTCAGGTTTAACATGAATGCACATGATTTCTTTGCGAACTTGTTTTGGACGCGTGCTTGCATACAGGCAGCACACAAATAAGCCTGTCAATGTTGATTTGAATATTTAGACTGTAGCACTCTTTTGCATAGAGTAATGGCGATTTACTGCATCCACTAAGCAGGATCCAATTACATATTTGCTTTTATCTTTCATTTGTTAGATGGAGAATCTCAAGGAACGAATTGTACTATACTTCTGTAGTGTTTTGCAATTGATGGTTCAATTTTTGAGTTATCAAATATAATTCTATAGAGCCAAATCTAGAACTTCAGTTCAGTAAAACATGTCAAGAACCATTCTTATGCTCATGGTTTTAACTCTATAGGACCTGTGTGAGCTTTGTGAGTTTGTCTTCTGATCATTTCTTATTATGCTGTTGGTAGGAAAGCGTTAGAATATATTGTCAGTCGAAGTATCCGTGGAAAACTGATGGCAGCATCAACATTCACTTATCAAGGTGAGAGTCTATCATCCTAAATGCTTTTAGTTTTATTGTTTCTGTTACTGGGACAGCTAGAGTCTAGAACTTGAAGCTCACACATTTGATTGCTCCTCTTCTCCTTTAGTTAATGTTTGCATTAAGCTTTGTGAGCATTGATGTGTTGAGTTCTTCAGAGCTGTAACGGGCTTTTTCTCTTTGGAAGTATTAGCAGGCTTCCTCTTCAATTTTCATCTCGCCAACCTATCTTTTTCCGTTACGACGTATAATAGCATGCTTATCACAACATGTTACCGTTTACTTGTCGGTGCTCTCTGTTGCTATTCTCTAACACGCTGTATTGTCTGCCTTCGCGTTTTTTATGTGATCTGGATTTGCCATAAACTTGACGAGTGCATCTTATGTCATTATTTGTATTTGCCAGTAAATTTAATTTAATTTTCCTTCTACTTCTTGTTCATTTATTCATTTCTCTGCTCAATAGTACTTGATACGAGCTACTAGCTGTTGCAAAGTTGACAAACAATTTATGTTAATCCAAATGACAAAGTATGAGGGTGTGGGGTGTTGCACAGATAGCAATAAATGGAGTTAATTAAACTTGATATTTGAATTGCAGTAGAACTCTCGTGAGCATTGAATTCTTTTCCTTTATTAGCAGATTAGCATCAGATATTAAGCCCCCGGCATGAACTCCACGTGCCGGCAATGCATGGCACAAAGTAACACGGTTGCTCTATATATGCTACCTCTTTGCTGTTTCTCAAGTCATGGTCCAGTTCAGACTTAATCACTCATACATCTGATTTTCCTTTTAGCAGCAAGAGGTGAAACTAGAGCACGTTCTGTGGAGAGGGCTAGAGAATAATTCTAGCACACAAGATGAAGCAAGCAGACCAAAATACCACCCCTGATCCCTCAGCAAACTCGCGTAAGCGCAAAAGGGGGCGCCCTCGAAAACTTGCTATTCCAGAGGATCAGAATTCAAGTCCCAGCGAGGCTGCAAATGTACCTGAAGTTCAACATCAAGATCCTCTGGTCAATACTTCTGACCCACCTGCACATAGAGGTTTGAAGAGAAACCAACCCCATCGAGTTGATCGTGTTGATGGCATAGATGATGTTATGTTGGGCCAGAGGTTTTCTGGTGTTGTTGAAGCAGAATTTGATGCCGGTTATTTGCTGACTGTTAGTCTTGGCAACCCCCAGAAAACTTTGAGGGGTGTTGTGTTCAAGCCTGGACGCCATCTACCTGTTTCTGCTGAAAACGACGTGGCTCCTGGCATGCCAATGATCCAAAGAGTCGAGATTCCCCGTCCACAGAGAAAGCGCCGAACCCGGGCCTCTAATGCCAATTCAAGAGAGGAGAATGCTAGTCCTACTCATGCAGCACCAGTTTCCGCTGATTCAGGCCCCTCAAATGGCAAAAAGGTGCCTCTAGCCAAGACTGAGGCCTCTCGTGTGTCTGCTGAGGGTAAAGAGGTGGCTCCGCCAGCAATCAAGGATGTCTATGTGGTTTCCGAGTGTAAACAGGCCCCCCCAGGTGCACCCAAAACTTTTCCTCCTCCTCCACCTCCTCCGTCGTCAAGCAAGATTATGTTCATGGATGGGGTGACGACTTGTGGAAATGGAGTTCGCCAGGCCAGCCATGAGTGTGATCAGTGGTGGAAAATGCAAAAGATATGGGGGCCTTTTTACAAGCTCTCGGAAGAGGAATTGCTTGAGATGGAGGCCATTTCGATGACCTTGCCGCCTGGAACTACTAAGAAGCTGCTGAATAAAGTCATTTTGACTGTTCTGGGCAAATCAAAGCCGGTGAACGGGGGCACTAAAAATCTTCAGTTGGAAGAACTCATTGAAGCAGACAAGCCAGTCGTTGTGGAGCCTTTACCACCTCCTGAACTTGACAATCCCCCATCTTCTGCTCGTGGATTTCAGGAGCGCAGTGATATGGGGAGGATGGCTGAATTGTTGCAGGTATTAGAGTCTTAATTAGATGTTCTCATGTTCACTTTATGAAGTTGCATTGTTTATGCCTTTACTTTAAGAGCACACTATTTCACAAGGCGGTGCAGGAAGAAGAGAAGCAGAACCAGGAGGCTCAGGCCAAAGAACCTGATCTTGGTAGTGACCATGAGCAGATTAACTGAAGATGGAGACTATGTTTGGGGAGCGGGATAACTTATAGATGAAGAACGACCGACCTTAAATGTCATGAGATCTAAGTTAACTTTTATTGTGTAGGAACTGTTTTTCATCAGCAATCTGGGAGCAATGGATAGAAACCAGCAATCCATTGACATATTCTGCTTCATGAGCTAAAAAGGATGCAGATTCAATGATAGTTTCCTGTTTACCGTTTTACAGTTGCAACTAGTTTTTGTATGCTTGGGTTGAATTATGCTGGATCGAATATTGTAATTGTAGTTGGAACTATCCATTTTATGCTCCAACTTCTCTGTTGTGTTTATCCCAACTTTTAGATTTTGAACATCATCGTGGGCAACTTGTGTGATTTGTACTTTAAGCCCGACCTTATGTAGCTTATTGTAGCGGTTTCTCACAATCAATTCCCTTCTAGTGGAGATTTGATGGGAGTTTAATGACCATGTGGAACATAATCTGTTGAGTTAGAATGCAGCATTAGTAGTTCAAAAATGGAGGTCAGCGCAACTTATATGCAAAATTTTCGAATAAGAGGTGATGACAAAGTCTCTTAGATTTCCGATTTCCGGGTATCACTTTGTGTGCTTCGAGACTGTCCTGGTTCCAGAGGATAAGGGTGCCTTCCGGAATCCCCTCTTCTTCAAAGTCTCATTCATGGAAGACATCTATCCTTTGGCCTGGAGGGAATCATAGAGGAAGTCTCATATTTTACACCCAACCTATGAAGTCCCATGGAGCCCCTACACCCGAGCTTGATCTGGTGCATCTAGCTTGCCTAAAACGGGGAAATCTTCGATGCCCTCGGGACCGAGGCTAATGTATTGAAGTCAAGCATATTGCAATCCGGTTTAATCTTTGCAACGCGGTGCAAGAGTTCTCGGAACAAAACCAAGACTATGGTTCGATTCAAATCCATTCAAAAAGGCCTAGGACAGGTTGGAATAAGCTCAAAAGTTCAAAACAGATGGATCCCCAGATAATCAAAGCCCGCAAGCTGGAGAAGGAGGTTTACTTGTGAATGAGCATTATAAATGATTCGGGCAATTAGAGATGAACCGCGACTTACTTGAAATACTAGGAATAACCCAGCTTGACTTGCAATCTTACTCTGAAGTCGCTGTTCTGTTAATTAATACCACCTGCAACCATAGGAATTTACACAGAGCACATCAATGATGATTGCAGATTACTCTTGGCGCAAGAGACCGCATACAAGGATTACACACGTTCTAGGAAGGCAATAGGCTCGGCGACATTTCAACAAAATGGGTTTAGACCAGGCTGGAGGTTTTCCCTCTTATAATTCCCCTCCCCCTTTAGTGGGTGTGGGTGATATCCCGAGGGCCAAGTACTTCTTTGCATGAGCTATTACCTGCCCTAGGCCTTCTGTTTAACTTCATTTTGCACCCAGAGAGAGAGAGAGAGAGAGAGAGAGAGAGAGAGAGAGAGAGAGAGAGAGAGATTTCCCTCATAGCCAAAGGAATGACAAGCTTAAATAAAGAATTTATAGAACTAAAAAATTCCACGTCACAATCGAAACAAAGAACCTTGTATAATCAACTAATAATCCCTTGACCAGGTCTTACAACGATGCACTCACTTTCAAACTTATAGAAAGAAAAACCTATATGATGCAGCCTGACAAAAAAAATTAATCGAGAGGAAAAATGACCAATCAAACTCCTCCATAGTGAGGGAAAAATGGAGAAAATTTCTTTGTTTGACAGGGATATCAAGGAAAAAGGACTGCATTCACAAAAACTTGGTGTTAAAGAGTCCGTTAGCTCCAGGGACTGAAATAGGCCGATTAGCGAGGAAGGGGGATTGCAAAATCGGCGGGGGGCTTGCAGCTGCATATAGTTGCTGCCCACCAACTGTAGGTTGATGCACAAACGGTTGACCAGCAAGAGTTCCTGCAATCAAAGATGAGATGCTTCCATCACAAATTTTAAAGCTCTTTAAGATTGAAATGAGGCTGTAAGAATAAAATGGAATATAAACAGCACAGCTCCTCCATATAATCTTCCTAGACAAAAAGATAGCTCCCATTAGTATTTGTTCTCTCTTTAGTGAATATAGCTAGCCCAATGGAGATAAAACCAAAACTGCGGTTTAGATAATCCATTGTTGCAAAGATCTCGCAAGCCACAAGTTATTTGACTCAAAGATCAGTTTAAGATACAATAGGTAGGCAATGTTGGTAAAGTTCACTTCAACACCTGCATGTTTTTCCCTGGCATTCCCCTTTAAGCTGAGCATAAAATTTGGCCTGAAAAGATTTACCATGTATCCTCTAATTCTATTCTGCAACTATTACCTAATGGAGCATATTATGTTCCTCTAATTATCTCCAGCAGATAAAGGGAGGTTCAACATTTTAAATGACATGATGCCCTACCGTTGTACATACACACCTCAAATTCACATGTTCCAAAAATCTCCGGAAACACAAACTATCAATTTGCAATTCTTTGAATGCAGAAACATGCATTGCATTGAAGTTCTGTTTTACCTTGCTGTTTTGGAAACTGGACTTGGCTTATGGTCGGCAAAGGACGCGGAAAAGCTGGAGAGATGGCAGTTCCACTCTGAACCAGATCCTTCAAGAATGAAATTAAAGAAACATAAAATAAAAAAAAAAGCCACCACGTCATTGTGATATTATCAAACAAGGGAGATGTGACCGACATAGTACAAAGTCTTGGTAAAAAGACCACCTAACATAACAAGCAGATAAGTGTGCACAACCCATAGATTAAGTGCATTACCCTGTAGACTCCGTTAAATATAAGAATGAAGAGAACTTGAAGCAACGAAAATGTTTCTATTGCAGAAGGTGTCCTACCTGGGAAACAGGCATATATACAAGCTGACCCATCCGTCCAACCATGACCTGACAAGAAAGACATGAGTTCGGATATAATAGCCAGATGGGGCGTTTATATGCAAAAACATAAGTTTGGACATGAAAAGACTACTACTTACAGCTTGAGGATTAGGGTGAACAAAAGTAGAACCTAGTGGAAGAGCATGATGCTGACCACCATACCTAAGTAGCTGTGCCCTGCTCCCCATATTTCCAGCAAACTGCAAAACCAAAGGCCCAGTCAATTTATAAAAGAAGATATACTCTCTCTCTCCAACCCCAACTCAAAACTAGAAAGAAAGATTTCTACAAGTAATTTCGGGTGGATAGAGCTCAAGAGTTGAAGCATAAAAAGAATGTTCGCCATATATTTTTAAGAGTTGAAGTAAAAGCATGTCCTCTGCCAAAAATAATATATTGCTTTAACTCTGTTAGGAAAGACAACTCACTGTAAACTGCAAATTACTTACAGCCTGCGAAATAGCACCCATGTCGCTGTTTCCAGCAGTGAAATTATTGTACTGTACAACCTTAGCAGGCACAGATGGCTGGGGTAAATAAGTGCTGGTACCCACTTCTGCTTGAGCCGCTGCCACAGGCAACAGAGGTGAGGCGCTTGGCACATAGGACATTCCTGTGACTGTTTGTACCAAGGGTGGAGTTGCTGGTACAGGTTTTGTGAGAGCAGGAGAAAAGATTTTTGCTCCAGGGTTAAGTTTAGATTCCTGTGATAAATTTTTTATAAAAAGAAAGAAAAATCTTTGTCAGACAATAGAATAACCTGGAGGAACAATGCAATTAAACAAATTACATGCACAGACGCCAGTTTTTTGTTCAATGTAATAATTGGTTCTATTTTACATACTTCCTCGGGTTCATCTTCTCTCAAGTTGCAAGACCCCACTGTTACATGCCAACCTGATTATTTGCATTAGCCAAATGGTTTACCTTTGCCCTTTTGTTTGATTCTGGACCTTGTAAATGAACCTTCTCAGTTGGAGATGCCATTGAACTAAGGCTTCTGCCGGAGGTACCAACTACAGATTGAGTAGAAGCCAATCCGCAGCAAGAAGCAGCATTCTCTGATGAAACTGGCCTACAATAGGTCTCATTATTTGATTTCGCAGTTGCAGAAGCAGTACCATGGGATGCTTCATTAGGTTGCGATGGTGGCAGCAACTCTGAACGTGTTCCATCAACAGGTTTTACTAGGGAAAGGCAAGCATCCACTGTATGGAAATCAAATTGAGATTTTGAAAGGAAATAGTACAAAAACTTCAGTAATTCTCAGCAAGGAAAAGCTTAAAATAACTAGATTGCAATCTCACAGAGCTATTCTACTGAGAGCATCATGGCAAAAACCTACAGGTGCAATAAAATTCATGTGCATATTCGTTGGCATGCAGACATAACTATAAAACGTTTCCAACATCATGCTGTACAGAGCTAACAGCTTCTAAAAGAGTTCCTAAAAACCAGTGAGAAGCATTTCAGCGGCTCATACAAAATAAACCACAAAAGACCCCTAGTGAACCACTGTGACCCTATTTAGGCTTTCCTAATACTATGTTTGGCAATTTAAGGTTGGACGAACACACAGAGAATCTTGTTTGCGTGTCCATTGAAGAGAAATAATGCACATTTAGCAGCGGGACTGAACATGCCTTGTTCTCATATACTTTCAAAAATAAAGTGAAGGCCATAGTAGGCACATGCATGGGAAATGGATTCCCTTCATATTCCACCCAAGTCTGGAGAAAATGGAACATGGGCTCAAGAGGAAAAACACTTCTCCCGATTTGCATTCACTTAGCCAGTAAAGAGAGAACAAAATCCCTTAAGTAATTATCATCGAGAGTGGACTTACAGCTTGGACTCGAAACTTGCATTGCAGAAGCCTGCAAAATATGATCGCGTTCATAAATACAAAAGTAATTCCATCGACTTATGATAAACTCAATTTCACTGAAGAAGACATGCTTCATCTCGACAAAACATACTTTATCATCCCCTTGATTCTCAGACTCCCTGTTAAAATCATCCTGTTTGACTTGTGCATTTTCATCAACCTGTCTGGAAGAAATGACAGAAATGACCTCAGGAAGAGAGAAACTGAAAGAAAACTTTATGGATAGAAGCATCCATAAGAGACGTGTAATGAAACAGAGGCACAGAGCTACAGCGTAACCGTCCAACCATACTTTTATTCTTCTCCACGTGATAGAATAAAAACTCATTATGGTGCAGACTATGCCAGAGCATTAAGCTAAAAATCAGACCAAGTCAAGAAGCACAGAGTTAATACCTTTCATTTGCCGATGCATCAAAAGCTCGTCCTCCCTGAAATAAGCATAAGAATGGTCACTGAAAAGGAGTAGCTTATTGCATGCCAGTAACAGAACTGGATAACCATTAGCTTCTCCAGTGCATAGGAACATCGAATGGAATCTCCGCAAAAACCAACATAGGAAAGTTGCAGGTCAGCAATACCATAATGTGAATTTTCCTGCCCCGTTTCTCAATTCCTTCTTCAGAGACATTTTCGACTCCTTCGATTGACATCCTTTTTCCATCATTCTCATTTTCTGCTTGTCTTTGTGAACTGACTTTGAAGGTTCGACATGTATCTCCATCAGTCAATCCATTTTCAGATGGAACTGAAGTCCTGCTTAAGCAAAGTAAAAGTAGAGCTCATGAAATTAATAAATAGCTTCCCATTCTTGATATCGTGATAAATTTGGTAAATGAAAGTAGAAGAAGCAGAACCAGTTGTTTCTTCCCTAAATGTCAAATCAGCTTATGATTACATACAGGTATTCTAGTTAGCTAACATCATTGTGTTTTCTAAGTTCCATTATTTTCTGGTTATCTCCAGCAGCATATGAAAAAATCAAACAATAATATCTTTACTGAAACAGAAAATGGTTTATAAGTATGCTTCCACAGCATGTTATGATACGTACTTTCTTTGATGGGGTCTCCTCTTGCTTGTGGTAATAGCACCGAACCTATTGTCCGCTCTTGCGACGTCGTGCGAAGCAGTTCCAATCGCCAATTCAGATTCATCCCCAGCTATAGTTCCAATGACGCCATCAGCTGGAAGCCCTACTCCCTACAGCAGAAACGTCACTTAAGCGCATCGCTTTGTACTCCATTAAAGTACTCAACACCCTATAAGAAGTGCTAGACAATACCTTGGCAATGACCTGAACAAGATCTTCCGCGAGAATCACAAGCGTTTCTATCATACATCCACTTGCCACATTTGAATTGCTCCTCCCCTTCTTAGTCATCCTTGCTTTCTTCAAAATAACACCTAAGGAAAACAAGCTTAATTGTAATTCTTTCTATTCTTTTGGGAGCACACATTGTTAGAGGGACATAGAAATGCCTGCTAGATTTTTGCAAATTAAGCTTCAGCAATTGTCTGACCATAAACCTTTGAAGCAGTGAGAAAACAATACGAAGCAAACAAAGGAAAACCTCAACGTCACAATAATAAGACTATAAAGATTTGGATTGCCTCCTCCTTTCTGCACCAAGCTAATATCAACTCAACAGACGATAAAGAAACATGTGTTGCATCTCCATGTCAGCAGAATGGTGGTTGTTAGAGAATAGTTCTGGAAGTTACCCGGCACTTATACGTAGACAGTTCCATATACATTCTACTGCAGGAGATGCATAACATAGCGCTGTATCGAGTGATTGATATTGATTTCTGCCCTAAGCTTTTCGCAGGCTTTCTTCCTCTATACTTTGTCTCAAATTCTTTTCCCGGGCCTTCTTTACATTCTTTCCAAACCTAATCTCCATTACATTCCAGACACTACAAAACGGCACCTCAGTTCTATTGCACCCGATCCAATCAACACACTGTCCACACGAACCAAATTCATATGAAATTTCCACTCCATCACACGGATTACGCAGCAATCAAAAAGAAATTAAGCCCTCTAAAGCAGCGCCACATCGTAACAGAAAAACCAAACGAACTATCGCAACTTCCCTCCACATCAATCCCGCGCAATTTCCCTACATAATCGACTCTCCGCGCACCAGTTTCCAGATTTCAACAGGTTCGTCGGAGAGATCAAACCGCGAAACAGCGAATTCGCACAACACACGTACCTTCGACGGAAGCGGTGTGGAAGATTCCGGAATAGACGGAGCCGTTCTTGACGTGGGCGTCGACGGGGAGGCCGACGATGCACACGGTGGCGTACAGCAACGATTCGCCGAGCGACGCTCCGTCGCCCCCGTTCCACGACAGTTCTCCGATCCTGCGACCCATCGTCGCTCTATGCTTTCGCTCTTTCTGATTCGGAATCGCTCTGTATATAACAGTCGCAGCGCAGGCGAGTGAAGAGAGCGAGAAATGTTGAAAGCTCTTCGTCTCGGTTCGTTCGGCGTCTGGTCGGTCCAAGTTGTCCGTAGTGGACAGTAATGCTGTACATGTTCTAGGATGGGCTACAATTGGTCATAAATTCTTAATCGATGTCTTAGAATCTAGAAAGCTAGGGGGGAAATTATTGGAATTGCTAGTCTTAGAATCTAGTTGGACGAAAATAATGAATCGATTTTTGTGTGTCATCTTATCTAACATGCGATACCAAGTTCATTTACGCGACATCTCGAATGATAAAAAAAAAATAAATCTTGTTGTCATAAGGTCATTATGATATTTACCTAAATTAGACTCTTGCTGGATTGAGTTAATTATACAACTTGTAATCAGGTGGGCATGATACGAGAATATGTGATAGCTTTTATTAAAGTGGCTTTCAACTTGTTTAATTATTTGTGGGATTGGGAGAGGGAATGTGGTATTGGGAATAGAGGGGACAACGGAGGTATTACCCTAGAAGTAACAAGGGAACTTCGTAATGACTATAAATATTCATGCATCCTTTATTGGATGAGCTTGGGGTTATTTCTATAACCGAGTTTTTCCCATGAAATTAGGGGTAATTAGTGTGGTGGCGGTCCACCGGATCATGAAAGGCAAATGAGCGAATTAGGCAACATCCTCAAACAAGAAAGCCAGACATCTCCAACTTTCTTCTCACTCAACTTGAAGATTCTTATGTAAATTTTATACTGTGCCAAGCTCGTCCATTAATAAAAGGGTCTAAAGTAATTCTCGAGCCCACTCATAATATAAATTTTACATAGTAAATGTTTGATTTGTTTCCGTCCGGATTTGAGTGAAAGTTAGACAGATTAGGTCTTTTCAATTAAGGACATTAATTGAGTCGGCTCATTTGCCTTTCGGACCTTTGGAGGCCGAGTGGGCCGCCTCTATTTATCGCAATTTCCACCGCCGGTGGACCTAATAAAAATTTTCGATGATGTGAAACCGCCGTCGCCCATGATCAAATTCATTCAGATGTCGTTCCCTTTCTTGAATCCACATAATCAACCGTTAAGGCGCGAGGGATCAAAGTCGCTTTAAATCCACAAGCGACACCGAGTGGAAGGGTAGATACGTAAATTTCTTACATGCTTCCCTATTCTCTGCCTCCTCAACATTGCACCGCCCTGCAAAAACCCTAAACCCTCCATAACCATTCCTCACTAAACCTCGGAGAAAGCACGCAATCTCCGTCAAAAGGTCGCCGGAGACTCGCCTCTCATCGCTCCCCAATCGCCGACGATGAAGCGACCCAAATCGAAGCAGTTCCGCAAGCAGAAGCGCCTCTCGGAGCTCCAGGAAGTCGAGCTCCTGGACTCGTGGATCGAGTCCCGCAAGCCCGACTCGGGATCCAATCCCCTGTCGCTGCCTCCACCGCCTCCCAGCGAGCAGGACGCCGCCTCCCTCCCTCCCTACGCCGGGTCCACGAAGTTCGATCAGCTGCCGATATCGAGTAGGACGAAGGACGGCCTGCGCGACGCCAAGTATGTGAAGATGACCGATATTCAGAGAGCTTCGCTGCCCCACTCGCTCTGCGGTAGAGATGTTCTTGGCGCGGCGAAGACTGGGTCGGGGAAGACTCTGGCTTTTCTCATTCCGGTTAGTGTGTGTTCATTAGAATGATTGATTGACTCGTTTTCTAGCGAAAGAATGTGCAGAACTGTGCTGCCCTTTTCCTGTTTCTGTCGAAATTTCAAGTTTTGCAGATATCTTTTTCGCAGAATTGCTGTTTAATTCTCTTCGTCCCTTGACGGGGTGACTTCTTAGTATGTTTCTGGAACCTTATTAAATTTATTGGCAAATCCAAGTCAGATTGCACATTGCAGCTTGCTTCTAGAAATCTCCAGTCTCCCCCTCCTTCCTTTTATTTTTTTGCGCTTTCTAATCCTCGTTAGTTCTTGTAAGTTACCCATTCAGTTACTTTTTAAAATTTTTTCCCTTTAAGACATTTTCACTGTCTGAGTGAGGAAACTCTTCTAGACTTAACCATATAGCTTGTCCCAGGTATTGGAGAGATTGTATCGAGAACGATGGGGTCCTGAGGACGGGGTAGGAAGCATCATAATATCTCCTACAAGGGAATTAGCTGGTCAGCTTTTTGATGTGTTGAAAGTTGTTGGGAAGTACCATAGCTTCAGCGCTGGTCTTCTCATTGGTGGCCGCAAGGATGTTGACCTGGAAAAGCAGAGCGTAAATGACCTTAACATATTGGTCTGTACTCCTGGTCGGCTTCTTCAGCATATGGACGAGACTCCGAACTTTGATTGCTCACAGCTTAAGGTCGACGGAATATTTTATTAGCAATTTGAATGCTGATATCTAGTTTCTGATTTGAGCTAAAATTTCTGGTCAGGGAACAGGTCTTGGTCCTTGATGAGGCAGATCGTATTCTTGACGTTGGATTTAAGAAGTCTCTAAATGCAATTATTTCGCAGCTACCTAAACATAGACAAACCATGCTTTTTTCTGCAACCCAGACAAAGTCAGTCCAGGATCTTGCAAGGCTTAGTTTGAAGGACCCTGAGTATGTAAGTGTGCACGAGGAGTCTGCGACGGCGACTCCAAACCGCTTGCAGCAAACTGCTATGACTGTTCCGCTTGAGCAGAAGCTGGACATGTTGTGGAGCTTTATTCGGACACATCTCAAATCCCGGATTCTCGTGTTTCTCTCGAGTTGCAAGCAGGTATTTTAGAACTTTCGAGCTTTCTTGACTGCGCCTTGCTGTTTTTATTTGCCTCACCTTAATAGAATAAGTAGATAATGTGGCCTTCTCTGTGAATACTTAATGTTGTCTAATTCTTCTGTTAGATAGTTTGTGTTATCTGACGTTTTCTGTTTGTGTTATGCATTGTTTTAGGTTTTTGTTGACTAAGATTTGTTTGGTGATTAGTTGAATTTGTTGGCTAAAACCCATGGCTGATTTTTTTAAATACTTTCTCCCCAAAACTTGTTAGTTTGTTATATGCATCTATTGAAGAAAAAATTGGTATACACTGGTGTATTTACTAGCACGACTCTTGCAAATGTTTAATTGCCAGCGTGGACCATTTACTATGTGAGTTGGTGTAACATCAAAATGGGAATTGTTGTTTTGACCAAACAAATGGGAGGTTCAGATTCCTAGTTTAGAGATAAATCTAAATCATACTGGAGTCTGGTCCCATTTTTTTTTTTATAGAGATTGCTGGTATCAACAATCAAATATCACGTTTTCGGGAGAAATACCTGCTTCAAGATAGCTTGATTTAGTTGTGTTTGCTTGATCAAATGCTTAGCTCAACTCCTCCTCATGATTGTTGATAAAATCTTTTAACCTCTTATTCTGGTTGATTTAGCATTTCAATATTCCATTCACTGTTTAATGTTTGGGTTGATTCTTTTGTTCATATTTAACTCTACCCCTAAATTGCAATCTTCCTAGGTGAAATTTGTCTATGAAGCATTTAAGAAACTTCGTCCGGGAATTCCCTTGAAATGTCTTCATGGAAGGATGAAGCAGGATAAAAGGATGGGAATATATTCTGAATTTTGTGAGAAGAGGTCTGTTCTTTTTTCAACTGACGTGGCTTCTAGAGGTCTTGATTTCAATAAGGCAGTGGAGTGGGTCGTTCAGGTGATTCTTTTTGTCACTGTGCTTTAGGTGGCTTCGTTGATCAGATCGTCATCTTAATTTTTCTTGGGAAGGAGCAGTCTATTCCTTTTTATAAATGTCATAGATCCTTTTGAACTTGTAGGTCGATTGTCCAGAAGATGTTGCATCTTACATTCATCGAGTCGGTCGCACAGCTCGATATTTGTCTGGAGGAAAGTCAGTTTTGTTTCTGATGCCATCAGAAATGAAAATGCTTGAAAAATTAAAAGCTGCCAAAATTCCTTTGGAACTCGTTAAGGTAATGCATTCTCTGTGGACCTTTTTTCCTTTTGGCTTATGGTTGAGCTTAGCTTACTAGACATCTATAAAGTTGCTTACGCAGTACTATATGTGTGCACTTCTTGATTACCATGTGTTATTGGCACCTCAGATGCTGACATGGCTTTGATTCGGGTTGATTCCAGGCAAACGAAAAAAGGTTCCAACCAGTTTCTGGCTTGTTGTCGGCCTTGCTTGTCAAGTATCCAAATATTCAGTATCTTGCTCAAAGGGCCTTCATCACATATTTGCGGTCGATCCATATACAGAAAGATGAAGAGATCTTTGATGTGATGAAACTCCCTGTTGATGACTTCTCAGCATCATTTGGCCTACCAATGACTCCGAAGATTCGTTTCTTAAACCAGAAAATTAAGTCCAAAACAGTCTCAGAAGAATCTTTACCACATGAACCAGAGAATGCTGTGGGCAAAAGTGAATTGAAGGTCTCAACAAGGACTCTGATGGTGAATGACTCAAAACAAGATGAAGAGAACGATTTGCTTATGACTGATGACGACGACGACGACGATGATGTGGATGTGGATGAGGCTTATCCCAAAGCTAATGACCTTGAAGATGTGATGTATGTTTTTCTTTTCATATTAGAAAATTGTTACCAAAAGATAGTTTATGCACTCTTCAGTGGGGGCATCGTCATGGTTTAGACATCATTTTTGTTGAAATGATCAGAATGCAATTATGCACAGAAGTAGGCTACAAAAATATCAAAGGAAAGAGCGAAAATTGAAATCTGCATGTTCTGTCTGTGGTAGAATTATCTCTTGTAGATTAGGAGGAGCATCAACAATCAAAAGTTGGTTAGGATTCTACAAGCTACTTGTTTTTCTGCATCTTCAAGATCCTCATCTATTGCAACTTGATTTGATGTTAGCAAAAAAAGAGAACATTTGACTTGCTATTCTACTGTAGACCGGCGACTCGGGTTTTGAAGAAAAAGAAGCTTAAAATCAATGTCAATAGGCCAGTGGGAACTAGAGTCGTCTTCGATGATGAAGGCAATACCCTACCCCCACTTGCTAGGATAGCAGAGACCCAGAGTTCAGATGGTGCTCTTTTGCTTGACAAAGGTACGTACCCCTACTCAAGTTTATTAGTGTTTTTAGGTTTTTCTTAGAGAGTAAATTAAATCGTAGATTTCTTGTTTCCGATGCATCTTGCCAATGGTGAAGAATGTCTGCGGTTAATGAATTGACTGAATGTGTGTGTGTGTTTTTTTTTGGGTATTGGGTTGGTGTGCATGTCAGTTTGTTTTACATCTGCCCGGATACTTAATTCCTGACTCTGAACAAATGAATATCAGAGGATGGTTGTTGTCCGTTTATCAGTGTTTTTAGGTTTTTCTTAGAGAGTAATGTTGTGTTGATGTTATTCAAAAATTGAATTGTGGATTTCTTGGGTTTGATGCATCTTGCCAATGGTGAAGAATGTCTGCGGGTAATGAATTGACTGAACGTGTGTGTGTGCGTGTTTTTTTTTTGGTATCGGGTTGGTGTGCATGTCATTTTGATTTATATCTGCTTGGATACTTCCCGACTCTGAACAAATGAATATCAGAGGTTGGTTTTTGTCTGTTTGCGGTCATGCAAATTTCTGTAATTATTTATTGCAGGGAAGAAAGATGAGTACTATAAGAGGATGAGAGAGGAGATGAAGCAAGTGGATAAAGAAGACAAATTCCTTGAGCAACAGCGCCGCAGGGAAAGAAGACTCAAGCAAAAGATGAAACTGAAGGGAGGGAAACTCAAAGACGAGGAGGAGGAGGGTGAGAGTGAGCTTTCGGAGTCAGACAGTGAATCTATGGGGAAAAGGAACCGAAAGAAGTTGAAAATATATTTTGACAGTGATGACGATGATGGCACACAAAAAGGAACCAATGATAAGATCGATCGGAAGTCCGACGCTATATCTTTGGCAGAGCAAGAGGCATGGGCTCTTAAGCTGCTGAGTTCAATGCACTCATGAATTAACCTTATAATGATGAATCTAGTCGTGAGATTATTTTCTTCCGACTGGCTTTACCAAGTTTTGTCCGTGTTATTTAACTCTTGATCCGGCACATGTAATGCTTAGTTGAGGCAGAGATGCGAGCATCGTACATATTTGGAATTCCCACAAATATTTGTCGGTGTGCATGCATTTTTATAGGCAGTGTTAGTGGAAACTTGACGAAGCATGTTACCATATTGGTCAGTTGTTGCTGCTTCTTTATTAATAATTACCGTGCCTTTGATAGTTAGTATGCAAGAATTCTCATAACCACAATGCTAGGAATTTTGAATTTTGCAAGTATTCGTAGCTGTGAAGATTTGTCTAATGCTCAGAACCATACTTAGTGAGGGGAAACGCTGATTCTGCTCCCACCGTGGGTTGTAGGCAGGCCTGACTAAGAAGCAGCAGCATAAATCTGAAAGATGGGACATATATTCTGTAGAAGAGGATAGTACAGGTTGCATTTAACAAGGAAGTTGCGCGCAATAGAGATCTGAGGACCTCGACTTTCCCAGAAAATATATGTTTCGAATCCCACAGGGTACACTCAATTCTGCAATGTCTCAAAGTACATATTGACAACCAACCAAAAAACAAAAACAAAAATATGTATCGATAAGACTTCACCCTATCCTAGCTACATAACAATAAAGACTAAAATCCCGTACAGGCCATGACATCAGAACTTCATACCGCCAGTACTAAGGCTGGGTTTGGTTCAGTATTCTCAAGAAGCTTTCGGCCTCTAAAGTTCATTGAGAAAATATTGGGGTGTTTGACAAGCAATTTTTGGCCAAATTCTAGCCTTGAGAATGCTGAAAGCCTAATGCTGGAAGGGCCAGCGTTGGGCTTTCAGCATTTGTAAAGCTGAACCAAACCCATCCTAAGGAGCCATGAGAATTTTCCTCAAGGAGTGTTTCTTTTCCATGAGGCAACCTGAACTCTTCAAAGAAGTTATCCACAGCTGGTCGGACCTCACTGGCTCATCATCATCATTCCTGTGCCAGCTCCAGAATGCATGTGATGAATTCACAACCTTGAGCTCACCGTGACCGAAGCTGGCTTCACGGAAGACAGACCACTCTGGCTGGGGGTCCTTATATCTGGAACGATACACAGGAGCTATATTAACATCTTTAGATGAATCCATTGAAATTTCATCAACAGAATGTCCTATCGAATCCCTAATCAATAGCTGTCTTTAGAGTGAGGACATACCTGTGAGCTAAACCTTCTCTGTTCCCCCCATCACCAATGGTAATGTGAACAGCACCGCATGGATCGGGTTTTCCATTATTGACACGTTTCTGTTCAGTGATGACCACTTAGAATCATGCCTCATGCACATCAAATTACAACGAGAGATAAAAAAGTTTAGGTATAGGGTCATACAGATCGCTCATAAGCATGCACATGTCCTGCAAATACTATGTCCACCCCAGCTGCATAAAGCAATGGTTCCATGGCTTCCATCATCCTATCGCCTTCACCTTGGTGAGCATAGTTACTGTTATACCAAGGTACATGGAACAACACGATCAACCATGGAGTTTTTCTGCGATCAACCTTTGAAAGATCAGCCTGTAGATTGAGAGAAAGACATGCCAGCAGAAAATTCAAAACCATCAGACACAAATGAGTGCTAAATAGCAGCATAAGTCCTTCGCATCAATATAAGAAAACAAAGAGCGACATATGATAGCTGACAATGAACACCTTTACCTTTGACAACTAATATGGAGATTAATCCCCCATAGCAAGGTCAAGATTAAAAATTGCCTCATTAGCAAAATAGTAGCTAACACTTGATTTCAAATGCTTCATTAGCAAAACAGTAGCTAACACTTGATTTCAAATCTATTTACTCTTAACAAAGTATAATCAAGGATATATAAATTACAAACTTAATCTTTCCTATCTGTGAGACTTGTTACCTAAATCTTAGAATCCTAACTCTACAGATGGTTAACAGCACAAACTTCCTCCTTTGTAATCAGCGCATTGTATTGATTCACTACTGCATCTGTAGTATTGCAACAACTTTTGCATGACAAAGTAGAGGGAAATGAAGAATAACCTTCAACCAGTTATATTGCTCTGAGTATTCATCATAGTCTGTGTATGAGCCAAGCATGATGGCATGGACGCCTGCCACCTCAAAAGAGTAGTATAGATTTGAACTCGATCCACTCTCCTCATATGGCATCTTCCACCTAGCATTATAGGACTGAAATCCATCTTTAATCAGTGGAATGCTCTCCTGCTCGTGGTTTCCTTGGGTTACCATCCAAGGCCTTGCACTTGCAAGTGGCTGCACCAGCTCACCAAATGTGTCCCAGCGACGCTGTACGTAATCAGCATAGGACAGATCTCCAGGAAGGAGATGCACATCGTACTTGCATTGATCGATGTGGTCTAGTGTTGATTTAGTCCAGCCAGTTTGGCCTAAATCTCCTGCCACAGCGAAATCAACCGGAAATTCTGCAGGAGGAGTCCTGAGCTGGAACTCCGGACCTTCTCCTCCACATCGGTAGAAGTAAACAGTGTTGCTCTCCAATGGCCCGATCACTGTATGGTGTATCTCTCCAGAGCTATAAAATAGATAACTATAAGAAGTGCTCTCTCCTTGAGCTGTAGTGTCATATTGATCAGGCGATGTTCCGTATTCCACATATGAAGGGGAAGATCTACCATCAGTGACCCATGAGATGCGCATATGTCTGTCTCCAGCTAAAGAAATGTGAACCTGCGAGAGGATTCGATTCCGTCACATAACGTATCAATTTGACATCTTGGTGAAGCAGCTGGAACTCATTGCAGAACAATACTGAAATCACCAACTATCAACGAATTGACTGCCCATCAAGCGAACTAAGTCAAGACAACCAAGAGAACAAGACAACCAAGCTTCTCCCACTAAAAGCACTCAATCAACACATAAGTTGAGAATAAGATGAGACCTAATGTCCTATGGCAGATCACTAACTAAACATTCAACACCTTGGCCTTCATCATAAACTGGTGATCCTGCTAAAAATCAACATAGTCTACGAGGACGGCGTAGGACGATGAGACCGACTGTAGTCATCACTCCGACAAAGGTAAAGATGGTTACTTTAGACGCAACCGACTAATCTTGGTTTGGTGCCATATGAAGTACCAAAGTTTACGCGACCCATTTCCTTTTTTTCCAGTTTTTGCCATCCATTAGTAGAAGTCCCTCTCTATGTGATTCGACACTCCACATCTAACAATCTTCACCACAAGATGACACATGAAGCAAGTGCAGCCTTCAAAAACACAACAAGAAGCTCCAAGAAAGCAACCATTTTTCTCATAACAAAGAAATTGCAGAAAGCGAGCCAAATTCAACCACCCACCGCAAGGATATCAACAGAAAGGACGACCCAAATAAACGAACTTCCATCCCCCAAAAAGAGGAGGGCTTTCAAAATGAAAGATTGGCAGAGAAAGAAGGAGCGAGAATCGCGAAGTTCTTCACCTGCTGGGGATAAGAAGAGGGCTTGCGTTCCAAATGGAAATCGAGGGTCTTACGAGGTTGGGGTCTCACGTAATCGGCCGCGACAGTAGCCGAGAAGATCCACAGAACCAGCAGTAAATGCAGGATCTTTCCTTCCATGGCGACTTCAAAATTCTTCTCTGCTTGTCAGGGAATGCGCATTTCTTCCACTCGCCCGATTTCTCCGTAGCTATCTGCCGCCATTCTTGCTTTGCTTGCTCAGCCTATAGTCAAGCCATGATTATTCGGTTGGTAAAAGTGGGATGTGAAGTGACGAGATCACCCCTTTGGGCCTCGTGGCCTTTAAGGCTTTGGCTCTTTGGGCCTTTTTGTATTGGGCCGTTTCCTCGGACTATCCACCACAGTGATGCAACTCTTTTTCCCATATCGTTGTGCTCTTTCTTAATATCCTAAAGGTCAGTATAACTCCTCATTTTGGTTCTATTGTTGTTCCCTCTATAACTAAACTTTTTGTCTTTACACTTTCATTGCCCTTTTTTTTTATAATCAAATGCATGTACTTTCGGTTTTTCTAATCAATTTTTTCTACTTACCCATAATGTCTAATCAAGCCCCTTTGACGCAAATCCAGCTGACATAGCTGTCGAAGGACGTTGGTGTGTGACGTGGATTAAATATTACCTGTATAGTACTCTAATTGTAGGCCGTGGATAGAGAATGGATCAAATCTTTTATTTTTTGTTATGCTCCCACCAAGCCACTATCTATGGTGGGTGTTGGTTTAGGTAATATTCAATGCGTATCACACTCTGGCGTCTTCAATAGCCATGTCAGTTGGATTTGGTTAGATCTTATATCGGAATGACTTAATCGGACATTTTGTGTCAGGACAAGGACTTTGATTAGAAAAGTAGTGAGAGTATGAGAACGGAAAGTACTTCCTTTTATGCACCCTTTCCTATTCTAAAGTACGCCAATTGCCAAGACCTAAGACATGATCAAACCCTCATCTTTGGAGTATGCGTGGTGACTATCGTTCATGTGTTCCTGCCTCAGGTGTGATTATTGCTTTTGCGGTTCCTTTTCATAGCAGTGTTTGCAACTTTGCACGACAGTTACACGTGACATTAACCTGTACCACAATGTGATGATGTTTCATTGTTAAGCGTCCATTATTTGCGTATGCATCAGAATAATACGAATTTGTATATTGCAATCCAGCCTGATTGAAGTGCACAATGTTCATCCAGCCTCCGGCTGACTTCTAACTTCTCCATAGCTGCTCATCGCCCCGAACCCCAACTTCCAAATGGAGCAATTATTGACTGCATCCGGATCATATGAGCGTAGATCACATCCACTGGAGGATGTTATTTCCTTCAACAGATGCAGCAGCTTCAGCCGTAGGTCCTCACCGTAACTTTCTCTTTGCCCACCTTCCATCCTAGCACAATCAATGTCATCAGCTGCCTCCTCGAGTTCATCGATGCCGAGCGCATTATGAGTAAGAAATAGAAGTGCAGATCCATGCTGAATCCACACTCTGAAGTCCTCGAATACTTCGAGCACTGCACCTTATAAGTCACAGCCTCGTCCAAAACACAGCTGATTTACGGTATGAGCACCTTTCAAAAGAATTTGATTGTGCAAGTGCGTGGAGTATGTATGGTTTGTTATACTTAGATAAGTTATCCCGATCGTTGGAGTGGCAGTCCATCTCATCCACTCAAAAGCCACGCAACCAAACGAAGGGCCAAATCCAACCAAAACATGACAGAAGGCCACGCTTGGTGTAAAGAACCAGACACTAGGATGGAACTATATTTATGGTGCAGAGAAGTGACATCTTTTCATCACTAGGAACATCCCAATTGCGTAGGAACTACTGTTCCAGCTTTTGCTGGAAATAATATTTCTTCGCTTATCAATCTTTGGAATTTCCTTTCCTTTCCTTTCCTTTCCTTTCTGGGTTAAAAAGTCATCACGACTCCCGTAGGAATAATTCTTCACTGCAGTTCCCAAGAAAACCACCTCCAAGTCCATCTCAGTTTGCTCACCTTCTTTTTCTTCTTGGCCCTCTCCCTTGTTTTGTTTGTTTTGATCCCAAGGGATGATGCAATTTTGCCTGATGGTTTTTTCTCTTTTCCCGAAACTTTTCAAGAATACAAAAGCATTATGAGGTGCATTTGTTTCGTGAAGAAAAATGAACGACTTGAAAAATATTTTCTTGAAAATGATCACTCGCATCTCTTACAAAAATGAACTAATAAAAAATACTTTAATTGCCTAAGAAATGTTTAGACATAATTATTGTTGATGACGATCACATCTTTAATTTACTGATTATTTCAAGCGACATGAACGATCACTCAAAAAAAAATGTTTTTCAAAACCATTTACTCTCTGCGAAACAAACAGGGCCATAGAAATAGATTTTGTTTCCCCTCCCGTTGAATTATGATTGTGACAGAAACAAATACAAAGTAATACACATCCGGGCTCAACTCCGTCTGTTGAAAACAAATAGGAGGTCACATCAATTTTTTCCTTTGTTAGGTCAGTTTTATGCTACTCGTTTTATCTCATCCGCAATTTTCAATGAAGCACCTGCTAAACTAAACAAAT
This sequence comes from Metrosideros polymorpha var. glaberrima, assembly GCA_001662345.2. Classification (NCBI taxonomy): domain Eukaryota; kingdom Viridiplantae; phylum Streptophyta; class Magnoliopsida; order Myrtales; family Myrtaceae; genus Metrosideros; species Metrosideros polymorpha. Next base: position 1,757,527 of record BCNH02000006.1, read on the forward strand.
CGGCAGAATATTTAATCAGAACCTGTATCAAAGTGGGTGCGTTTTCTGCAGAGTAATCGTCATCCCACGTTGCAGAAGGAATCTAACACCTAAAATACTAGTTCAGAAACTGACAAAAGTTAGAGCTATATCTCTCTTGCTCTTGCTTTCCCCTCCTCCCACACACACACCCAGACAAACAACAATGAACATTTTGATCTCTCTTCTTCTCTGTCTTCTACCAGTTCTCTTTCTGTTAAGCTGGAGAAGAAGCGGATCTTCAAGAAAGCTTCCTCCGGGATCATTGGGTATCCCCATAATAGGCCAAAGCATTGGCATGCTCCGAGCCATGAGGACAAACACGGGAGAAAAATGGCTACAAGAAAGAGTGAGAAAGTATGGACCAATCTCGAAGCTCACTCTATTCGGCAAACCGACTGTGTTCATTCATGGACAAGCAGCAAACAAGCTTGTATTCTCTGGAGATGGCAGCAAGATTGCCAACAAGCAAACATCATCCATCCGTGCAATTCTGGGAGACCGCAATCTGCTGGAACTCAGTGGCCAAGATCACAAACGTGTGAGAGACTCTATCATGTCGTTCTTGAGACCAGAATCCCTGAAGCAGTACGTGGGGAAAATAGATGAAGAAGTCAGAGAGCACATCGAGTTGCACTGGCAGGGCAAGGAAAAAGTTGCCGTATGTCGATACTCTATAAACTCTTTGTTGCTTTGATCTATTTGAGATATATTCAATACATATTAACTTTTGAGATACACATGGTCAATGCACTCATACTCTCATATTGACTGTGGTTCGCACTTATATGGACTCTGCATGTATCGACTATGAGAATGAATACATAGACTGGGAGTTTGCATGATCTCTTCAATAATAGAAAGAAGTGTAAATGGCACTAATCTTTTTAATTTACCCATAGGTATTGCCCCTGATGAAAAACCTTACATTCAACATCATATGTTCTCTTCTCTTTGGTATGGAGGAAAGAGCTGATAGAGAGAAATTATTGCAATGCTTTCAAGAAATGATAGCGGGAATGTGGTCAATACCAGTAAAGCTGCCGTTCACGCGCTATAATCGGAGCCTCCGTGCAAGCTCCAGGGTCCAAGATTTGTTGAAGGAACATGTACAAGAGAAGAAGGTGAAACTAGAGCAGCACAGTGCAACTCCTCATCAAGACTTGATCATGTGATTGTTAAGTAAGCGCAATGAAGAAAACCAACGAGTTGTGACTGACAAGGAAATTGTGCACAATATCATGCTTGTCATGGTTGCTGGACATGATACCTCGTCCGTCCTTATAACTTTTATGCTGCGTCTTTTATCTAAGAATCCTGCTGTTTATAAAGCAGTTCTTCAAGGTACACATTCTCTATTTCCGGCATATTTTTAGATTTGTCCAATCCGCAAAGAGATTCCTGCAGCCGAAAAAGGAAGGCAACTAAAACAAAACAAAGAAGAATTTGTTCAAACTCAGTTCACTCTTAAAGGATGACCTAAGCTGCGTAAGGATAATAAATGATCTCTATTTTGCTGATGGATAATGGATGACTTGACAAATGTAAGAAAAATCAATACACAAATTTGTCAGAGTTTCCAAAGCCAGATGTCAACCTTAATGACAAAGCTGAGAAGCATGTTCCTTCCCTCTTATCACAACAAGTCATAGGTTTGTTTTTCTTTGCAGAACAAGAAGAGATAGCAAAAAGCAAGAATTCGGGAGAACCTTTAGCTTGGGAAGACCTTGCCAGGATGAAGTACACATGGAGAGTAGCGATGGAAACTCTGAGGATGGTTCCACCGGTTTTTGGTGGCTTCAGGGTAGCCGTGAAGGATATTGACTACGGTGGATACCTCATTCCTAAAGGCTGGCAAGTAAGGATGCAAATAACATTTCCTATCTCTTCAAATGTTTGCACTATCTGCTATTTATTCTCTCTATCTGTGAAACCAGTCGATTGACATACATTTGGTATTTAATGTGTGATTTAGATCTTCTGGGCATCGAACATGACACATATGGATGAGAGCATATTCCCGAAGCCATCAAAGTTCGATCCTGCTAGATTTGAAAACCAGAAGTCAGTACCACCCTACAGCTTTATTGCTTTTGGAGGAGGGCCTCGCATATGCCCAGGAAACGATCTTGCGAGGATCGAAACCCTTGTTGCAATCCATTATCTGGTCACTCAGTACTCCTGGGAGTTATGCTCAGATGATCATTACATCAGGGACCCCGTGCCGATACCTACTCAAGGACTGCTGCTCCGGATTGTGCCAAAGAAGCAGACATGAAATACAATTCTTTCTTTGACTATCCAGGACTTTCCCCATGCCACCTTTTCAGGACTTAGAGACATCAAGCATCCCATTGGTGGATAAAAGTTAGACACCATTAATCCAAGAAAGAAACCAGTGCTTTGAGAAGCTCTCCTGAATAATATAACTGAGAACATTCTACCAATGGTGTACGTTTTCATATTGTATGATGCTATATGCATGTTGCCAGTACAAATTTGACATTTAGCTTGACTCCCCAGTATGCATGCAATCTTCTTTATCTTAGCCCCTCAAGAAACTATCAATGCTTTCTATATTAATTATAAAAAATGGGGTTTGAACAGTAAAGGAATCTGTGGCCTCTCCTAAATTTTTCTTTTGCTCTTCCAATTTCTTTGGGTTTGTTGAATCTGATTCGAATTATTTATTTATTTATTTCTTCTTTCTTGCTTTTTAGCTAACACACCATAATATTTCAACAGAAAAATGATGAAAATAGTATCGACATATGAACAGGAGCTTCAATTTTACAGATTGAATTTGTGTCATAGTGAAATTGAAATTATTTCTATCTTTTTCAGCACAATTTATGTAATTTCTGTTTTATACTATGCAATAGGTACAGACAATAGCAATAAAAGTACTCAGGTAATTTCATGATCAGGTAATAAACAAGAGAAGTAATTTTGCTCTTTAACTTAATCAAGTAGATATTCTAAAGTGCACTATATAATATTCTCAACAGAAAACTATAAAATGAAATAAGAAAAGTGATCATTTGCATTATGGATTGATGAATAATAATGAAGAAAACTATGTTATCTCTTCATCAAATAATTGATTAGAGCGGACGATTGACAATTCTCTATGTGGTAAGTTAATTTTATTATTGGGATAGTGGAATAGTGCCTCTTCTCCCGTGTTGTGCCTAGTGAAAAGGTGATCATTCTTTACATGGAGTGGTCATGATGGTACAACAACCCACTTTGGGCAAACTAATTTCGTACTCTCTCTTTGTAAAGTGAATATTTACATTTTACTAGAATCTAACAGATGGAAAGTAACTAAGCAAGCTATTAGCGAATAATTTGAGAAATGGAAATAACTGTCTAAATGTTGATAAATCTGCGCATTGCACAGTTCATATTCTCGTATTAGATTGATTAACAGTATAAGAGCTTAAGTAGATTTTTTATGCTCAACCCAACGTGTTTGCTGGAAGTCAATATTCACAAAGAAAAATCACAGTGCAGAAAACCAGCACATTTTTGGTAAACTCAACCTAGACATAATTAAGAGGGAAAGGACGTATAGGCTCTTAAGTCTTAATAGAACTGGAGAAGTTTGAAAACGTTAATGCAGGTGATTAGGATGCACGAGATACGGAAAACATTCAGAAGTGCAAAAGGCAGCGGACAGCACAGACCTACGTGAACGAGAGAATTCAACAGGCACAAAATATTATCTCAAACATAATCAATGCAATTATGCAATAAGAACTCGAACCAAAAGTTGCCAAAGAGCTCGTTATGGCAGGGAAAACTGAAAGAGGCTTACTCTAAAGTAGATTTACCCAATCTTTCATCTTTACATCGTCTCTGATCATTGACCATGGACTTGAAAACATCTAACAATTGATCCAGCCCCTCTGGACTGTCCCAAACCGCCTTCATCGTGTAAATGACACTCTCGAGAGTGGACAAACATCCAGCCTTAGGCTGACTTCTAACTTCTCCATACAAGCTCATCACCTCCAAATCCAACTTCAAATGAGGCAACAGCTTCAACCAAGGATTCTCGCTGTACATTCTCTTTGCCTTCATCCATGTGCCATCCAGCACAATCAAGTTCCTCACTTCGAACTCATTTGCCTTGAGTTTGTCAATGCTGAGCGCATTCTCGGACGGGAACAGAAGTACCGACCCACGCGGCACCTCGAGTACAAATTCCTCACATTCTTCGAGCTCCAAGCTCGTATCTAATGCAAGGTTTTGCAATTTCCTAACCACGAATCCATTCGACAGAACCTCACAAGCCGACTCACAACCTAATATGGCATCAAAATCAGCTCCCTGATGACCGATTTGAGACATCCAAATATGGTCTATGGATGTGATAATGCCCTTCTTGCCCATTCGAAAACTGATAACAGGTTTGCTAGTACCTCTACACACGACTCCACAAGAGTGTGAGTTCTGCAGCACCTGGGAATCCTCCGAAACTTCCACATTGTTTGGGACAGTCAAACCGTAGTTCCTATTGCCCCCAGGACAACAAGCTCCATTCGATTCGACCGAATTAGGGTTTTCCACCTCCACTCCAGATTGCTCCCTGTTTTGGACACCCAAATCCACACTAACGAATCCATCGGCGCTGATGTCGGAGTCTCGCTCGAGCGGCGAAATCGAAAACTTGGCGCCGAAGTTGACGTCGGAAACGGCGGCGACGGCGACGTTCTTGAGCCCTAGCCTCAAGATTCGAGTGGAATTGAGAGGGTGCTTCCGTTCCAGGCTGTGCTGGAGGACGGTGACGCTCCCGGGGTGATCGAGACCCGGAGAGAGGATCCGAGTGCAGAGGCACGTGCGCACGGGCTTGGAGCAGGACGGGCAAACGGGTCGCTTTGGATTGGAGTGAGTCGTTTTCGCCATTCTCATGGAGCTGCGGTGGACGTTGGGGAAAGGATCGAGCTTGAGGATGTTCAGGGACACGTATCGAAACGGACTGGACTTAGGGTTCAAGAACGGGTTTGGTAATCGGATTCGGGTTGCGAAATGGACCTGCATCTAGTATGGCGGGTAGAAGATTTTCCAGAAATTGTGAGACGATTTCGGGAAGCTGAAAGAAACAGAAGGGGGCTAGAGCACGTGCAATTTTATGTATTTTTGGCCAAACGTTCGGCGCGGCCTCTCTGATTCAGATTCGAAAAGTAGCGTGCGGTGGCCAATCAATAATGGTCGCCGCCGTCAGGCGACGCGTAGGGCCTGGCGGTGCAACTTCGTAGGCTTAGTAGCGCTTTTAGGGCTCATTGGCTAGAAATCCATCGATTTCCGGGTTGGATATCATGACAACAACCGAGCGGCGGAGGTTGTTTTCCTGGAATAGAGCCTTCTAGAGAAAAGAGAGAATTTTGGGCAACACTACCTTTAATCTGTTTGTGTTTAGAAAGGATTTTATATATGATATTGCACATACTTGTCGATCAAAAATGTTGTGTCACATACGTTGCTTCGCTCTTTTGGATCAGAGCAACATGACCCCGATTAAACGGTTTCGACATTAAACTATTGGGTACAGAATACTTGATCTGCTTAGTAGTTGTATCATATCTGGAAACTTAGGTTGGGAAGTTTTCTTTTTGGATTAATATCACGAAAAACTCTAAACTGGAACGTATGTGACAAATTTACTCAAAACTAATTTTTAATTTATGAAAAATCTCAAACCAGTACACATTTGATAAATTAAAGACCCGAGTCCAAGCGTCGAGGACCCGCACATGACCTTTATGGACCTAAGCTTGAGCGCTAGGGACCAAAGTTCGAGCATCGGTGACCCGAGAACTGCTTTTACGAACCTGGGGCTTGGGTGCCAGGGCATTGGGCGCGGGCACCAAGGCTTTGGGCCTGGCCTTGATGGACTCGGGCATGGGCATCGAGGGTTGGGTCTGGCTTCAATGGACTCGAGCTTGGGCGTCAAAGATCTAGTCCTGAACGCTGAGGACCTAAGAACCAACTTTGGGGTTTCTAGGTCCAAGCACCGATATCTAGTCATGTTTTGAAAAATGTTTTTTGATTTTTTTAAAAAGGGAATCATTTTTTTGAATTTAAGCATAGGTTTTCAGTTGAGTAGGAAAACATTTTCCATTAACTCATTTTTCGAAAAATGAGGAAAATGTTTTCTCGAAAATTGTTTTTTATTGTGAAAGTGTAATCGAATTCTAAACTAATCCAACTAATGTAAGCAAATACATCGCTGGTTTCGTGGAAGAAGCATTGGCAGGTTTGGCAAATCTGCAGCATCTTGAGATTGGGGAAGACTTGACACAGATGGAAAAATTGTCCAAAAGTCTTCAAATTTATTTGTAAAAGTGCAATCAAGTCCTAGAATTTATTCAATCAGCGCAATCAAATACTCCGTTAGTTCTATTCGATTTGAGAGGCTAAAAATGTGCATTTTTTTAGGCACGTGGTACTGGTGTGGCGCCAAGAAGGCCCCAAATAAAAAAAAGGCAAAAATCAAATTAAAATTAAAAGAAAAAAAAATAATATAAAGGAAAACCGGAGAGCGAGAGTGAAAGAGGGAGGCGATGCCGGGGCCTTGGTGATTGTTGGCTACCCTTGAGCAGCCACTTCAACAATTCCGCGGGCCATATGTCCCTCTCTCTTTGGTTCCATTTTTTGTTTTCATAGATGAAGTAATCGATAATCAAGACCGCCCTCTCCTATTCCCCCAGTCGTAAGATGTTGACTGTTGGGAGATGTCGGAAACAGAAGCATCTCTGATCATTTGATCAAACGACAATCGACCCAAAAAACATCCAACAGCCGATTCAGCTCCTTGGGACCGTCCTCCTTCACTGTCGACATGACACTTTGGAGAGCAGACAAAGAAGGCATCTAGCCTTAGGTTGACTTTTAACCTCTCCGTAGATGCTCATCGCCCCCAGCTCCCTGTTGGACATTGGATTTGAGCTGCGCTTACGTGATCCGGATCGGTCTAAATTTTTTTCCTTTATAAATGAGTTGACATCTTCAACCATGGATCCTCACTGTAACTTTCTCTTTGCTTTCATCCGCCCTCTGTCTCAGCACAATTAAGTTCATCATTTCGAACTCAGCCGCCTCGAGTTATGAGCAGGAAATAGAAGTACCGACCTTCCCTTCTTCTTTTGGGAGTTTACACAACTGAATATGCTATTAGATAGTGGATGTGTGTGGAATATGGATGGTTTATTAAAAAATAGATATTAAAGCCATGCTCAAGATCATGATGCCCTTGTTTGGGGACCCAAACCCTGGTCCATCGAGGTTGGGCCCAAGACTCCGGTGGCCATGCTCCGGTCCTCAGCAGTCATGCTTGGGTACTTGGCTCCTACACCAAAATGACCGGTACCTGAACCCGAGCCCATCAAGGCCAAGCACGAGTTCATAGAGGTTCGGCCTAGGATCTCGGCAGCCATGCTTGGGCACTTGGCTTCGGCTCTTGCGCCCAATTCATCGATGCTTGGGCATTGGTCCATTGAGGCCAAGCCTGATTCCATGGCTCGAGGTTGGACTGAATACCTCGGTACCGTGCCTTGATCCCAAAAAACAGTTCTTGGGTACTTGGCTTCTGTGCTCAAGTCATCGACACTTGGGCTTGAGTACTTGATGGCCATGCTCGACTACCCGCTCCTTGCTGAAGTTACTAGCATGGGCCTTGATCCCTTGGAGGTCGGGCTAAAGACTCGGGTGCCTGTGCTCGGATACCCGGCTCTCGTGTCTAAGTCATCGGTGCCTGAGCTGGGTTCATTAAAGCCAAGCTTGGGTCCTCGACCCCCGTGCTAGGGTTCCATAGGTTGGGCCGGAGAAAGGCTAGCTCTTGCTATTGGGACCCCAGAGGCTAGGTACCTCTTATATCACACCAATAATGCATGTCTTTTTGAGAAAATAAAATATAGTTTTGCTTTCCAAACAATGAAAATAATTTCGAATTCATCATTTTCTAGAAAATGACTTATTAGAAAGCATTTTTCAAGAATTTTAAATTTTTTGCGTAACAATTGGAGCCTTAGATAAAGATAAGTTTTCCGGTTGTTGGAATGGCATTACATTCCATCCACTCAAAATCCATGCAACCAAACAAAGGTCCAAATTCAACCAAACATGACATAAGGCCACGTTTGGTGTAAAGAATCAGACACTAGTATGGCATTAGAGTTATGGTGCATAGAAGTGAGATACTTCTGCATCACTACGATTGTCTCCATTGCGAAGGAACTATAGTTCCATCCTTTCCTTTCTGGGTCGAAAAAACAATCAAGACTCCAGTAAGAATAAATTTTCACCGCATTTTCCAAGAACCCCACCTCCACTTCCAACTCGTATTCTTCTTCTTTGACCTCTCTCTTGTCTTGTTATAGGGGCTTGTTTCGACTAACTTCTTTGATCAATTGTCGCAGCGAATGATAAGCTTATTAAGTGGAATTCACAAACCGATCTTTTTCTTCCTTTCAATTTTTCTGGTCTTCAAATTCCGACAACTACATAGTCCATTTCTCATTCTACGAGTTTTGTTGAATTTTACGCGATACATTAGCAGTTGGTTCTCAGTTTTGCTCCCTACTGATGAATTTACGGAAGTTACCGAAACAAATACAGAGTAAATATACATCCGGGCTCCCCTGGCACACGAAACAAATCGGTATAATAGAACCTGTATCAAAGTTGATGCGTGTTCCACACAGTAATCGTCATCCCCCACGCTCCAGAAGGAATCTACCACCTAAAGTGCTAGTTCAGAAATTGACAAAACTAGAGAGCTATAATTCTCTTGCTTTCCCCTCGTCACACACCCACACCCACACCCACACCCACACAAACCAACACCCACGACAATGAACATTTTCATCACCCTTCTTCTCTTTCTTCTACCAGCTCTCTTTCTGTTAAGCTGCAGAAGAGGAGGATCATCAAGAAAGCTACCTCCGGGATCATTGGGAATCCCCATAATAGGCCAAAGCATCGGCCTGCTCCGAGCCATGAGGACAAACACGGGAGAAAAATGGCTCCAGGAAAGAGTGAGGAAGTATGGAGCTATCTCGAAGCTCTCTCTCTTCGGCAAACCCACGGTGTTCATTCATGGAGTAGCAGCGAACAAGCTCGTATTCGGTGGAGACAGCAGCAAGATTGTCAACAAGCAAACATCATCCATCCGCGCGATTCTCTGAGACCACAATCTGATGGAACTCAGTGGCCAAGATCACAAACGCGTGAGAGACTCATTGATGTCGTTCTTGCGACCAGAATCCCTGAAGCAGTACGTGGGGAAAATGGATGAAGAAGTCAGAAAGCACATCGAGTTGCACTGGCAGGGCAAGGAAGAAGTTGCGGTATGTCGATATTCTGTAAAACTCCCACTGTTGCTTTGATCTGTTTGAGATGTATTCAATACATATCAATTTAAAGAAACTTATGGTGCATTCACTCATTCTCTTATATAACTGAGTGTTCACACTTGTATGGCCTCCGCATGTATTGACTATGAGAATGAATGCATGGACTGGGAGTGCGCGTAATCTCTTCAATAATAGAAAGAAGTGTAAATTGCACTAATCTTTTTAATTTACCCATAGGTATTGCCCCTGATGAAAAACCTTACATTCAACATCATATGTTCTCTTCTCTTCGGTATGGAGGAAAGAGCTGAAAGAGAGAAATTCTTGCAAAGTTTCAAGAAATGATGGAGGGAATGTGGTCAATACCAGTAAAGCTGCCGTTCACACGCTACAGTAAGAGCCTCTATGCAAGCTCAAGGGTCCAAGATCTGTTGAAGGAATTTGTACAAGAGAGGAAAGCGAAACTAGAGCAGCACACTGCAACTCCTCATCAAGACTTGATCACTTGCCTGTTAAGTAAGCGCGATGAAGAAAATAAACGAGTTGTGACCAACAAGGAGATTCTGCACAATATCATGCTAATCATGGTTGCTGGACATGATACCTCATCCGTTCTTATAACTTTTATGCTGCGTCTTCTATCTAAGAATCCTGCTGTTTATAAAGCAGTTCTTCAAGGTACACATCCTCTATTCCCGGCATCTTTTTAGATTTGCCGAATCTGCATAGAGACTCCTGCAGCCCAAAAAGGAAGGAAAATAAAACTAAACGAAGAAGAATTTGTTAATACTAAAGAATCTATTTTGCTGATGGATAATGGATGACTTCCCAAATGTAAGAAAAATCAATACACATATTATTAGGAGTTTCCAAAGCCAGATGGCGAATTAAATAACAAAGTTCAGAAGCATGTTCCTTCCCCCTTATTGCGAGTCATAAGCCTGTTTTTCTTTTGCAGAACAAGAAGAGATAGCAAAGAGCAAGACCTCAGGGGAACCATTAACCTGGGAAGACCTTGCCAGGATGAGGTACACATGGAGAGTAGCGATGGAAACTCTCAGGATGGTTCCGCCTGTTTTTGCAGGCTTCAGGGTAGCCTTAAAGGATATTGACTATGGTGGATACCTCATTCCTAAAGGCTGGCAAGTACGGATGCCAGTAACTTTTCCTATCTCTTCAAATGTTCGCAGTATCTGCAATTTAATCTCTCTTTCTGTGAAATCAGTTGATTAATATACTTTTGGAATTTAATGTGTGATTTAGATCTTCTGGGCATCAAGCATGACACACATGGATGAGAGCATATTCCCCGAGCCATCAAAGTTCGATCCTGCTAGATTCGAAAACCAAAACTCAGTACCGCCCTACAGCTTCATTGCTTTTGGAGGAGGGCCTCGCAAATGCCCAGGAAATGAATTCACGAGGATCGAAACCCTTGTCGCGATCCATTATCTGGTCACTCGTTACTCTTGGGAGTTATGTTCAGATGATCATTACATTAGGGACCGCATGCCAGTACCTACTCAACGGCTACTGCTCCGGATTGTGCCAAAGAAACAGAAATGAAGCACAATTCTTTCCTGGACTATCCAGGGCTTTCGCCATCCCACCTTTTCAGCACTTAGCTACATCAATAAGTCGAATCGCCAGTAACCCAAGAAAGAAGCCGGTGCTCTGAGAAACTCTTTGGATACTATAACCAAGCGCATTCTGCCATTGGTGTACGTTTTCATTTTGTGCAATCTTCCTTATCTTAGCCCCTCCAGAAACTATCAACGCTTTCTATATTAATTAAACGGAAAAATTGTCATTTCAGTCCTAAACCTATTGCACTTTTGCCATTTCAGTCCTAAACCTTTTTTTTTGCCAATTCAGTCCTAAACCTTTTACAATTCTGTCCGTTCAGTCCATTTGGCCGGCCGGCGACCGGCCGGCCACTGAACGAGGGTCGCGGCCCTCGCCCGGCATGGTGCGCGACGCCGCGAGGCCGCGGGCGAGGCTGGCCTCGCCCAGATCTGGGCGAGGCTAGCGAGGCCATGGCCAACCTCGCCCAGATCTGGGCGAGTCGCGGCCCGACCGCTGACTGCTGCTGCTTCTCCTCCTTGTTCGTCTTCC
>BCNH02000006.1:1769150-1807322 GCA_001662345.2 Metrosideros polymorpha var. glaberrima
AAAATTTATTATTTTGGCCGGCCGGTCGCCGGTCGACGTGCCACGTCAGCGCCGGCCGGCCAAATGGACTGAACGGACAGCATTGTAAAAGGTTTAGGACTGAATTGGCAAAAAAAAAAGGTTTAGGACTGAAATGGCAAAAGTGCAATAGGTTTATGACTAAAATGACAAATTTTCCTTAATTAAACCAAATGTGGTTTGAACAGAAAAGGACAAAACTTTTCTTTTGCTTTTCCAATTTCTTTGGGTCGGTTTGAATCTGATTCTAATTTTTTGTTTCTGTTTTTCCCTTCTTTCTTGCTTCTTACCTAACAAACCATAATATTTCAACAAAAAAAAATGATGACAGGGCATCGACTTATGAAAAGGAGATTCATTTTTGTTGATTGAATCCATGTTACAGTGAAGTTAAAATCATTTATATTCGTTGAAATTATTTGTATCTTTTTCAGCACAATATATGTAATTTCTCTTTTATCCTATGAAATAGGTAAAGACAATAGCAATAAAAGTACTAAGGGAATTTCGGTATGGTCGGGTAATAAACATGAGACCTGATTTTGTTTATTTAACTTAATCGAGTAGATATTCTATAGTGCCCTATATAATATTCTCAAGCCATAAATATAAGGAAATAAGATGTTTAAGTAATCATTTGCCTCATAGATTAATGAATTATAATGAAGAAAACTATGTTATCTCTCCATCTAATAATCGATTAGAGTGGACGATTGATGATTGTCTATATGTAGTTAATTTTGTTATTGGGTTAGATAGGCTAGATTTTCTGAAACCCTATTTATCTCGAGTGCCTCCTTTCCTGTGTTAAAATTCAAAACACCCCTAATTATCACCATCGGGCTTGCGAAAAGGTGATCATTCTTGACGTGGAGTGATAGAAAAATACTTTCGCACTTGCTCTTTGTAAAGTGAATATTGATTTACTTGACATGGGTTAGGGCGAGGCCTGACGAGGCCAACTCTTGCCCAAGTTACGCCCGACGAGGCTGCCCTCGCCCAGGCGACGCCTGGTCTTGCTAAATCTAGCGAGGGCGGCCTCGTCGGCGTTCACCCTCGCCGGCCACCGGAGGATAGAGGAGTAGAGGTGGAAAACAAAGAGAAAAAAAAAGAAATTAAAAAAATATTTAAAAATGTCCACTTTAGCATTGGTTGTGCCACATAAGCCGATCGACGTTCACGTCAGCAATATTTGGTCAAAATTAGTCGGAAGGACTGAATTGGCTCGAGGTCAAAAGGTTTAGGATTAAATAGGCATAATTAAAATGTTTATGATTAAATTGGCACAAATATAATAGGTTTATGATTTTTCTGATACTTTTCCCTAGATTTTGGTGTGGTGGCCTCTTTGATTCAGATCGAAAAAGTAGCGTGCGGTGGCCAATCGATAATGGACGCTGCCCTTAGGCGATATGCATGGCCTGGTTGTGCAATATTGTATATCACGGCAACAACCGAGCGGTGGAGGTTGTTCTCATGGGACCATCGCGCAATGGTCGCCATCTCCTGGCATGATGAATTTAAACAATTTGTCGAATTGCTTAATTCGACAATCCTACACGTCTCTGTAGTCTCTCCAAGTCTTGACTCCACAACACGCTTTCTCTGACGACGAATGACCGAAATCATGCACTTAGACCGCAGTATGCATCGACTAAGATCAAATTGTTCAGAGTCAGCGGCAACAAGTCAACAATTGAGGCCCTTGAAGGATTTCCATTCATCCAAAGTCTTTTTGACTCGAGCAATTCCATTTGTTTCTTCACCGAAAAACTTTCCCCTTCTTAGTAGCTTTTAGCAAAGGAAATCAATCTGCTCTTTGGATTCTCAGACAGTGATTGCAATTTGTGCTCCAGATTGTTATAGCTGCCTCGGAGTTCCTCCTTATCAAGTCTTACAGGTATATCACTCAGATGTCCTATCTTCACGTTTCAGTTGCTAATGATGCTACAAAACTTCACATGAAGTTGCCTTATTGGAGTTTGCACGTGTAATGTCCAATTTCAATATGGTGAGAACTTTTGGCCGAAAAGCGAAAAAGAATCTGGTCGACATTTCAGGTTAGTCGAAGAACAACAGATCCGAATATTTGAGAAGCCAAGGGACTAGCAGAGTCTGCTTCCTATCTTGTCTTAGAACTGAAAGGACAATTTATTATTATGGATTGATCTTCCTGGAATAGCCTTCTAGTGAAAAGAGAGGATTTTGGGCAATGCTACCTTTAATCTGTTTCTCTAGACTCACCCTTTTAGCTTCTCTTGATCAGGTCACAAGATTTCCAAACAAATTCTTCGATGGCTAATTTGGGTCTCGTACCGGCGAGAGCAGCCCTCGCCATGTCTGAGCGAGGGTCGCCTCGCCAGCGGCCGGCGAGGGCGGCCCTCGCCAGGGTAGACTTTTGGAAACGTTCCAGTCTATTCCTCCGTTTTGCTTCATTTTACCAAGGTTCTACACATTACTGCAAATTCTTGTCTGTGTATGTTGGATGGTTTGTGGTCGGTGATTGATGATGGATCGATACCCGGAAGTATACAATTATGGAAGGCGTTATCCATTGACTGGGGTTAGGAATATGTTGAGGTGTCTTTGATAATTTTAAGTTTTGGCGTTGATTGTGAAGTTGAGTTTGCTGGTTATGAAAGTTTCTGGGTAAGTCCTTGGTGAAGCTACGAGGAAGACGACGATGGTGAAGGTTGAAAAAGGAGAAAAGAAAAAAAAAAGGAAAAAGAATCAAAAGACAAAATGACGAGAATGCTCTTGTGTCAGCTTTTTATTTGAAAAAATAAAGATATTTTAAGCTTTTATTTAAAATAAAATCTATTTCAAGTCATTAATTAAGAAAATAAATATACTTCAAGTCATTATTTAAAATTTTTTAGAAATAAAGATGCCAACTATTTTGTTTTTGATTTTTTGGGTCATGGGAGATGCCCCTTACTTACCTGAAAAAAGACTAGAGGGCCTCCAGTGGATCGACGGATCCTCAATTGTCGGTTCACAGAAAAAGCAACATGCTACCACTTAGGGCTTTCACAGTCTGTTCTGTAATCAAACGAACTCCACAAATGCATTCTTTATTTTAACGTGTCAGTGTTCTCACGTTCAAATCCCTTTAATTGATACAATATCTTATTTCTTACTTGGTCTCGGGCAATCTCCCTGTTTGATTTACATTCAGGTGATAAGGACTTGAAATTAATTGCACGATGAAAAAAGTTGGAGGATTTATAAAGCAAACTGTATCTATATACAAAATTTGCATCTACGGGATTGGTTTTCATTTTCTTTTCATGGTTTCCGGTGGCAGTTACCACGTGTCATCTTTCCATAGAGGTTGGACCTGGCGGCTCGCTCCATGTTGTGGTCCGGTCCGATAATGCAAAAAGCTCTTTCCTTACAGTGCGCTGACTGGTATTGACTTTGTTTTTGCATCTCATAAAATGCCCGATTTTTTTTTTATAGTCTTTTTCGAGTAACACCAAAGCCTGACGAATCCCTAAGCCCCTGAAAACTCAAACATTTGCAACCTTCATGAATTCCTGATGCTAATCCCGTTTCGTGGTTCAGATTGCCAGAGCGGCTTTGGTCCTTCCTTTTCATCTATCTTTGCTACTTCGGAATTTCCAATCTTGTCGATTCTTCTCTGTATCTGCTACTTACCTTCTCTGAGGGATCCTCAGGTGGTTCTGCTTACTGGGTGATTGTGAAAAGCGTTTTAGTATGGCTTTTGTTATACATATAGATCTTGTCTGACTTCATTCTTCCCTGGTTTGCTCCAAGTTGCCTCCTCTTTTGTAGCACAGAACAAGTAATGCCTAGAGAGGTTGATCCATTTCGGAGGCATGTGGAGGTTATGGCGAACAAGTGGAAGTGCAAGTTTTGTGGCAAGGATTTTGGTGGAAGTGCTACGAGGATCAGGGCACACCTCGCAGGGGTTCCGGGCTACGGTATCAAACTATGCGAGAGAGTTGATGATCATGTGAGATCACAAGCTTCGAAGGCAATGAAAGGTAAAAGCGTGGCGGACGCAACCAACAGGGGAGGCGCATCTATCGAGGTAACGGGACGAGGAAGTGACGGTATGGGCCAAATTGTAGTCCTTGGTAGTGACTATGACATGCAGAACTCGAATCAAAACGTGCCGCCGCAGCAACCATCTTGCCATTGGCAGAATGGAAGTGTTGCTGGTGCAGCTTCAGTAGACCGTCTGTATCAAGAGTCTTCGTGTCTCGCTGATATGCCTTTGGGTGATCCAGAAATGCTCCAGCAACCTTCAACCGATCCGCTGGCTTCGATTTTTCTCGATCCAAGTCAACTACCAGAGCTTTTTGATCAGTTTATTGATCTTGAGACGAGGTCCGGACAACAGAATAGTAGAGGGCCATCACCATTGCAAAATCATCAATCCCTTAATAACAGTGTGACAAATGGGCTGCATCAGTTAACTAGACCTAGCGTTGCTGCGCCTGGACCCCGTCTCAGTGACATAAGCACAACTGGCACTCCCCAGCATCCCAATCAAACACATTCCGGGTTTGATGAACAACGGAGAGGTGAAAGTGCTTCATGTCCGCAAATATATTCAGCAGAGTGGCTGTCTTATCTTCTTGATATGCATCAGCCACAGTATTCCATTCCATCTTGTTCTTCTGAGGAAATGCAAATGAGTGACCAGCAGAATCGAATGGTTCCATCGTCATCACAAAATGATCAATCCCTTCATGTAGGCACTTCAATTTGTTCGCAAGACTGCAATCAAATCCCTATTGCTGAAGCCGTTCCCCTGTCCAATGCTACAAGTGTAACCAATGCCGTCCAGCATTCTAGTCAAGGGCGATTTCTTACATGTGACGAAGGACGTGGAAATGAGACTAGTTCCTTTCCCTCACAAGCTTCAATGGACATATCTCTGCCAAGTGCACCACAGCCTTCCGCTGACCCTCACACTTTCGAGGAACTGGACGAGGATTTCCAAGTTCCAGAGGGCGGAACTAACACAGAAGGCCCATCATCATCACAAGGTATGCCTTGAAGTGACACTTCTCTTTTCTACTAACTGTGTCCTTATTTAACATATTCCACGTTTTCCTAATTACAGCTGTATCCTTGAACATTTCATATGTGCACTTTCTCTCACTTTTTAATGATGATATGTTATATGAGAATATCGAACAATTGTAAATGTTAGTTTCAGTGTAGATGTTTTGTAGGATTAAGTCTAGATTTTGGCTCTACTTGTTTTGAAAATTCATTGGTTGATTGATCAGGATTGATAATTATGATTTTAACCTGCTTTACTTTTGCAACCAGCTTCCAGGCACCCTCCACGTCAAAGTCTTCCAGATCAACCTCTTAATCTTGAGACAAGGAACACAGAGCATAACCCAAGCGTGTCATCATCATCACCGAATAACCAGTTGTTGATTACATGTTTCCCGCAAGCTCCGATGGACATAGATGCGAGTAGTCCATCATCATCACAAGGTACAT
The DNA here is from genome assembly GCA_001662345.2 of Metrosideros polymorpha var. glaberrima. Lineage (NCBI taxonomy): Eukaryota > Viridiplantae > Streptophyta > Magnoliopsida > Myrtales > Myrtaceae > Metrosideros > Metrosideros polymorpha. Next base: position 1,774,659 of record BCNH02000006.1, read on the forward strand.
GTTTATTTATCTAAATTGATCCTTATGTATCCTGATGTTACTTAATCATGGAGAAGGATGAAAACTTACATTAGGATCTAACACGTAGAATTCTTGATGCACAATTAGCTATATACAGAGGCGTGCCATTCACAAGTCATCCGAACACAGGCAACTTTGAAAATAATGGAGCTTTGAAAAGAAAGGTAGAACGACTCTACAATAGAGAAGCTGACATAAAGAATGAGTTAGAGTTTGCGGCATCTCTATCTCTGAAGAAGCAGAGGATAGAAGTTGTGAATTGGTTGATGAACGTGGAAAAGCTGAGGAAAAATTTCCAAAGTCTTGAACCAGCAAGCGCAGAAAATTTGCCACCACAACAACAGGTGGTTATATTGATGAAGGAAGCGGAAGACCTTATCATAAAAAGCAAATTTCCAGAGGGACTGTTTGAGGTGGGAGATGCCAAAGTCAACATATTATTAGAACGAAAGTTGGAGGCAGGTAAGGCATTTCAGACAAATACTAAGAAGATCTTGCGGTGCCTAACAGAAAATCACATATCACGATTAGGCATTTACGGTATGGGGGGTGTTGGGAAAACAACCATTATGGTGCACGTACATAATAGGCTCCTAAAAAATGCAAACCATATTAATGTATTGTGGATTGCTGTATCACAAGATCTCAACATACATAAGCTGCAAGGTGACATTTGGAAGGCGCTAAAATTAGGTGATCTGAAAGAAGAGGATGTGATGAAACGAGCGGCAATGCTGTTTGATCAATTAAGTGAAAGAGGGAAGTCTGTACTTATCCTCGATGATATATGGGAACATTTTGATCTTGATGAGGTGGGTATCCCTGTTGAAGCTGATGGACTTAAGTTGGTGTTAACGACTCGGTCCATCGAAGTATGCCGCCAGATGCATTGTCAGGAGAAGATAAAGATCGAACCTTTGTCTCCTAATGAGGCACAAAGCTTATTTTTGAAGGAACTTAGACCTGAAGAGGCTCTTAGTTTGGAAATTGAAGCAGTTATGAAGTTAATTGTAGAAGAATGTGCTGGTCTACCACTCGGAATCGTCACGATGGCAAGAACCATGAGAGGAGTAAGTGATCTGTTTGAATGGAAGGATATCTTAGAGAGATTGAAAGAATCTAACATGGGGCAAATGGATATGGAAAAGAAGGTCTTAGCAAATTTAAAATTAAGTTACAGTCGCCTGAATAATCGTGAAGTCCAACAATGTTTCTTATGCTGTGCACTTTATCCAGAAGACCGACTAATTCATAAATTTGAGCTGATAGAATTTTTTATTGATGAAGGGTTGATTGGTGGATTGGATAAGAGGGAGAAACGTTATGATAGAGGTCTTACCATACTGAACAAACTTGAAAATGTTTGCTTGTTGGAAAATGATCGGGGTATGGTCAAGATGCATGATTTGATCAGAGATATGGCTTTGCATGTCATGAGCGCGACTTCCATGGTTAAAGCAGGCAAGGGCTTGACAAGGATTTTGAGTGAGGAATGCTGGATGGGTGGTGTAGAGAAAGTTTCTTTCATGGAGAATTACATTAGGGTTATTCCGTCGAACATGTCACCAAATTGTCCTAAATTGGCAACTTTGCTATTAAATGGTAGCTTATGGGGGGATGTGCTGATCCCTGAGTCTTTCTTCAAGCGATTGGAGGGGTTGAAGGTTCTAAACCTTAGTGGATGTGGGATCAGAGAGCTTCCCAATACCATCTCGTATTTGGTAAACTTGAGGGCATTGCTGTTGAGGGAGTGTCGGGAATTGCGTCATATTCCTTATTTAGGAAAGCTAAGTTCATTGAGGAAGTTGGATGTCCATGGATGTAGATATTTGAAAGCAGTGGAGGGCTTGGAAATGTTGGTGAACTTGAGATACCTCGACTTATCCAAATCAGGTATAGAAAGATTAGTGGAAGGAACATTGGCAGGTTTGGCAGACTTGCAATATCTAAAGATTGGGGAAGTGAAGGGGGAAGAAGTGACAAAGTTATGGGCATTGGAGACTCTTGATTCTTCTTTCCAGAATGTCGTTGATTTCAACAAATACATGAGATTTCTCCTACAGAGTGGCCCTCATCACTATTACCAACTTGTGGTAAATCAAGAAAAATCATTGTGGTCTGCAAGTGTATATGATGATCCAAGATTTGGAACTTCGGAGAGGAAAATTTACATTGATTGTTGTGATTATGCTATTGTCAGGGCGGGACGGGAAAGCAATGAGGATTCTATTTTGATTGCGCAAGACGTGCAGAGACTGGTGGGGAGAAAATGTGGAGGTATGACAAATTTGTCCAACATTGGTCCACTTGAAAGTCTCAAGCTGCTGATAATGGAAAATTGGGAAAACTTACAGACGCTCTGTGGAGGAGTAGATGAAGTGATCGACAATCGTGACTACCCTCTCCTGTTCCCTAGTCTTAAGATGCTGACTGTTGACGGATGTCCCAAACTGAAGTATCTCTTTGGGAATCATTCTAACGTCACCCTTCCGAATCTACGACAGATTGTGATAAAAAACTGTGAGGAATTACGAGGGATAACTGCAGCAGGAGCAATATTTGCAACGCCACTCCCTGCCTTCCCAAGCCTAGAAAAGATTGTGATAGAGCGCTGTGCCAACATGAAGAGCGTGGTGGAATCTAAGTTGCTCCCTCACCTTCCTAACCTGAGAGAGGTTACGGTACAGCATTGTGAGAAAATGGAGGAGATAATAGGAAGGGCTCCCCAAACCATGCCACCCGGTGCCCTTTCTCTTCTTACATCTCTTTGGATAGAGCGATGCCCCAACGTGAGGAAGCTTCTCACTCATGAATTGCTGCTCCACCTCCCTAATCTCCACGGTATTCTAGTCCATGACTGCAAAAGGATGGAGGAGATAATAGGCCGAGAAGGACGACGGCAACAACTAAGAGATGAAGTAAGCCATCGAAACATCAGTTCCACCCGTCCCTCCTTGCCAAAGTTAAACTTCTTGAATCTAATGACACTACCAGAATTGGAGAGCATATATGATGGGACAATAGATTGTGATTCTATCCAATTTATTAGATTATGGGATTGTCCGAAGCTGAAGAGGATACCTCTGCATGTGCCCATTTTAAACAACAGCTTCCCTTCTCTTAGGGAGATAAGTGTAGATGACGAGGCAAGTTGGCAGTCGCTGGAGTGGGGTCCTCCTCATGTCAAGTCTCTGCTTCGACCCTTTGTCTATTTTTAAATTCTTCAATTAATTCCAGCATAACCCGTAAGTTGTTATGGTAGTCCATCTTTGTCTTTTCTTTTTTTCCCCCCTTTCTTTTTCAAATAGTAATACTAATTAGTTACTCGAATTCTGTGGCCAGGTTTCGTGCATATTATACTGAAGTTGAGTCTTCTCTTGGAACAAATACGATGGAGCTCTGCATATGTTGGATTCTTTTGTCTTCATTGTGATCTCATTCGGCTTAACTTCTTTCTGATGTCCGAGGTACTTCTGTTTTCTGCCATTCATATCGGTCATCACAGTATCTGCTATGTATTTGTCAGCAATACCCTTTTACTTTCACACCCGGCTCAAACAATCATTTCCCCTTCAAAAAGCTTTTCATTTTCCACAATGCATTTCTATTTCGTTCATTTAATACAGCAGACAAATCATTAAAAAAGTTCAGCACATGTTTTTTGAGGTGTCTCCTACTTGACTGAACAGCTCGGATCACGATCTCATTGCTTACATGTGGAGAATTGCATACTCAGTAACCCTTGTTGATTTACCTTACTGTAAAGTTGACTAACATCAAGGTTTAGAACTCCTTAAGAATCATCGACTAGAAAAAAAAAAAAAAACTCTTTAAGAATAAATACATGCAATTGCTTTCTGTTGGAAGTTTGGGACGATGCTTATTACCCTGGTAATGTGCTGGTTATTAGTTAATGCAGGCTGCGGCTATGTTAAAGATAATGCTCCAAACATTATTGCATCCGGATCATGCTTGATTGTACCCTTAGATCAGGTAGATCCCACCTCATCCAATGGCGGATCTGAGTTGCGCTCGCATGATCCATGTTCATCTAAAATTTTTTCCTTCAAATGAGGCAACAGCTTCACCCATGGATCCTCCCTGTAACTTTTTCTTTGCTTTCATCCACCTTCCATCCCAGCACAATCAAAGTTTATCACTTCGAACTCAGCCGCCTCAAGTTCATCAATGCCAAGCCCAATATGAGTAGGAAATAGAAGTAGCAACCTTCCCTTCTTCCTGGGGGAGTTTACACAGCTGAATATGCTGTTAGATAGTGCAAGTGTGTGGAATATGTATAATTTATTCAAGAATAGATATTAAATGCATTTCTAGCAATATAGGTGATAGATACAGATGAGTTTCCCCAATTGTCGGAATGCCATTCCAGTCCATCCACTCAAAAACTGTGCAACCAAACCGAGGTCCACATCCAACCAAACATGACATAAGGCCATGTTTGGTGTAAAGAATCAGACACTAGGACGGAATTATAGTTATGGTGCAGCGAAGTGAGAACTTTGCATCACTAGGAATATCCAACTGCATAGGAACTACTGTTCCAGCTTTTGCCGATAATAAGATATTTTTACTTATTAACCTATGGATTACCTTTCCTTTCCTTTTTGGTTTAAGAAAATCAAGACTTCTGTTGGAATAATTGGCATAGAGATTGCTGCAGCCCAAAAAGGTAGGGAAATAAAAAAAAAAACGAAGAATTTCTTCGAAGTGAGTTCTGTCTTGAACTGTTACCCAAGCTGCGTAAGGATAATGAATGATCTCTATTTTGCTGATGGATAATGGATGGCTTGACAAATGGAAGAAATATCAATCCATAAATTTGTCAGTTTCCAAAGCCAGATGTCAACTATAATAACAAAGCTCAGAAGCATGTTCCTTCCCCCTAATTGCAACAAGTCATAAGCTTGTGTTGCTTTTGCAGAACAAGAAGAGATATCAAAAAGCAAGACTTCAGGAGAACCTTTAACTTGGGAAGACCTTGCCAGGATGAGGTACACATGGAGAGTAGCGATGGAAACTCTGAGGATGGTTCCGCCTGTTTTTGCTGGCTTCAGGGTAGCCTTAAGGGATATTGACTATGGTGGATACCTCATTCCTAAAGGCCGGCAAGTAAGGATACATATATCTTTACCTATCTCTTCAAATGTTTGCACCATCTGCAATTTATTCTCTCATCTGTGAAAACAGTCGTTTAACATTCACTTAATTTTTAATTTGTGATTTAGATCTTCGGACCATCAAACACGACACGCATGGATGAGAGAGCATATTCCCGGAGCCATCCCAGTTTGATCCTGCTAGATTCGAAAACTAGAAGTCAGTGCCGCCCTACAGCTTTATTCCTTTTGGAGGAGGGCCTCGGATATGCCCAGGAAACGAATTTGCGAGGATCAAAACCCTCGTAGCAATCCATTATCTGAGTTTATCTGGTCACTCAGTACTCTTGGGAGCTATGTTCAGATGATCATTACATCAGGGATCCCATGCCAGTACCTACTCAAGGGCTACCGCTTCGGCTTGTGCAAAAGAAACAGAAGTGCAGCACAATTCTTTCCTTGACTATACAGGACTTTACACCGTGCCACCTTTTCGGGACTTGGGCTACACCATTAGAAAGAAGCGAATGCTTTGAGAAGCTCTTCTGAATAACATAACCAAGAGCAATCTGCCAATGGTGGATGTTTCGTTTCGCATGATACTATTACATATTACTATATGCATGTCGTCTGTACAAATTTGACGTTTAGTTCGACTACCCGCTAACCATGCAATCTTCCTTATCTTAGCCCCTCCAGAAACTATCGATGCTCTCTATATTACAAATTTCTGTCTTTTATCCTCCCTCGCGCGTCAAATTTAGATTTAATCCCAAGACAAAACGTTTATCGATAACGTCATAATATTATAACCCAAACATAACATGTTGATTAAATGGATTACACAACACACAACATATATATCTAAATGCACACGAACATGTTATGCTTACATAAGGAATATTTTTATTATTTATTACGATTAAGCTAATACAGACATTGACACGTGTAGTGTATGTGTTTTGTCAATGGGTTGTCTCGACAATTACGAGTTCTAAATGGGGTCATCGAGGTTTATCTTATAGAACATTTGAGGAAAAATTACTAAAAAAGTCCTAAACCTATTATAATTGTGTCAATTTAGTCATATTTTTTTTTCTTTGCCAATTTAGTCCACTCGGCCAATTTTGGCTTAAAATCACTGACATGGAAACTGGTCGCTCTATATGGCGCGGCCAGTGCTGACATGAATATTTTTTAATAATTTTTTATCTTTGTAATTTTTTTTTTTTTATCTTTTATCTTTTCCTTCCCTTTACTTTTTTTTGGGCTAAGGGTTGGTCAAGGTTGCCAGCCAACCCTCACCGGCTCTGGGCGAGGGTCGCAATGCCCTCGTCAACCATGGCGAGGGCTAGAGTGAGGGTCGCGCACCCAAGCTGGCCAAAGTGAGGGCGTTATGGCCCTCGCCAGATCTAGTCAAGTGAAGGCTTGTACTAATGTTGAGTTTTTGGTGACCCAAAAATTAGTTTTGGATTATAGGTGTACTAGTTTGAGATTTTTTGTGATATTAATCCTAGGAAAAAGGGTAACAAAGAGAGAAGGAAAAAGGGGTTTAATCATCATATCAAAACACCAAGTAAGATGCTAGCTTCGCACGAATTTTGTCGATTCAGTCCTAAATCTTTTTATGATTTGTCTATTTAGTCCTAAACCTTTCAATTTTGTCGATTCAGTCCTAAATCTTAGGATTGATTCGACATATCATAAAATGATTTAGGACTGAATCGATAAATCATAAAAAGGTTTAGAACTGACTCAGAAATATTAAAAAGTGTAGGACTGAATCGGCAAAAGTGCAGTAGGTTTAGAGATTTTTGATAATTTTTTCTTATTTGTCTTTTCGTGGAACTTTTTAAGAATACGTAAGTATATTTTCAGAAATAGATTTTGTTTCCCCTCCACCATTACGATGGTGCCAAAAACAAATACAAAGTAATACACATCCGGGCTCAACTCGGTTCGTTGAAAACAAAATAAGAGGTCAACAATTTTTTCCTCTGTCAGGTCAGTCTCATGTTATTTTGTTTTGTCTCATCCGCAATTTTCAATCAAGCGCCTGCTAAACCAGACAAATCGGCAGAATATTTAGGCTCCGTTTATTTTACGGAAAATGTGACATTTCTAAAAAATGTTTTTAGGAAGACATGACTTCATTTTTTGGTATTTGGTTGAAATATGAAAGTAAAAAGGAAAATATTTTCTGTCGCTTGAAAAGGAAAATATTATTATTTTTTTCAAATAGACGTGCATTATTTTTTGACATTTGGTCTCGAGCTTGAACTCGGGCCTACATGCCAAGCCCGGGCCCATCGAGGTGCCCGTGCCTCCTTGCGCCCTGGGCCTGAATGCATCGAGCTTGAGCATGGAACACTATTGAGGTCCCAAGCCAAGCAACAATATATAATTTTTTTCGGGAGAAAATCATTCATCTATTCGGACCTCATTCAATTGGAAAAGAGTTTTTTTTTTTTTTTGAGCCAGAATTGGAAAAGAGTTTGGTCCGTGAGTAAATTGATCTGCTGCAAAATGATGTTAAAATTCATTCCTTTCACCTAAATTTCTCATAGAAATATATAGATATAAACAGGTTAACTAGTACATGAGAGGTTCTTTCGACCGCCACAGGAGAAAGGTCGACGAACATGAAACAAGTAAAAGGAAGTGTTAGAAACAACAGAGAATAGAAAGAAGAAGAGAAACACGATGCATCGTCAAAAATTTTTATATCCTTCACTATCCTCAATTTTTCACAATCGTTAACGACATGTCCAAACAGATCCGGACAACTTCCTCCCTCCTCCCTTTCACACACACATGACGGAGCTCGAGCTCGATGCCCACGCCGAATTTTGAGGCCACCAAGCTTCCGAGAGATCTCGAAGGTGGACGCAAGGCAAAGTAATCCCGACAACGCGAAGGAAGATTTGATACCGCTCTCATTTCAATTTTCAATGAATCAAAACATATTTTTTCAGCAGAATCGAACGATTATTCCTCAGATTTCAGCGTTAGGAGAGAGAGAGAGAGAGAGACGGACTCACCTTTGCTCTGCTACCTAGAAGAGAAGCGTCATCCCACACGTTTTCAACACAGTAATCGTCATCCCACACGTTGCAGAAGGAATCTACCACCTAAAATACTAGTTCAGAAACTGACAAAAGTTAGAGCTATATCTCTCTTGCTCTTGCTTTCCCCTCCTCATCACACACACACACACACCCAGATAAACAACAATGAACATTTTGATCTCTCTTCTTCTCTTTCTTCTACCAGTTCTCTTCCTGTTAAGCTGGAGAAGAAGCGGATCTTCAAGAAAGCTACCTCCGGGATCATTGGGAATCCCCATAATAGGCCAAAGCATTGGCATGCTCCGAGCCATGAGGACAAACACGGGAGAAAAATGGCTACAAGAAAGAGTGAGAAAGTATGGACCTATCTCGAAGCTCACTCTCTTCGGCAAACCGATAGTGTTCATTCACGGACCAGCAGCAAATAAGTTTATATTCTACGGAGATAGCAGCATGCTTGCCAACAAGCAACCATCATCCATGCGCGCGATTCTGGGAGACCGCAGTCTGTCTGAACTCAGTGGTCAAGATCACAGACGCGTGAGAGACTCTCTCGTGTCGTTCTTGAGACCAGAATCCTTGAAGCAGTACGTGGGAAAAATAGATGAAGAAGTCAGAAAGCACATCGAGTTGCACTGGCAAGGAAAGGAAAAAGTTGCGGTACTCTCCACTGTTGCTTTGATCTGTTCGAGATATATCCGAAACATATTAACTTTTAAGATACACATGGTGTATGTGCTCAATAGTCTCATATGAACGGGGTTCACACTTGTATGGCCTCTGCATGTATCGACTATGAGAATGAATGCATATACCGGGAGTGTGCATAAACTCTTCAATAAACGAAAGAACTGTAAATAACACTAATGTTTTGATCATCCTATAGGCATTGCCCCTGATGAAAATCCTTACATTCAACATCATATGCTCTCTTCTCTTCGGTATGGAGGAAGGAGCTGAAAGAGACAAGTTCTTGCAAAACTTTCAAGAAATGTTAGAGGGAGTGTGGTCCGTACCAGTAAACCTGCCATTCACGCGCTACAATCGAAGCCTCCGTGCAAGCTCCGGGGTCCTAGATTTGTTGAAGGAACTTGTACAAGAGAAGGAGGTGAAACTAGAGCAGCACACTGCAACTCCTCATCAAGACTTAATCACGTGCCTGTTAAGTAAGCGCAATGAAGAAAATAAACGAGTTTTGACTGACAAGGAAATTCTGCACAATATCATGCTTGTCATGGTTGCTGGACACGATACCTCAGCAGTTCTCATAACTTTTGTGCTGCGTCTTCTATCTAAGAATCCTGCTGTTTATAAAGCAGTTCTTCAAGGTACACATCCTCTATTTCCGGCATCTTTTTAAATTTGTCGAATCTGCATAGAGATTCCTGCAGTCCAAAAAGGAAGGAAGCTAAGACAAAGTGAAGAGGAATTAGTTCAAACTCAGTTCACTCTTGAACTATGACCCAAGCTGCGTAAGGATAATGAATGATCTCTATCATGCTGATTAATAATGGATGGCTTGACAAGTGTAAGAAGAATCAATACATAAATTTGTTGGAGTTTCCAAAGGCAGATGTCAATTTTAATAACAAAGCTCAGAAGCATGTTCCTTCCCCCTTATTGCGACTAATTATGAGCTTGTGTTGCTATTGCAGAACAAGAAGAGATATCAAAAAGCAAGACTTCAGGAGAACCTTTATCTTGGGATGACATTGCCAGGATGAAGTACACATGGAGAGTAGCGATGGAAACTCTAAGGATGGTTCCGCCTGTTTTTGGTGGCTTCAGGGTAGCCTTAAAGGATATTGACTATTGTGGGTACCAAATTCCTAAAGGCTGGCAAGTAAGGATGCAAATAACTTTTCCTATCTCTTCAAATGCTTGCTTGCACTATCTGTACTTACTCTCTCCATCTGTGAAACCAACTGGTTAACATACATTTGCTATTTGATGTGTAATTTAGGTCTTCTGGGCATCGAACATGACACACATGGATGAGAGCATATTCCCGGAGCCATCAAAGTTCGATCCTGCTAGATTTGAGAACCAGAATTTAGTACCGCCCTACAGCTTTGTACCTTTTGGAGGAGGGCCTCGCATGTGCCCAGGAAACGAATTTACGAGGATTGAAACCCTTGTTGCAATCCATTATCTGGTCACTCGATACTCTTGGGAGTTATGTTCAGATGATGACTACATTAGGGACCCCTTGCCAGTACCTAGTCAAGGACTACTGCTCCGGATTGTGCCAAGGAAACAGAAATGAAGTACAATTCTTTCCTCGACTATCCAGGACTTTCACGGTGCCAACTTTACAGGACTTAGATACATCAAACATCCCCATGGTGACAAGAAAGAAGCCAGTGCTTTGAGAAGCTCTTCTGAATAACATAACCAAGAGCATTTTGCCAAGTTGCCAATGGCGTATGTTTTCAATTTGCACGATGCAGTGAAATTATGAGTCACCTTTCCATGGCATCTACACGTCCCAGATCAACGGGCATTCATAATTTGGCTCACCAAAATTTCAACATGTTCACACATACTCAAGTTGAGGATCGGCTTAACATATATCTAGAATATGCACATCACGGTTTGATAGACAAGTATATTCAAGAGCATCTTGGCAACCTAACAGAATCGGTTATCCGCAACTTTACCCGCCATATTGTGACTGGATTGGCTTACCTGCATGTTAACAACTCCATACACGGGTAATTCTAAACCATTGATCAAGCATCATGAGATGACTTGCATATTGGATAAGGACGATAGACCTTCTTCTTTGTGCCTAGAGACCTGTGAAAACTCTTTGCCTGCGCAGGGATTTAAAGGGAGCTAATTTATTTGTGGATGCATCTGGGCATAGTCACACTTGCTGACTTTGGGATTGTTAAACATGTGAGTTTCCACCTCTTCACTGCAAGACTACTGAGTGCATGTAGAAATTCCTTGCTGATCTGTGGTGCATTTACTGGCGAATGTGAAGTCAGGGTGACTGATAGATTAGGTTAGGCGCAAAAAGAAAAAAAGAGAACTTGCAAGCTTGTTATTCTTCATCTATGGCCTCTCGATGTGTACTTTTCATTATTGGTTTTCGGCATGTTGTCTATGAAAAAGTATATCATAGATGGATGAAATGTTAGTGAATGATTTTCTTCACTTGTTTCCCATTGTTTTGATTAAAGTTACTGCATAAACCGGAGAAGATACCTTGCTGTGGTTAGATGCCGAAACCTAATGAGAGTTCTTTCCTTTTCTACTGATTCCTAAAAAGTTCCTAAGAGGTGTTGTGGATAGAGTGAAACACCTTTGGTGAAAGGTTTTTCTTGTGTTGTTTTTGCTGCTCCTCTGCTTTCCAAGAGAAGGATCGAATTTAGTCAGAGCAAGAAGGACCTCCTTCCTAAAACGGAATTCTGGACAGTAGCCAAGGTATGGTTGCTCCTTATCATGTTCTGAAGCATTTGCCGAAATCATTTTGTTGATTGCTTCACAGTCCTTTTTCTCAGTGATGAGCTAACATAAGTGGAAAGGGGTTGATTTAGTTCTTTTTATTGATCTGATGTATCTATGTCTATGAAGATGTTGCAATTTTATCCAGTGTTCCATAAACACACCAATAGTCTTCGGCTTTACTAATGTCCTACCGTTTCTTAGCTAACTGGACCTTGAAGAAAAGTTTAAAACTGGATGGCTCCAGAGGTAGTTTGCTTTTGTGAATGCTAATGCTACATTCTTTTTCTGTCATGGCGGAATGATGGAATAGTATATCCTGCAGCTCATACAATCCTTGATGGCGAATGATAACAGCACGGATCTTGATCACACTGTTGACATCTGGCGTTTGGGATGTACTATTATCGAATTGCTTACTGGGAAACCTCCTTGGAGTGAGTATGAGCGGGTAAGAACTCTGCATTGCTTTTTCATTTTCTCTGTTCGTCCTTGGAAGGGTACTCTCCCAACCGAACCTGTGTCACCGTTTTCTGTTGGAAGTTTGGGACTGTGTATTACCTTTTGGTACGTGATCCGTGTCTTTAGTTTCTGTTTAAGGTTTAACCATTAATGCAGGCTCAAGCTATATTTAAGGTCATGCGAAGTTCTCCACCAATACCTGAGGTGTTATCCGCCGAGGGAAAGTATTTCCTACACTGCTGCCTTCGAAGACAGCCTGCCGAGCGGCCTTCAGCTGCTATGCTACTTGAGCATGCTTTCCTCCACATTTGAAGTTGCAGATGAATAACTTCTTTCAAAATTAGGGGAAAAAACTAAATAGTTCATTACAAGTTATCACATTGAAAAGAGTTACTTTTGGTTATAGAAAATTAAGGTTAAGTATACAAAAATTATATTAGCCAAATGTTTTATTGGTTATAAAAATGCTTGTATATCAACAAAATAAGATGCATGTATCTCTTGCATGATCGGTGTTGCTTAATTTAAACGTCTTGTGGGGAGTGCATCAAATCATAAACATTTTGTACGAAGCACGTCTATTCATCAAAATTGAATGGTATTGATATGGCTCCAAAAAGCAACACATCAGCAAAACACAAGCAAGAAAACCCTAAAAAAAAAGATAGAGAGAAAAGGGATCATTGCATTAGAATTCCTAAACTTATTATGAAAGTACAATTAAGTCTTAAAATTTATTTAATTAATGCAAGCAGATTCATGGTCGGTTGGGTGGAAGGAACATTAACAGGTTTGGCAAACCTGCAATATCTTAGGATTGGGGAAGTGAAGGGAGAAGTATCAATGTTATGGAGGGAAAATTATCAAAAAAGTCATAAACCTATTGCACTTATGTCAATTCATTCATGAACCTTTTTAATTTGACCAAGTGCCAATTGAGTCCTATCGGTTGGAACATGCTGACATGAACGCCAGTTGTTCTACATGGTATGGTTGGCCTTGATATGGATAATTTTTATAAATTTTTGTAAATTGATTTTTTTAATGAATTTTTCTTCTTTTTTTCCATTGTGCCAACAAGGCTCACCAATGACCCTCATCGGCTGCCTAGGCCTCCCCCACGGTTGGCGAGGCCGTGATGGCCTCGCCTAGGGCCTTTGTGGCTTTTTAGGCCACAGGCAAGCTGACCCTCGCCTAGATCTAGCGAGGGCATTCATGCCCTTGCTAGTGGCTGACGAGGCCAATATGGCCTCCCCTAGGGCCTTCACGACACCTCGCCGACACAATGAAAAATTAAACGAAGAGAAAAAAGGAAAGCAAAGAAAAAAGAACATTGTGAAGAAATTATCAACTTCAGCGCCAACCGTTTACGTAAGACGATTAGTGTTCATGTCAGCGCTTTCTGGCTAATAGGACTCAATTAGAAAATTGTTAAAGGGTTTGTGAATAAAGTGATCAAATTAGAATGTTTAGGACTAAATTGATACAAATGTAATAGATTTATGATTTTTTTAATTATAATTTTCCCAAGTTATGGGCATTGGAGGCTCTCGATTCTTCCTTCAAGAATGCCTCTGATCTCAACAAATACATGAGATTTCTCAACCAGAGTGGCCCTCATCACAATTTGCAACTTGCAGTGATCCAAGAAAAATCACTGTACATCTGCGAATGTAAATGTTGATCCAAGATTTGACACTTCCGAGAGGAAAATCCGTGTTGATTGTTGCGATTATGCTCTTGTCAGGGCGGGAGGGGGAAGTCATTCCCCAGCTGGTTTTGCTCCCAAGTGATGATGCAATGTTGCCGGATTTTCCCCTGATGGTTCTCTGTCTTTTCCTGGAACTCTTTGAGAATAATTTTGCACCTTGTGTCTAAGAAATGCTAATAGTCGATGAATTTAGTAAAAAATATCCGCGTCGTTCGCTTACGAGATTTCAACTGGCCTTATATTTATAAAATTTTCCTTCACTTATCTATTCGAGTTTTTAGGCCGGACTCTCTCATGTAAGTGAATTGATTTGACATTTCCACGTTATTTGGCATACAAAATGTCAGATTTTATATTTTGGTCGGATACACAAAATGTCAGATTTAAGTAAGTATTATTTGGGGGGACGAAACTGTAATTGGCTCCTCAAAGGCGAACTAATTATTATTTTTTTTGAGAAGGTACTTCGCAATTTCCACCCACTAGCTCTATATGGTCATTTATGCGGGTGTGCTGGATTTTTCTCCAGTTCACACTGCTCATTTCCTTCATTCACACCCGCAGGAATGTCGTGTTGGAAGTGGCGTCGGGTTGTGTAGCAGGTCGGTTCAGAATTCGCAATTTTACAAAAAAAGTTTCACAATTTGAAATGCGAAAAAATGCAATAGAGATCGAGACCGCAGGATTACGAATATATTTTATTAGGGGTCAAATTATCGGCGGATTTGATGGCTAATTTTCATGAAAATGCGAATGAGATCTTTGGGCGAAAATTTTAGGTGTCAATAGAGGTGGCAATATGGGTTACGAATCCATATTCAATTCATATTTAATGAAAATGGATCATAAATGGATTGCTTTAAAGGCTTAAGTGAGTCCTAAATAAGTTAGTTAAAAATTTAGTGGGTCTTAAATGAGATTTTAAATAAGTCATAAATGGGTTAAACATGCTAACTCATTTAAGTGAGTTATAAATTGGTCATTAGCCTTTTTCTATTTTCTATTTTCTATATTTAAATATTAATATTTTATTTTTATTAAATCGAAATGCTAATTGAAATGTAGGATGATCATATTAGAATCTTACTCTGACATTCTAGAAAATAGAAATTCTAATAATTTTTAACTACTAACTAAAATATATAATGTGTTTGTAGCTAACATCTCGTTTAGTTTTCTTTTGTCGCCCACCAGCTCTATATGTGATGACCGAGTTGTGACCGCGTGAATGCTTGACTAAAAGCCTCCTCCCTTCACGCCGGATTTTCCTGCTTTTTTATTTTTTAATTTTTCCTCTGAATCTTTGCTGAAGATAGGGTCAATTATGAGTGTGCTGGATTTTTTCTGCTCCTTCTGTGTCTTCACACTGCTAATTTCCTTCAATCACGTACGCACGAATGCCGTGTTGAAAGTGGCCTCAAGTCGACCATTTCGGTGAACCAGATGAAGGGAGCGGAAAGGACTTAGAATTCGGAGAGCGGGCTGCATCCTAAACTTTCATAAGAATTCCCATTTAAATTCGTCGCGGAAAAATCGAAGGGCTGCTTGAGATTCTGCTTCCAAGGTATGTTCTCCTTCTTAGATAACCTAGAAAATTTCCTCTCTTTTGTTTTTCGATGAAGTATGATTTAGTTTTTCTCTATTAATTCCCTCTGTGTAGATCTGGTGCGTCTCTCTACTTGCGCTTCTGTTCCTAGTGAAATAAGGAGAGAGATCTCTCTCTGTGCTTTGGGCATACACAACTCAGGTGATTTGGCTTTGTTAGGAGGATTTTACGGTTCTGCAGCGACATCAAATCTATCTGGTCAGCCAACTCTTAACATAACTTAAGAATCCTTTATGTTCCTATATTCTAATTATTTTGTTCACGTTTTCTTTCTCATGACAGCTCTTTCTTGATTCTAATATGAATTAGATGATAGATATCTTAATACTAAATAGATTATAAGGAATAAGATTTCCTCTTTTTCATTTTCGAATTCATCGAATGACTTTTTTTCTTTACTAATTCAATTCAATTACTTTTTATATTATCACTAAAATTTTGTTATATGATTTAATTTACTGTCATATCATATGCATGTGCTTTAATTTTCTTTTTACTGTGAATATACATGAGGGTTTGTTGATACGGTGGATAGGGTTCGAAATGTAGCATCTTGTAAAATTTGGTTGGTTTCTCAAAGTCCTTAGCTTCAAACCGAGTGAAGAACAAATAGAAAGAAGCCGAGGCTAGTAGGCAAAAAAATTTTGTTTGTGAGGTGGGCGATAGCTCGTGTTGTCCTATGGATGAGACCTAGTTTTTTTTTATATTTTTCTCAATGAGACCTATATTTGAGATTTTTATAAGTGCTATAGCATATTAATAAACAAACTATACCGACATTTCAGATTAGCATTGCGTGAATTTGCCAACAGTAATGACCCTTTTTTTTTTAAAGTTGAGATTCTCTTTTGCTCTTGAGAATTGCATGAGATATAGATTATGCTTTACCGTATTTTATGAATCATTTTTCTGTGCGTGCAAATTGCTCCGTGTTTGGGTCATTTGCATAAATTAAAGATTTAGGCTTGACTGGTTTATTGGAGCTTCTATGATTTTTCAAATAATTTGATTTCTATAATTATGTCTTTGGGTAAAAAAAAAATCTTTCTTCTGCAACTTCTCAAATTGGTAAATCGGTAAAGGGATGAAACAGAGGAAGCTGTTTTTTTTTTGTTGGGGGGGGGGCGGGGGTGGATTTTGGCGCTACGCATCAACTAGCTCTATCTATTTGGAGAATAAATTCAGTTTTTTACAACAATTTTTTCCCCTGAGTTGCGCATGCATGTCGAGGAAAAAATGTGGGAAAAAATTATACCGTCCATGTTATTGACATCATAATCTTTACTAATCGAAATTTTTAGGGTGCATAACTGAAATAATATATATATACCTTGCAAAGGTAAATTACATGCTCTTTCGTGGTTATATTGTTTGTTTCCATCGATTCGTGTTTTTCTCCATGACATTATACATTTGTTCTCTTCCTTAACAAACCGAACATCACTGTAGTGGATACACGAAATTTTGGACAAAAAATAAAGTGAAAAAATGAGTGGTTAAATGATGCGATATATTCCGAGTGACTCTTTTAGCTTAAAGATGTACTTGAAAGCTCAATAAAATTTCGTCACGTCATTTTACAAATCATTTTAATGTTGCAAAACTCAAATATTATACTAATAAATCACTCCAAATTCATCTAGACCAACTATAAGGGAGCACCTCACTGAATTAATAAGAACTTAGTTCACTTATGACTATAACTATAAGGCACATTGGTGAAAAGGAAAAGAAAAAGGCAAAGAAAGGAAAAAAAAAAAACAGAAGGTTGGTGGAAGTGGTCTAATCTGTCTCATTTGAGAGACCGAGATATAGAGAGAGAAGGGGCGAGAAGAGAGAGAAGGGAAGAGCAACAACGGTGGATCGCAGCCAGTCGGATGGGCCGAACTAGGCGAGAAATCTCCATTTTCGAACACTAGACAAGAGATGATTTGAGCTCTATTTCTCACGAATTCGAGAGTTTTGTTTTAAAGTTAATATCCGGATCTATTTTGGATTTTGCTTCACCGGCAACATCTCCATGTGATTTTAGAATTAATTATTTTCTTGAGAAAGTAGTCCGCAATATCGAAGTTGTCGTTGAGTTGATCAGGTGTTTCTTGTCTCAAAAACAGCAAATTATTCTTGGGTCTGTTGAATATTAATGTGCAGTTTGGCTTTCCCGCTTTAGTATTTGTGGATGCTACTATTTGCTTGAGAATAATGCTAATGCATGAGTATATAAAAGATTGGTACGCTGCATGATTGGAGGCGCTCTCTGTGCTTGTAGGTTTGATAATCAAGACGACAAGATGCCACGGGTTAAAGATATAGCCTGGAAATTCGTGATTAAACTGGAGGGCGAGAAATGGCGTTGTCCTCACTGCGAGAATGAATACTCTGGAAAAGTTACAAGAGTGAAAAGTCACTTTCTTAGACACCGAAACAAAGGGATTTCCTCTTGCAAAAAAGTGCCAGAGCACATACGCACGCTAATGGATTGCTTACACAATCAGGTGGGTTTAGTGCTTGTGGTAGCTATGTTATCTGCTTGAGAATAATGCTATGCACGCTAAGAAGATGTACAAAAGATTTGGGATACTATATGATATGATAGGGGTGTGCTCTATTTGCTTGTAGGTTAGTAACAAAGACGATATAGCCTGGAAATTCGTCAATAGACTGGGGGACAACCAATGGCGTTGTCATTACTGCAGTAAAGAATTCTTTGGAGACCTTCCAGGAGTGAAAGGTCACTTGCTTGAAGAAGGCCCATATGGAATGATTCCCATTTGCACGGAAGTGCCAGACCACGTAAGAACACTAATGCGGTCGTTACTCGATGAGGTGGCTAAAGAAGAGAGCAGAGAAGCCATCGGTCAATCGTCCATGGAACCACAATCACGTGACGTGCCCACTCAAGCTGAGGTGGCTGAAGAAGAGAGAAGAGAGGCCAACAGTCAATTTTCCACGGGACCTTCATCGTCGCCAGGAAGCCTCGAATATATTATGGAACAGTTAAACTTCAACCAACAGGATGTCATTGGGTTAAACTCTGACCAGCAATCCCAAGCAGAGCGTCAGTTTCATCAGAGTTCAACAATGCCGTCATCGGTGCAAAATAGCCACGGTATGTCCATGTGAGGATTCTTCTATACATTCACTTAGGCATGGAGAAAAACAAACATCAATATATTCTTCAAAGCAAAGATACTATTCTGAAACTGGTGACTCTTAGGACTTTTCAAATGTTAAGAGAATCAATCACCTATTCCTTAATAACAGTGCATCAAACGTGTTGCACTTGTCCACTGGACCCACTTGATCCAGTAAACTAACTACGACGGGCACTACCATATCCTAATTTTGACGAACAACACACAGGTGAAAGCATATCATGTTCAACGATGGCTTTAGCAGGAATAGAATCGTATCTTCTTGATTCGCCATATCAGCCACAACGTTCCAATCGATCTCCTTACCCTGAGGAAATGCAAATGAGTGACCATCAGGCTCCAGCAGGGGCATCATCATTCCTAAATGATCAATTACCTGCTGTAGGTAATTCGAATTGCTTGCAGGAGTGCAATCAGCACTCTCAATGGCAGACTCCAATGGACATAGATCCCTCAATTGCATCACAGCATACAAGTAAATCTCACATTTTTGAGGTAACAAACGTCGATTTGCAAGTTCCGAAGGCGGCAACAAATACAACAGGCCCATCATCATCACAAGGTGTGTTTGGATTAATCTATATTGTTACTATCGTTCTGTTGGATCCTTAAATATCCGCAGATTATTTTATCGAAATCTAACATATGATTTCTTTTAAAACAAGATATTGAACAGGGGTTCTCCAATCAGGAACATGTCGAGTGTCATTGCATGTCCCGTGTGATAGAGCAGGAAAGGATACCAGGAAATGTTAGAGCAACTCCGATCGGCATGTCCCATCCGCCAAATGTGGAGGGTGCAACCAATTTACAATTTCCACAAGGTACGCATTTCCAAATTACAGCAGAAAATGGGCAGTTTACTAAAGTACATTTTTTTGTATCTAATCTTAATTATGGATTTAGGTTTACTTTATTTTTTTAATAACTAAACATCCATTTCACGGCATGCCAAAGCAACCAGCTTCCCTGCGCCCTAAACTTCAAAATGTTCCTGAAGCCAGCTATATAAATCCGACTAATGTCGTCGTGTATCTCAATCAATCACCAGGTGTGCCTCCTGTGACACTACAAAGTGAGGACCTAATGGAACAGATGTTGCCGCAGGTGATGGTTGTCGACATCGCAAACCTCCCATTAGATGGTGCAACCAGTTACTCACCAAGTGAACTGTTGCCTTCTTTTACCAAGTCTCTAGCATTGAATGCACAACAGAATCCAAGTGCGCCGTTGCCATCACAAAACCGCCAGCACCTTGATAACACTTTCCAGAATGAGTTACGGGGGTCCATATTGCTTGGTCCCACTGCATCAGATACTCAACTCACTACCATGGCCATAACCGACGCTTCGCAGCATTCTAATCAACCACATGAGCAGTGTGGACATGGCACTGGTTCATCATTCCAGTATGATCAAACCATTGTCCCGCATTCTAACGCACCACTTCTAAGCTGCCATGAAGAATGTGGTACTGAAACCAGTTCAGTTCCCCTGCGAGAATCGATGGACATATATCCTCCGACTGCAACAAATGTCAATTTGCATGTTCTGAAGGGTGGAGCAAATAGAGCCAGCCCATCATCATCACAAGGTATGCCTTCATCTACCTAAATAGATACCGCCGTTCCGGATGAATCGTAGATATTCCCAGATTATCTTACTCGAGTGAGCATTGTTGCTTTCATTACGGAAGTGATACTTCTTTGTATTATTAAATCTTTTTAGAATAACTCAGATTCATCTCCTTCCATATATCATGAGTTTCTAATTATAGTGGTATCATTGCATATTCTATATGTCCGATATCACTAACTTTTTACTGCACGGTTTCTTTAATTAAAGTACTTAACTTTTGCGGATGTTGATTGTCGTTGTAAATATTTTGTGTGATCAAGTTCTAGCTATTGTTTTACTTGTACCCATGGCTTGATTTGAAAGTCCAATTGTTGATTGATCTTACACTTGAATATTTTATTGCAACCATCTTCGGTGCCCCCTAATTTTGATGAACAACCCACAGGCCCATCATCATCGCTAGGTGTGTCTGCATTAATATAAATTGTTACTATCGCTCCATTAGATCCTTAAACATCCCCAGATTATTTTATTGAAATCTAACATATGTTTTTGTAAATTAGATATGAACGGGGGTTCTCCAATCATGAACATACAGAGCATCAATGCCAACAATGAAGAGATAAGAAACCTGAAAAGAAAAGTGGAAGAACTCGACGTCAAAGAAGCTATCATAAAGGAGCAGATGGAGATAGAGTGTGATGGTTCCTCAGTTCGGAAGAAGCCGAGGATACTGGTTGAGGAATGGATGAAAGAAAGAGAAAGAGCACGAAATAATTTCCAAATTATTGGCCAAGCCAATGGGGAAACTTTGCCACCAAAGGAACAGGTGGAGACATTGACAAGAGAGGTGGAAGAGCTCATAGAACGAACGCTTCCACAGCCACTACTCATAGAGGCGAGAGATGCCAAAGGAGACGCATTTTTGGAACGAAAGCTGATGGGCGAAGCGATTCATAGGAACATTGAGTTGATTTGGAACCATCTGAAGGAGAATCATGTATGCAAATTGGGTATTTATGGAATGGGTGGTGTTGGGAAGACAACTATTATGATGCACATACATAACAGACTTCTCAAAGATGCAACCTTCGATGGTGTGCTCTTTATCACTGTGTCCCAAGATTTCAGCATTTATAAGTTGCAGAGTGATATTTGCAAGGCTCTAAAATTTGGCGTTATGGAGGATGAGCATGAGAAGAAACGAGCAGCGATGTTGTCGGAGCATTTAGAAAGAAAGAAGAATTGTGTATTGATTCTTGATGATGTGTGGCAGCATTTTAAACTCCAGGATGTGGGAATTCCTGATAGAGCTGGACTTAAGGTGGTCCTAACAACTCGTTTCTCTAAAGTATGTTCTCGGATGGATTGCGAAGAGATTAAAATTGAACCTTTAGGTGAAGTGGAAGCGTGGAAATTATTCATGGAGGAACTTGGGTCTGGAACGCTAGTCAATATAGGAGTTGAAAAGGTTGCGAGGAAAATCGCAAAAAGATGCGCAGGTTTGCCACTTGCAATTAACACAATGGCAAGGAGCATGAGGGGAGAGAAGAATTTTTGTGTGTGGCAAGACACATTGAATAAACTGGAGAGATCCCATACAGAACACACAGAGATGGAAGACAAAGTCTTGTCGGTACTAAGACTCAGCTACGAACGCTTGTCAGGCCCTCGAGTTAAACAATGCTTCTTATTCTGTGCTCTATTTCCAAAAGATGAATCGATCAAGCAAATGAAGTTGATTGAATATTTTATTGACGAGGGATTCCTTGATGAATGGGATACAAGGGAGGCACAATACTACAGGGGTCTTGCCATAGTGGAAATGCTTCGAAATGCTTCCCTGCTAGAAGTTGATCGTGATTATGTCAGGATGCATGATTTGATCAGAGAAATGGCATTACGCATCACGAGTACAGTTTATATGGTAAAAGCGGGCTGGGGTTTGGAAAGGAGACCGGATGGGGAGTATTGGACAAAGGACTTGGAGAAAGTTTCTTTGATGCAGGGTCGGATCAAGGACATTCCGCCAGATATGTCCCCAAACTGTCCTAAACTGTCAACTTTGCTCCTCAATGGCAGTTTTTGGAGCGGCGTGCAGATCCAAGATTCTTTCTTCATGAATTTGCGGGGGCTGAAGGTTCTAAACCTAAGTGGACGTCAAATAATAGAACTTCCAGATTCCGTGTCGGAGTTGGCAAATTTGCGAGCATTGTTGCTCAGAAACTGTAGGTCATTATGTCGTATTCCTTATTTAGGAAAGCTAAAATCTTTAAGGAAGTTGGACGCCCATGGGTGTAGGTCTCTATTAGCGATTGGGGGTTTGGACGAGTTGAGGAATTTGAGATACCTTGACCTGTCCAAAACTGGTATAGAAACTTTATTGGAAGGAACCTTAAGGAGACCGGTGAACTTGCAATATCTTAAAATTGAAGGAACGGTGAAGGCAGAAGATGTGATACAATTGAAGGCATTGGAGAGACTAGAGTGCAATTTTGGCAATGTTGATGATTTCAACAAATACATGAGAATTATTGAACGGAGTGGTTGCCATGATTACAGTCTCATTGTGGATCAAGAAAAATCATTGTGGTTTGTAACCGCATATGTGTATTCTGATCCTGAGATTTTGCCAGAAAATAAAATAAAAGATGATGGTGATGCTTATTTTCATCATTATACTAATTGCCCAAAATTAGTGGAAATCAGATCTTGTAATTACGATGTGGTGAGTGCGGGAGAGGAAAGGAATAATGATTCTATTTTGATTCCAGGAGATGTGGACTTATTTATGGGGACAAATTGCCGTGGCATGACAAATTTGTCCGACGTGGGCCTGCTTCGATGCCTGAGGGAGCTACATATAACAGAATGGGACAACTTGACAGGGGTGCTGTTTGGGGGAGTTGGAGTAGATGAAGAAGAAGTGCGCAACGCTCGTGACTCTCCAACGTGTCTCTTCCCTTCTCTTGAAAGGCTTGTAATCCAGAGGTGTTCGAAACTGAAGTATTTGTTTGGGCATGAGTCTAGATTCTCCCTTCCACTCCTTCGTGACGTTTTTTTATATGAATCCGAGGGAATAGAAGGGATGACTACCTCAGTCGCATCACCCCCGCAACTTGGAGGCCTCGCCTTCCCCAGACTCGAACGTATCAGTGTACGGAAATGTGGCAACATGAAGAGAGTGGTGGGATCTACGTGGCTTCCCCACTTTCCCAATCTGACAGAGATCATGGTTTGTAGCTGTGAAGGGATAAAGGAGATAATCAGCGAAGGAGGAGAAAATCACGGGGGAAGCGCTCCTCTGAACACCCCCTCCTCTTCCTTACCATCTCCATTTTCTCCCCTAAAGTTGAAGCTATTGTGGCTATACAGACTTCCACAACTGAAAAGTATATGGGAAGGCACCTTAAGTTTCATCCCCGGTGCAAAGGTTGAAGTACGTGGCTGTCCAAAACTGAGGAGTGTGCCG
Source organism: Metrosideros polymorpha var. glaberrima (assembly GCA_001662345.2). Taxonomy (NCBI): domain Eukaryota; kingdom Viridiplantae; phylum Streptophyta; class Magnoliopsida; order Myrtales; family Myrtaceae; genus Metrosideros; species Metrosideros polymorpha. Next base: position 1,798,302 of record BCNH02000006.1, read on the forward strand.
CTCGATATGTTGCGGAAACTCCAAGTCGCTAGCATTCTCCAAATCCACAGATATATGTCACGCACATTCCAGAAGATACGTTAAGGAGAGTCCAAGCCCAAATCCAGGAAGATAGTTTAAGGAGAATCCACGCCCGCCAAACCTTGAAGACTGCCATCAGGAGTTGCTATACGGCGGTACATCCAGTTGAAGCCCAGATCCCAAAAAATATGTTAAGGAGACTCGAAGCCCAAATCCAGGAAGATAACTTAAGTAGACTCCAAGCCCAAATCAAGGATTAAGGAGAATCCAAGCCCTACTGCCATCAGAAGTTGCCATATGACTTCAACTTTTCTACCCCCATCTAACACGTGCATCTCAACACACTATTTGATGAGGTGCATCTCCTGATTTATAAATTCTGGACCTGGGGAAATGTGGGAGACCTTTGGAGTAACGATCGAGCTCTACAGCAACATTACAGATTTCTAAGAGGGTACAATCTAGGAAGGCGCATTAGTCTGGCGGAGCACCCCAAGTAAGATGTTCTAAAAACCCATCAAGTGTAAAGTAACATGTATCACTTACTCGCCGGACCTCCGTTCACTTGCAGGTAAAGACTTTCTAAATTGGCTGTCACTTTTATATCCTCATGGAAAGTTGTGTGAGATCAAGCTACTACACCTGGGGTCCATTTGTCAGCAACCTCTTTTTTGTAAGACGAAGGGATAATGAAACAACGTTCTTGAACTTTGGCCCAACGTGCAATGTCGTCCCTAACTTTTTGTTTGTTCAATGCGGTCCCTGAACTTTAACCTAATGTGCAATGTCGTCCTCGAACTTTTAATATGTTCAATGCGGTCCATAAATTATGTGAAAATATCCAATATTATCCTTCTATTGATTCAGGTTCAGGGACAACATTGAATATTTTCATATAGTTCAGGAACTAAATTGAACATTTACTAAAAGTTCAAGGATTATATTGAACAAATTAAAAGTTCAGGGACAAATTACACATTAAGCTAAAGTTCAAAGACCACATTGAACAAATTAAAAGTTCAATGACGAAATTGCATATTGGGCCAAAGTTCAAGGACCGTTTGTATCATTTTTCCTAAGAGCAATGTAGATTCACGAGAGCTAGAATGGTTGTTTGTGTTACAGTGTCAAACTGCCTACTGTTTCTCGTTAGTCACAGAGAGGCACTATTCTTCTTACAGCAATGACATTGTGATACAATGGACCTGTGGATCGCTTATCAACTCATTAGCTTCATTTCCTTTGTGATTATGATCGGTCGGTCAGCCGAACTTCACACTGTTGAGAAGCCTCTGAATGCTCCCATCATCAGTCTACATAAATGCATAGTATTTCAGCTATGTATGGAATGGATACAGAAAGAGAGAGAGAGAACACTTCAACCTAATCCACAAGGAGGGTTTAAAATGAAAGTGGCAATGATAAATTTTTACTGTCTACTTCTGCATCATCATGAACACTTTTTACCGATCATTTGTGTTCAGCTAACACCTCCCTCCCTCGGCAGAACTAGCCACATTCTGATTCAAACAAAAGCAGACGGAGAGAGGTATTCAAAGTGCAAACAAAAGTGAGTCCCATCAAGTGCACAAAGAATTTTGGGCAAAACCACCTCCCTTATATTTGTGTTTAGATAAGATTTTATATATGATATTGCATAAACTTGTCGATTGAAAATGTTGTGCCACATACGCTGCTTCGCTCCTTTGGATGACAGCAACGTGACCCAATTAAATTGTTTCAACATTAAACTATTGGCTATAGAGTATTTGAACTGCTTAGTAATTTTATCATATCTGCAATGTAGAGTTTTCTTTTCACCCTTTGTTGTCCAAATTCACCTCAGCCCCACTTCAAAGTTTAAAATGTAGACGACAAAGAAGATGAAAGAATTGCACAGTAATCACCCTTTATGCAAATTTACCAGGTGTGCCACTTTTGACTCCTCAAAGTCGTCGATAGATGGAGAACACTACAGCTTCAGCTTCTGTTAATACTGTAGTTGTTGAAAGAACAGAGCAGTTACCACTAGCAAGCCAATGGCAAAAAGGCCAGCTTATTGGATGTGGCACTTTCGGGAGTGTTTACATTGCAAGCAACCGGTAAGTTAGCTCTGGGAAACTTCGACATGTGGCATTTTTTTAGACATCCAGTTAGCTAAACTTTGACATGTTATGTGATGGAGATACCAGAGCTCTAGCAGTTAATGATCCAAATTTGGCTGAGTGCATGAGGCAGTTAAAGCAGGTAATTTTTTTTTGTTATGTTCTAGGATCCAATCTATCCTCTCATCTGATCTAAATATGTTGGGCAAACTTTCTTTTTTCATTCCCAGGTAATTGATTGCTTTGCTATCTCAATTTATTTCGACCTGTTACATAGGAAATTGAACTACTCAACCAGCTTAGACATCCGAACATTCTGCAGTATTATGGCAATGAAATTGTAAGCCACCTTTCCATGGCATCTATACGTCCCAGCTCAACTGGCATTCATAATTTTACTCACCAAAATTTCAACATATTCGTGCATACTCAGGTTGAGGATCGGCTTAACTTATATTTCTAGAATATTCACATCACAATTCGATAGACAAGTATATCCAGGAGCATATTGGGGCCCTAACAGAATCAGTTGTCCACAATGTTACCTGCCATATTGTGACTGGAGTGGCTTATCTGCATGTTTACAACTCCATACACGGGTAATTCTAAACCATTGATCAAGCATCATGAGATGACTTGCACATTGGATAAGGAAGATAGACCTTCTTCTTTGTGCCTAGAGACTTGCGAAAACTTCTTGGCCTGCGTAGGGATTTAAAGGGAGCTCATGTATTTGCAGATGCATCTGGGATAGTCAAACTTGCTGACTTCGGGATCCTAAACATGTGAGTTTCCACCTCTTCGCTGCAAGACTACTGAGCGCATGTAGAAATTCCTTGCTGATCTGTGGTGCATTTACTTGCAAATGTGAAGTCAGGGTGACTGATGGATTAGGTTAGGCACGAAAAGAGAGAGAGAAAGAAAACATGCAAGCTTGTTATTCTTCATCTATGATCTCTCAATGAGTACTTTTCATTATTGGTCTGTGGCATTTCATCTGTGCAAAAGTCTATTATAGATGGATGAAATGTTAGTGAATGATTCTCTTCACTTTTTTCCCCTCGCTTCGGGTGAAGTAATTATGTTGCATAAACCGGAAAAGATTCCTTGCTGTAGTTAGATGCCGAAACCTAATGAAAGTTCTTTCCTTTTCTACTGGTTTCCGTAAAGTTCCTAAGAGGCATAGTGGATAGTGGAAAATACCTTTGGTGAAAGGTTCTTCTTGTGTTGTTTTTGGTGCTCCTCTGCCTTCCAAGAGAACGATTGAATTTAGTCAGAGTAAGAAGCGCCTCCTTCCTAACATGGGGTAATAAAAAGTGTATTGGTCCATATAATGGAATTCTGGACAGTAGCCAAGGTATTGTTGCTCTATTTTCAAGTTCTGAAGCATTTGCTGAAATCATTTTGTTGATTGGTTCATGGTCCTTCTTCTTAGTGATGAGCTAACATAAGTTGAGAGCGATTGATTTAGTTCATTTTATGGATCTGTTGCATCTAGGTCTATGAAGATGTTGCAATTTTATCCAGTGTTCGGTGAACACACCAAATAGTCTTCGGCTTCACTAATGTACGACCATTTCTTAGCTAACTGGACTAGCAGCTTACCGCTCTTTGAAGGGAAGTCTAAACTGGATGGCCCCAGAGGTACTTCGCTTTTGAGAACGTCAATGCTTCTGTTGTGGCGGAGTGATGGAATAGTATACCCTGCAGCTCGTACAATCCTTGATGGCGAATGCTAACAGCACGGATCATGATCGTACTGTTGACATGTGGAGTTTGCGATGTTCTATTATCGAAATGCAAATGGGGATATCTCCCCGGAGTGAGCATGAGCAGGTAAGAACGCTGAGTTGCCTTTTCATTTGCTCTGTTAGTCCTTGGACCAAATCTGTGTCACTGCTTTCTGCTGGAAGTTTGGTACTGTGCGTATTACCTTTTGCATGTGATCTGTGATTTTACATTCTGTTGAAGGTTTAAACATTCAATGCAGGCTGTGGCTATGTTTAAGGTAATGCGTAGTGCTCTGCCAATACCTGAGACGTTATCCGCTGAGGGAAAGGATTTCCTGCTGTGCTGCTTCTGAAGACAGCCTGCTGACAGGCCTTCGGCTGCTATGATACCTTGAGCATGCTTTCCTGCAAATTTGAAGTTGCAGATGACTTAACTTTTTTCATGTGCCATACGTTGTTGCAAAAGGGATGTTATTATTGTAAATGCTCATATTTACTAAACCAAAAGTGATGGACTTTATGATTGAGCCGCCCATGTTGGGCCAAACCAAGTCCAAGCCTATAGTCCAAGTAACTGATAAGGCAGTTACATATATCGCGCTCTTTCGTTCTTCAAAGAAGTAACTACAGAACACGGCATTTTTGCTCTGAAGCAAAAGGGAAACAGAGAAGAGGAACGAACAAGAAGTCTTTGGACACGCGATCTCTCAAGGTTGCTTCAACATTTAATCTGTGGAAATCCGGGTACGTTCGTTTGCGTGATGTACTTGAACGATCAGTGATTCAAGTGGTTATTGAGCACGTTTTTCCGCAATTTCATGAATCGTTTTAGGGAATGTGTTTCCCAACAAAAAGGATTAGAAAGAGGAAGGGCGGTGGTGCAGGGTAATGTTTGATCCTTCACACTGTTGGAGCACACAGGACTCGGATTTTATATAAGCTAATTTCCCAGGAAGACTTCGTGCAGTATGAAAGCTGCTATATGGACATTAGTCCACTAATGGAAGGTCGTTTTAAGGAAGAAAGAAGACTCTGAATTGTCTTATAGGAGACGCTTTTTCTTGAAAGGAAGGGCATTTTAAGGACTTTTTTCAGTATAAAAAGTTACTAACACAGTGAAAAAATTATTTATCATTTGGAAAGTTACTTACCACTTTTAGGACTTTATTTCTAGATAGACCTAAGTTTCCCTTACCTTAAGAAAACTTAAACAATAAATTGGTGGAAAAAAAATAAATAGTTGATTATAAGCTATCACATTGAGAATAGTTACTTTTATTTATGGAAAAAAGTAAGCTTAAGTAATTATAATAGTTAAATTTTTCTTAGTAATTAGAAAAATAACGTGAAATCTACCATAAGTTAGCTACAAGGTGTTGGTTATAAAAATACTTGTTTATTGACAAAATAAGATGCGTGTTCCTCTGGCATGATCTGATCCGGTGACATCCACGTATGCAATTCGGCAGTGTTGCTTTACCTAAAATGTTTAGTATGGAGTGTGTTCGAGTCATAAACATTTTCTACGAAGTATATCTATTCATATGGCGCCAAAAAAGCATCGTATGAGCATACACAAGCAACAAAATCAACAAAAAAAAAAAGTGATGATTGTGTTAAAAGTTTTAAAACCTATTTTGTTAAGGCAATCAAGTTTAAAACTTGTCCAATTTATGCAATCAAATACTCCATTGGTTTCGACCGATTTGAGATATTGAAAATACTGACATAACATTTTTTTTTAGAGCACGTGTCATTGATGTTGTGCTAAGAAGGCTCCACAAGAAAAAAAAAAAACGACAAAACTTAAAAGGAAAACGCAAAAAAAAAAAAAAGTGAATCGCAGAGAGAGAAGCAACGTTGAGTTCTCGGTGACCGTGAGTGCCGACGACAGCTGACCAGCCACTTCAACATGGAAGTGGCGCTGATGATGGGCCAAGAAGGCCCACATGAAAAAAGGCCAAATATAAAAAACAAAAAGCAAAAAAGAAAAAGAAAAAATGGAAATAGCAGAGAGAGAGAGAGAGAGAGAGAGAGAGAGAAGCGACGTCGTATTCTGGGTCCTCCATGTCTCCCTCAGTCTTTGGTTCCATTTTTCCTTTTTTAGCGATTCTTGGCTTTTTTTTTATTAATTTAAATTGCCTATTTTGGAGAGTTGCACAATTTTATTAGTTTTGGGAGTTTACTGTAGTATTTGAAAATTTAAGTAATTGATTGTACTTTAAAGACAAGTTTTAAGATTTTTGGAGTATTTATTCCAAAAAAAAAGAGAAAACGAAAAATGAAAAAAAGAAGCCATTGAAGATTGAGATAGAAAGAGAAGGGGCTGGGCTTGCGTATGTTGAAATGAGGTGTCGAAACTCTTGAATGTTCAATTAATTCCTATTAAATGTAACGTCTGATTTCTTCAATTTCTTTTCTTATCTTTGGAAAATTTCGACAAACGTTACTCACTTCTCACTCCAACTTCAATTTGTATCATCTACTACAAATTTGCAAACTAAGTTAGGATTGGATTTCAAATATATTTCTAATTTCACATTGCTCATGTATGGGCTTGTTGTACTGATAGAGTAGTGTTGTGCAACCTTAAAACTAGCATAACGCGCTTAAGGTCGTACATATGAATAACAATTAGAGTTGAGAATATATATCGTGACAGTTGTTAAATCAATAGAGTTGCCTTCAATGGTATCACAGTTAAGGGATACTGGGGTCATATATGTTGCATTTGTAGATAACTTTTGCTCGAAGTGAAACTAGCCCAACTTTTTTAAATCTTCTGAGTATGAGTGAGTCGCAATCAAATAGGAAAATATCATAATAGCGATAAGTCAGGTAAGGCTGCCAAAAGTTTTTCAATTGACATTAAGTTATACTTAATATGATTTGTAGTTTAATTTACTTAGAAATTTCATTAATTTTTCAAAGTGCTCTATCATAGCATATGTGTTTTATACTAATTTCAATATGATTACAAGTCAAAGGGACTATGATTCTCCCTACAAATGGACCTCCACTTTTATTTTACGTAGAAAGAGATTTAAGCTCCATGGGATTATACTAACACTCTCGATCCCTTACACGAGCTTGATTTGGCTTCGAATTGCAAAATGGGCACGAACCCTATTTTATGTGAGTTAGTGAGTGTAAAGATCTAAACTATTGACAGGTGCTTCGACATTGTATTAGAATTTCTACCTTTTAAGTATCGGAGAGGAAGACTACTTATATATGAAGCATATTATAACATGCATATAAGCGATTTGGAATTCTACTAACAATCACGGCATAAAATTGAGAAACCATATTGAGATCAATCTTGATCTTGACCTACATGAGCGACCATCGTCACGGTGGTAGCTTGTTAATGGTGACCATCTGTTACTATGGACGATCACCACAATGGTTCTCATCTGTTGTCTAGGCAACTGATTGTGCCTTTAGGACTATATCTTGGTTGAAACAACACATTTTCAAAACTTATGCTTGAAAAAAAAAAATTAAGGATGACCGAACCCCTAGGACCTAAATACTTTCCATTTTTGCAATTTGATACATAATTGTTTTTTCATTCAATTAAATATCTCAACCTTTCAAAACCTTTACGCGCACGTAATTGAATAAGAAGAAGCTTAGGTCGTTACCAAATTACACTATAAGACAAAAATTAGGTATTTATAGCATCATTACTCTGAAAAAGTGCCATATACTTTTTATTGGAGTAATAAATAAACTCTACAGTTACCTCTATACACGTATACATTGCATATATTAGAACAAGAAATTGTCAATTATGATTATAAGCATATGCATAACTAAGAATATAGTGATAAAAGGCAACCTTGGCAAGGAAAAAACTAAATAAATCGGAAGTCAGGTAAGCCACCGAGTTGTATTGTATCTCATAGATGTCTTTCATAGAAACTGATAATTTTTCTGTGAACGGGATGAGCGGGTCATCCGATTCTCAAGAAAAAAATATGAGGCTAATCATGGTCTATTATTCTCCAAAAAGTAATGAAACAGTTACGTATGCATTACTATTTGTGTTACATATTATAAATGTATAGAAGATCAGAACTTTTTTTTATTTTTTATTAAGGTACTAACAAGTGTTTCCATCTTCTTCTCATTCCCACACCTTATGACTGCTCCTCTTGGCTTCAATGTAATATCTACACTCGGCAACATATTGACAACACGTCGGAATAATTTCGAGCGGTAAGAAATTCAGATTTTAGGGAGGAAAAATACAAATGTAGTGTTGCTCCACAATAATTTTATACGGATATCGAATAACAACACGGACACTGCGTAAGTAGGTTTACAGTGTCGCTCCAAAACTCAATTAGACCCACTATAAGTGAGCACCACATTGAATTGATAAGAATTTGAGTTCACTTATGATTGATTATTAAGGCGCATGGCTGACGTGGAAAAGAAAAAGGGTAAGAAATAGAGAGAAAAGAAAAAGGTAGTTTTGCTTTGCTGGCGACGATCCAACTAACTCACAGTGATATTTTGATTGAAAAAATATCGCCTGTTTTTGGTGGCTTCAGGGTAGCCTTGAGGGATATTGACTATTGTGGGTACCAAATTCCTAAAGGCTGGCAAGTAAGGATGCAAATTACTTTTCCTGTCTCTTCAAATGCTTGCTTGCTTGCACTATCTGCTATTTATTCTCTTCATCTGTGAAACCAGTCAGTTAGCATACATTTGGTATTTGGTGTGTGATTTAGGTCTTCTGGGCATCAAACATGACACACATGGATGAGAGCATATTCCCAGAGCCATCAAAGTTTGATCCTGCTAGATTTGAAAACCAGAAGTCGGTACCGCCCTACAGTTTTATTCCTTTTGGAGGAGGGCCTCGCATATGCCCAGGAAACGAATTTGCGAGGATCGAAACCCTTGTTGCAATCCATTATCTAGTCACTCAGTATTCTTGGGAGTTATGTTCAGATGATCATTACGTTAGGGACCCCATGCCAGTACCTAGTCAAGGACTACTGCTCCGGATTATGCCAAAGAAACAGATATGAAGCACAATTCTTTCCTCGACTATCCACGACTTTCAAGGTGCCACCTTTTACAGGACTTAGTTACATCAAACATCCACATGGTGACAATAAAGTTAAAACACCATGAGCCCAAGAAAGAAG